>ML777513.1:1312799-1353223 GCA_009831015.1 Picea engelmannii
AGTCATAGTTGATGAGTAGTTGACACATGATTGGTACATACTTGGTACATGGTTGGATGCACTTGTTTATGGTACAGGTTGATTATAGGTTATTTGATACAGGTTGGTGCATGGTTGATGCACTTGTTTATGGTACAGGTTGAGGTACAGGTTGATGCATGGTTGATGCATGGTTGATGCATGGTTCATATTTATTGGTACAGGTTTACAATGGTATATCTCACAATGACAGGTTGACTGTGGTTCCATTATTCTACTTCTACTTCAGGGTGGCAGGACGGGGCAAGGACAGGTGGTTGTAGACACCTTTCGGTTGTAGCTGAAGAACATAGGGGGTTGTAGCCTCCTTCTGGTTGTAGCCAGAGAATTGGGGATTTGGAGCTTCCCTCATGTTGTAGCCTGAGAATCTAGGGGGTTGGAGCCTCCTTCTAGTTGCAGCTGGAAAACAAAGGAATTTGGTGCTTCCAATGAATGTAATTCTTTAAGATATATAAGAAAAAATATTATGTGGTTTTCTCCTGACTTGGGTTTCCATGTAAAAAACTGGTGTACTATGTATGTGTATGATTATTCATTTGTTCATTGCTTATTTACTCTGCAGTTATTGGATGATAATGCTTCATTGATATAACACTTGGATTATATGGTTAAAAATGACTGAATTGCTCTATTACTAATTCACCCCCCCTCTCAGTAACCCAACAATATTTTCATATATTTTAAACATCATATTATATTTTTTTAAAGAAAAACACCAACACAATACAAACTTATTTTATCTATGAATTAATACCTACATATTATTAACCAATCAAATGTAAGATTTTATTTATTTATTTTTTAACCTAAGTAAAATGTTAGCATATATTTTAAACATCATATTATGGGTGTTTTCCAACAAACACTATTTTTTTTTTGTATGAATTAATACTTGCATATATTAACACAAATTTTAGGTAACTCAAACATATCATTGATGACTTCATTTTCAGAGTGGCATATTTTAATGGCTAACTTACTACCATCGTCTCTTTCTCGAAATACCTAGTTACACCATTTTTCAATGTTATAGGAGTCAATGTTGAATCCTACCCCTATTCATTCTTGTAATACCTCATTGCATCATTGTTCAACGTTTGAGGAGTTGATGTTTGCATCCCACCTACTTATGATTCTAGGAGTGGCATTGGGAGTATCTAAATCAAACAAAGTATTCTCCTTCTCGCATTGAATTGTGTTCTCAAATAGTCCCATTGCTTTGAAGGAAATAATTAATCTATAAAAAAATAAATCAAAATTGATCTTAGTAAGTAAATTTTGGATGTTAGTATGAATTATATAAGATTAATATTATGAATTATGTGAGTTATATCACTTACTTTTATTTCAAATAGAAAATTATCTCAAATTTATATTAAAATATAAATTCATTTACACATCAAATCGTTTCTAGGCAAACCGTACAATCCAGTCTTAATTCGACAATCTGATACCCATTCATTATCACGAATACAGTCGATGCTATTCCATAAGAAACATACAGAAAAATGAGGAAAAGAGATTTTTGCATTACTATATTCAATCAAAAAACCTCTGCTATAATCTTCGCCCCATAGTCCGCTTATGGTTCAAAAATGTTTAGGTTAGAGTGATGACTTTCGGTCCCATCTTCCCAAAGAAAATAAGACAATCTACATATGGGTTCCTTGAGTGCCCTCTTTGATAGAAAGTCAATCTCTTTGTTGTGTCCCTGTAGATGTGCTGGAAACTTATGTCTTGGAAGGAAGTCGCCAATTCGTTTGTTTTTATTTTCCAACCTTCAATGTTTACCGCATGTAGCTGACCCTTTTGATTTATCCAATCGATTATAACCTTTGAGTCACCCAAGACTTGAAGTTTTTCAATCGACCAATGGATTGCCAAAGTGAGTGTTGCCCACAATCCCATGAGCTTCGCCTTTGTATTAGTGCTGGCTCCGTAGTTTATGAACCATTTTAATACCATTGTTGACTAAAACTTTATGATGCCTCCCGCACTACAACAATCACCATTAGAAAGGGTTGCACCATCAAAACAAGCAAGAGTGAACCCCTCAACCTGCAAAATGTTACATGCTATGATTTGTCTAAATTGTAGTGTTGAAGGCTACCAAGAGTAAGAATCAGAAATCCTTTGCAGCACTGCTATAGGAGAGGGGGATTGCTCCTCAAAAATGGTGCGGTTCCTCTCTAACCAAATGTGCCAACACACCATCGCTGCCAAGCTAAGAGGTGCCAAAATAACTGTTGACCAACTATTAAAGCATTCCATGATATTAATACCTTTCCACTTTAAATTTAAATGATAGAGATTGATCACTTACTTGACTGATATACATTAACTTACCATTGTTAGGACCCACTTGCTATCGATCATCTTCTCTATCTCCTTATAACTCCACAAGAAAAAAACATAAGAGTCATGAAAATTAATTGGTGGAAATAAGGAAAGAATAATAATAATAATAATAATAATAAAATGTGTTTGTGAAAATAAATAAATAATAATAAAATGTGTTTGTGTTTTAATTACTTCAATTTTCATTTCATGCTACCTTCGATGTGGGTCATGTTATCCTTAAGAATCTTAAGATTCTTGTGAATCTTTTATATGTTTCTCTTTAATTAGTAGTATTTTTTATTAATTATATATCTTTTAGGTTATTTCTTTTCCTCTTGCAATAAATTTGATTTTGTTTTCCGCTTCTATATTTAGAACTTAGTTGTTATCCTGAAAAGCCTTCTTGATTTGGAATTTATGTCAGTTTAATTGGCATTGTTGCAGGTGGGTGGTTTAGCTTTGGAATTACAAGATGCTATAAAAAGATGCTAGGGAGAGGACAAAAATTGCCCACCATTTATGGGTTGATGAAGAATACAACCATGAGTTTTGAAACAAAAGTAAAGTGGATCACCATGATTGCAATTATCATTTGAAAGGCATGCAATATATGTAGACAAAATAAAATGCATCGGCCTCATTACATCAACTTTTCAATGGCTTGACCTACCCAACACACGTTGTTAGTCCTTTGAGCACGAGTTAATTGAATTTCAATGGTTTTCAAGGGTTTGTTTTTTGGTTGGCTAACATTTAAAAATGAAAATTAACAATAGAAAGTGGTTTGGGTTATATTGGAGATGTCGTCATAGGCCACCAAATATTTGTTGCCAAGTTGTGTCTTTTGAACAAATTAGGAAAAACACTGCATCAAATATTTGTTGCCAAGTTGTGACTTTTGAATGAATTTAGGAAAAGAACTACATACATGTGTAAAGTTTATAAGCTATTACCTGTGGAGTGACATATGTAAGGAGGTAACTTACATTTGTTCATTGTGATTAACATGCACAATAATTGTGTGTTAACTTACATTGCTTTATATAATTTGTTCTGCATACTATCTTCTCAAAATCAATATAGATTAGAGGAAAAAGGTGGTTGACTCATGTGATTAGAGGAAGAAGATTTAGAAAACTGAGGAATCATGAGATAGCCAATGTTTCGTCTTAAGTCCAATTAAAAAAATAACATGTCAAAGAATTTGGCTCAAACGCTTAGGGTTTGTAATTTGAGTCTAGGGTTTAACATATAGCTTGACGTGATGCTGAAGAATTTATAGAGAATTAGGAAAATTTCAAAGAGTAGGGTTGTTGCATAGATGGACATGGTGAGAGTTGATAGAGAAGGGGGGAATATTATTGTTGTCTAAGAGGACGCCATTCGTTTGTATCCTTTAGTCAAAGAGGCTTGAGAGGGAGAGGGGGGAACATAATAGTTTTATCATAGTGAAACTTCTCAGATTAGAAAGGTAAAAAATAGATGAATTTCCTTGTGACATTATATGGAATCCAAATGGGACATGAGATAATGGGTGGCTCATCTAGTTCTTTGATTCAACATTTTGTTTCGAGTGGTTGTAGTAAGCTATTTGTACAAACATAAACATTCTCGAATTCAAAGACTATCTTTGCAATAGAATGTATACTTTTCCACACTTTAGGATCGAGGGTTACCTCTTTCAGATTTGCTACATGCCCATGCATAAGCATATCCCTTCGTTCAACAAGTTTGTTATCGTCATGTGCAATAAGTCTTTTAGAATTGTGCTTAAAGTACATTGGTTTCTTATGGAAGAGGCCAAGGATTCAAAGGACAATGGGGGGATTAGTTGAATCCAAGAGAAATGTCAAATGATTGCAACTTTGATGGGGGAATGGTTAGCCTTGGTCATGCCTCATAATAATCTACCTAGTATTGGGAATGGGAATCGGGTATTGAATAAGGTATTTTCTTTGAAGCAATGGCTTTTGTCTCTTATGTCACAATCTCATAAAACTCAACCATTGGCATTTTCTATTGCTGCTACAAATTGTAACACTTAGGAGGAAAACAAATTGCTATAGATGAATCCAAGAAAAACAAATGTAAGGTCATAGGCATCGGTTGGTAGAGAAGTATAACACACATAAGTCATAGGCATCATGACACATGTTCTGAATGTAATGACTAATAGATTAGAAAATTGGAAATTGAAGAATGGAATGGAGAAAATAGATAACGTATTTCAATTTTTCACAAGATGGGTAGAGAAATCTCTTGAAGTCCTTTTCCATAGTATAAACACCTTATGAGACGATTGATTTTTAATAAAATATTTGTCCCCTAACATCAAACAACTACATCATTATTATTATTTTATTTGAAGGCGGAAGATGAATAACTTTGATGTTCATTTCACTTGTCACATCTTGTAACACACAGTATAAACTCACTAAAAATGACCTTTTTTAGCCGCTCAAAACAATGGGAAGGGAAAGCGATATTTTTGGCATGAAACATGACAAAAAATTGAATTGATGAAATATCAAATCTCAAATGTTAGTTCATTGCATAATCTAGTTGCAATAGAGATATTCAAGGCCACTAAATCCATTTATACATTAAATACACAAAATTCATCATTCTAAAATTGCAAATTCAGTAAAGATTGTCTTGTCGGATTATGGTGATAGCAAATTGATTTTTTTTTTATAAATAATGATTATAAATATTTAATTTAAAATTTAATTTGAATAAAAAATTAAAGTAAATCAATATATACAAATATTATTTACAAACAATTATAATACAAGATAAAATACAGTTTTAATAAGTTTCAATAAATTACGTAATTTTCAATTAAAGTGTTCCTCCGGTCTCATTTCTTATTATTTACATTAATTAATTTATTATTTAATGCCTACAGTTTTAAACAACATATTCTTTCTCTCTAAATTGAATTACCTTTTAATGATTATATAAGGGGTTAAGTAATAAGTGGACAAACTCAATCCATTTCCGTCGGAATTCTTTTCCAAATCTAGTGGGATGTTTTTTCGGAAGTTTTAGTTTCACCATTTTGATGAGAACGTTGATAATAAAACTTTGTCCTTATATCTTTTGACTCATTTCAAGATGACCTAGATTATCAAAATTTTGAAAAAAAAAAAGAGTAGATTAGAATGGAACTTTACCTCTCCCCCCCCCAAAAAAAAAACGGTTTGTGGTAGTGAAAGATTTATTCAAATTGGTAGCACTATGAAATAATATCTATCCTCACCGTCAATTGGGTTTAGACCAAGTGGTTTGTGATGAGGGGTCTTCCTCCCCCACCCAGGTTCAATTCCCGCAAGTGACATGTTGAGCTCTTAAATGAGCAAGCTATCGAAAAATCATTGACTTTCTACAAAATCTGGTTTACCCTGGGTACCATCCTCGAAATGAGGGGAAGTGCTCAGTGGGTTTCCCGAGGCTCTATTCCAAATTAAAAAAAATATCTATCCTCACCCATTATTTCACCACCTAAAAATATCTTAGAAGGATACAATATTTTAAGGTTAAGTTTATTTATTCTGACTAATTATTAATGCAGAATGAAATCCCATGCAAGGTATCGATGGCTACACATGGAGGGGAGCAAACTCCTCCCAAGAAAGCCACAACTATTGTACTTGTCACCAACAACAAATCTAGTATAACCACCCTAGAAGGCATTAAACTACTATAGTCCATGTGAGCTTTTACACCACATAAATCATCTTTATTACCTCCATTAACATAAAGAAAGTGGTGCCCCTGGGGGGCAGCTCATTTGGCAAGTGACGTGATATGAAGTTCCATGAGGTTTCGAGTTCAACTCCCCCCGACTTATCTTGTGTGTCGTGTATGGGGCATCGTGGGGACACTTGGAGGTTATAGTGGTAGCAGTTGGATAACATGACCACATGTAACACGAGTACATGCCCAACTGGTTGTTGATTCTGCCAGACGTATAAAAAAATAAAATAAATAAATAAACAAACTGGAGGGATTGCAATGCCGAAAGTGTAGCAGCCAAACTCAACACATTGTGGTTAAATAGTTTGAAAATTATAATGTTGGTAAATTGTTTGAAAAAAGATCTAAACTAAGGTAAATTCTAGAATTAATTGATGTTGTCAAGTGAAAGATTCAACTTAAGGAGGGGATCTTCTCAAATCAACAATGATTGTTCTTCGATACCAAGTAGTTAGATTATTATTGTTTGTTATTTGAATATGACATTAGCAAATGAATTTGGTGGTTTGTTCTCGTGGACAAGTCTAGGGAAGCAATGCACCCTCTTCCTCAGGGCTCCATGCTTTTAAAGACAATCCAAAGTAATCCCTCCTCATCTTTGGTACGGAGAATCCTCATCATAGGGGCCTTCATTGTGGAAAGATTAAGAGATATGTTGGTGCTACATATAGAGATGTTGATTGTAAACAAGTTCAACACTGGTTATCAAGACTATTCTCTAATTTGTCAATTCAATGGAATTTGGCCACTAGCAACACTTCTTCATGAGTGGACTAACTCCACATGGACCACATAATACTATGTATATTTCCGACACTTTGAATATTGTACAAAGGTTTCGGAAGAGGGATCATGGTATTGGGGAAAAATGGTCACTTTATTAAATTGTAATTCTTAGATTTAAACCCAACTATCATGACAATGACACAAACTCCATTGTGGGTAATCTCCCCATACATATGTGGATTCCACAAGGGCTGGAAAAACTGGAAATGCATTTGGAAAATTCATTAAGTCAAAAATAAGTCAAGTTCAAAATAACATCATTACATGTGCTTAATGACTGTAGGTTGAGAATAACTTCAGTGTCAGTCTACCAAAGAAGATTGTTCTCGAGTGAGACAATTCTTGATGGATCTAGATATTGGATTACAAGAACACATCTTTTCAATGCAGGACTTGCCAACATACTAACCATTTGCAAGAATCCTATCAAGTTATCAGTGTCCCTCTAGGGAAAAAGCTAAAGCAATAAACCTAGAGGGTGAGAATTATTAGATAAGAAATCTCCATGGCCAACTCTAGCATACATAACAACCAAGACCGACAATGTTGGTTTGGGTAAGGAACCCAACCCTAGGTTAGCAACATCGGTTCAAGTACCCAACCCTCCCTCTAAGGGTGTTGATGTGTATATAGCCTTTGTGCCTTCACCTTCAATGTAAATAGTCATGAATGGAAACCCCTCCAATGGGATCAAAAAGCTCATGAATTAGTTAGTTTGAATCCAAAGGAGGATTAAAGTCTTAATCTAGCTCAAAATTAGCAAGGAGTTTAGAGTCGACTACTCTTCTATTAACAATAGATCCCTCAACTAAATGGAAATATATCCTTAAAAAAGAAAAAAAGAAGACAGACGTATCATAAAATCCTAAAAAACATATGCCCATGTTTAATGCGTATACAACTATCAAGTTGCAACATTAACCTAATTAATCATAATTATAACGAGTTATTTAACTTTAACCATAAAAGTTAAAAATGATCAAACTTTAAATATATAGATGTTATGGTGAAAAGACTAAATCTAAACCCTAAACAAAATAATTGTTTTTATTTTTCTTATTTTATATTTCCCAAAACTGATGAACAGCCTGACGTACAAGCCTTTAAAAACAATAGGAACAAATAAAATAAGAAAAATCAGAAAATGTGATGTAACTTTGCAGCGACTTAAGAAGTTTCTGAGTGTGGATGATGACAATGATGATGCGCTCACTCCCCACTCAAAATTTGTAGTGCAACTACTTTTACTTTTGAATACCTGAGCCCTTCATTTTCATGGCTTTCAAAATCCATGATATCGATAGACTATTCTCAGAGTATATCATTGGAATTACATAATGCAAATCTATCTGCTTTTCAACATCTAAGTCAAAACAATGCATTCATGGAATTTTGAAGGCAATTATCTATATTGTATTGAGATAATATATAATTAGAAAAGTCACCCAAGTCTTCTTTTTCTAGAAATATATGGAATTGAAAACTTGGAGAACTCATGCATCCCAATTCAAAGCTGTTATTAAATGTTTGGGGTTTGGAAGTATGCTGGAGCCTGGAATCCAAAACCCCAAGTCGTCTAGGTCTAAGTTCAACCTTTGGAGTTTATTTTTCTTTTGTTTAGTTATTATTTCTATTTCTGGGTGCTTATCCTGAAGTCTGACCATCACAAGCAAGATTGGAATTTGTTTTTTTTATGGTAATTTTTTTTTTTTAAATAAATAGATATTGCAAAAACAAATGTGTTTATTTTTTCATAAATTGAGAGATGCGTTAGAAGGTTTAAAAATTATAAAATTAAATACAAATTCTTTGAATATGTAAGTTTTTACAGTTAATCATCATGATTTTGAATTTTCTAGATATAAATTGTGTCAGATATTTTTATTGAATTTCTTAAACAATAGAAATATCTGACACAGTTTGTATACAGAAAATTCAAAATCAATACAAATTCTTTTTAAACCTAGACTTTTGATACACCCAGAAATCTGTTTTAAACCCAGATATTTTAAACACCAAGATCTCTATACTTGGTTTGTTTTTTTATTTCACTCAGTGCCTAATACATCCTAGATTAACATGGTTATTTTTAAAAACAGTTAAAAAACAAATTTGGTAAGATACTACTCGTACCTTCACCACCTCTGTTTACTCATATTTTCTTGTTTTGAGAACCATGACCAATTTTTTATGTCATTGTTTCCTGCATTTCATCTGAAAATACTTCTAAAGTAGCATATACATGGGCATCTTTGAAGAAGCCAGATGGGTTACATGATACATGACATAAAAATAAAAATTATGAAGACAACAGCTTTACCATCTGTAGCCTCTTAGTTTTCTAATTTCACATTGGTTTTTCATAAACTTCTTCTCTTCACTCTCCATAATCCTGAATAAGTCTTTATCAGGAATTAATGACAAAGATTAAGGTACAATCTTGAGACTCTGCAGTAGGAATGATGATACGCCCTGCTTCTCAATTGGGAAAATAATGTGCTTTGTCGATTTGATTTTAATTTTGAGCTAGCAAAGCTCAGGGATCAAACATAACACTATGCTTATTAAGCTTAAACATAACACTATGCTTATTAAGCTTCCATGTTCTCATCATCGATCTCTGCAACTAAGGCCCTAGGCCCTGATTTAGAGAGCAATACAAGCCTTTTTTTGGAAGTGCTAAATATATGTAAGAGACTGCTAAAATTACACCGAATTATGCTCTGCTAAAATTACACCGAATTATGCTCTACCACTTCTGGGGCTTTCATCTTTTGATTTCTGATATGGATTTGCATCCTTCAACATTTCAACTACATGTCTCATTGTAGGTCTGTTGCCGGGCAAGGAAATGGTACAAAGCAAGGCAATTTGGAGCACGTGTTGCATTGAATCTTCGTAATGCTCAGAAATATTAAGATCCAGGACCTCTTGCAAGCCATTTTCTTTCTCAACCATTCTGCTAACCCACTTGACAATATTGATTCCCTCCCCGTATGAGGGATCAACTGGCTCTTTACCAGTCACCAGCTCCAACAGCACCACTCCAAAGCTATAGACATCACTCTTCTCTGTAACCTTCAGTGTGTAACAAAACTCTGCAAAAACAGGGTGTAACGTGGTCAAAATTTTAACATCATGGACACCAAATTAGATCTATGGAGAACACATATATCAAATGAGATATGGTGGAGAAGATGATGAAATGTCCTAACAGAAACTTGGATTTTCTTAAGTCTCTTTAATTAAAGTTGCAAAACTTTGACAGGGCATTGGTTCATTGGTGAGGTTAATGGAGGGTTCTATTCCCACTGTGATCTGTCCCACTTGTATGGCATAGTTAAACAGGAATGAGACTGGGTGCAAGTTGTGGGTGACTTTGGCAGAAACAGATACTGCTACAACATAACATCTAAGATGAAGGAAGTCCATCCTTTGTAGTGCACACCTCCAGGGTATGTTTCCTGAAGTACTTCCAACATCACCTTTATCAATAATATAAATGTGGTTGCAAAATTTTTGGGTCTTCCGAAAAGGCTATAGCTTATTTTATATCAAACCTAAGGGCATCATACTCTAAAACGTGAAGGAACCCCTGTTGTTGTGAATAACTGCTATTAATATGAGAATAGCTTGATGCAACTTGTTTCCTTTTATATTGTTAGTTTCTCAGGTAACCCTAGAAGTTTGGAATCATGCTTTGTATTCCAAAGGAATATTGATATGCATCAAAAGTGTGAGCAGATTCAAGACAGAATATAAAAAAAAATGATTTGTTTGGTTTACCTGGTGCAATGTACCCATAAGACCCTGCAACTCCAGACATGGTCTCATGTCCCTTTTCACATTTTTCCAATATCTTAGCGAGGCCAAAATCAGCCACACTGGCTTGAAGTTTATCATCCAGCAAGATATTGTTTGATTTGATATCACGATGAACAATTGGTGGAATGCAGTCATGGTGAAGATAAGAAAGGCCTTGAGCTGAATCTAAAGCAATTCTGTGCCTTGTAGGCCAGTCGAGACAACCAGCTTTAAGTCCATGAAGGATATCTCCCAAGCTTCCGTTACGCATGTATTCATACACTAGCAGGTTGCAATCCTCTCCAGAGATGCAGCACCAGAGCTTAACAATGTTCTTGTGCCGGATCGTCCCTAAAGTCTCGGCTTCGGCATGGAACCCATTGTCATATCCCGAGGCCTCAATCTTTGCCCTGCCAGGAAGCCTCTTCACAGCTACTGTCTCACCATTGGCCATTTCTACCCTGTATACTTGTCCAGCCCCGCCGCTGGCAATCATGTTAGCCTCATCCAAGGATCCCAGGATTTCACCCTCACGAAAAACTCGCTTATGGAAAGAGACCACGTTCCAAACACTAAAATCAAGATTTTCCTTATCCTTAACATCAAGAGATTGGCAATACTTCCTGTAGAAGCATCCTAATCCAACAACCAACACCAAAGCTGCTACAGAAACAAGGATGCCACAGAGTATCCATGTTGTCAAATGATGTTCCCCTTTTTCTAAGCCACAAGGTTCAATATTTTGAAAGCCTTCTCCACAAAGGTTGAGATTGCCCAAAAATGCTTCTCTGTATTTATTGAAACTACCGGGGACTGCTCCATTCAGCTGATTGTTTGATAGATTTAGGAAACTAAACGTAAGGTTGGCTAAAGATGCAGGGACTTCCCCCGTGAGTTGATTGCTGGATAGATCAAGGTATATGAGGCTTTGGAGATCACCCATTTGCATAGGAATTTCACCAGAAATGTCATTTCCTTTCAAGTTGAGCACTGTAAGCTGTTTCAGAGACCCAATACTTGACAAGATGTTCCCAGAAAGCGAATTTACTTGTAAATCCAATACATCAAGATTATGCAATCCATAAAGCTCCTCTGGTAAACTTCCTGAAAATTTATTATTGCTAGCATTGAAAAAAGACAAAAGCCCTAAAATGGCAATCTCAGATGGAAGCTTACCTGAAAATCTATTACTGTCAATTCGTAAGTTAGACAAATTCCTAGCATTGCCAATATCTTTAGAAATGCTTCCTTCAAAGCTGTTAGAACTGAGATGCAGCACAGAAACTTCTGGCAATCCCCATAGACCCTTTGGAATTTCTCCGCCGAACTTATTGTTCGCCAGTCTAAGCCGAAGAAGACTTGTACAATTCCCATATAACTCTGATATGCTACCACTGAGCCTATTGTTGATCACTGCCAGAATTTGAAGCTTTCCCCCGTTACAGAGCTGGGTTGGCAATGACCCACTTAACTGGTTTTCAGAAAAATCCAAAACCTCAAATTGGGTCTTGCTTCCAAGCTTCTGAGGAATTTTCCCAGTGAGTGAATTGCCAAACAATTTCAGACTCTTCAACAAGGTCAGCTCAGCAATCCCTGCAGGAATCTCACCAGACAATCTATTTTCAAACAAATTCAAAGATTTTAGCCTAGTTAAATTACCCAAACCCTCTGGAAGCATTCCTGAGAGCATATTGTCCGAAGCATCTAAGAATTCCAACGTCATCGAACCAATATTCTTAGGAATGTCACCCTCAAGTTTATTCTGGTAAAGCTGCAAACTAGCCAACTTCAGAAGCCCGCTGAAACTACTGCGCCAAGGCCCTGTTAGATTATTTTGAGACACATCCAGAAGCCGAAGCTCCGTCAAATTCCCAATAGAATCAGGAATCCTCTCCTTTAAATTACACCCACTCAGCCACAGATTCCGCAGCTTAGTCAATTTCCCAATCTCCACAGGAATAGGGCCACTGTCAAATGGATTAATGGCCAGATTCAGCTTCACCAAGTTGCTCAGATTGCCTAGAAATCCAGGAATAGTCCCACCCAACAAATTGGCATAAAGATTAAGTGTCTGCAACTTCCTCAACTGGCCGAAGGCAGGGGGAATGGGCCCAGAAAAATTATTGCCTGAAAAATCCAAGCATTCCAGACTGGGCATCTCTGATACGAAGCTGGGAAGAGAGCCTATAAGATAATTCTGAGACAAATTCAAGTACCTTAGACTAGTGCAGTCGGCGAGATCCTTTGGGACTTTGCCCGTGATTGCATTGTTGGCAAATGAGAGGACTGTGAGATGTCTCAGACTGCAGACTTTTGATGGGAATGGCCCTCCGACCTGAAAGTTGTCAAGCTCTAATTGCACAACGTGCCCTTCTTTGTCACAGTGGACGCCATTGAAGGCACATGGAGAGCTCGTTGTGTCGTTGGTAATCCAGTTACGGAGTTGGCCATTAGGATCAGAGAGATTTTCTTTGAGCCCCATTATGTACATCAGGTCTTGAGAGGGGGTAGCATGAACGGTGGCCATGAAGAGGAGGCCGAGGCCGACATAACAGAGTGATATCAGTCCATAGGAAGCCATGATAGGACCTTACTGTGCAGATGAGCGTTAGCGATGGCTATGGGAGTCCCTCCCCGAGAAAATCTATACACGTTATATCTCATTACAGAGACCAATCCGTGTTATATTTTTCTAACATCTGTCACTTCAGCGCGGCATAACTTTTGACCAGTCCCCGATTCTTAGTTTTTCCTAGTCATTATCCAGCCTAATTTACCACGTGATTTTTAGAGTATTTTATGCTGGCTTTATGGTGAACGTTCTGGGCAAACCTTAACCATCAGACAGACGCGTCCAGCGTCGTAAATGTATATAAAATTTTGATGCTTTCTCGTGGAATTTTTCGACAAACCCTAACCAGCAGGCAGATTCGCCCTACACTTAGATAGAATTTTGATGCTTTATCGTGGAAGTTTTGGACAAAACCTTAACTACCAAACAGACTTGTCAAGTATATGGAATTTTGACAATGTACAGAATTGTTAATGACGTTTTGATAATAAAAAAAATATTGGTATATTTTTTAATCAATTTTATTTATTTAAAATTTGATGAGAAATTGTTCTAACCACCAGATTTTAGTGGTTGTTCAAGTGTTTGTGGTTGAATTTATATAATCCAAGTGTCTCAGAAGTTTTTCAAAATGTTAAATTCATAAATTATGATTTCAAAAATACAATTTAAATAATAGAAAATAGCAAATTGCAGATTTCAGTAGTCATCCAAATGTTTTTGGTTGAATTTATATAATCCAAGTATCTCATAAACATTTCAAAATATTGTATCCATAAATTATGATTTCAAAAATACAATTTAAATAACAGAAAATAACAACTTCATGAAGATTTATATCACTGGAATCCTATGAAAAATGCCAAAAAATAGAAAAATAGAACACTTGGACCACCAAATTTTTAAGTCCAAAACAAACATGATCAATCTGTTTGTTTGGTTTGCAGTAAGTCCTCTTAATATGGAAAATTTAATTTAATTCTAATAACAATGTCAATATCTATGTTTTATGGATGGTTTTTACTGAATTTAATATTAATTTCAATGTTTGATCTATTATCATTTTTATTTTGGTGGTTTATGAAATAATTTATATAATTATATAAATAATTTTCTAATGTTTATTATTTATGTGATTATTTTATATTAATTAAGGTATTATAAGGATGTAATCACCTTTAATTTAGAAGATCAAAATTATCTCTATGTTTTGACAAGTCTAAAGAAAAAAAAAATATTGTTAAGATAAGAACAAATTCTCACGAGCTCCATAGTGAAACTGAGAGTTGGTCAATTTCTAAAACACCATGAGATGAAAGAGTGTGTCACCTTTGTGACACTAAGAAGGTTCAAGATGAAAATCACTTTTTGTTAAATTGTCCAGTCTATACCCATATTATATCTCATTTTCAAAATATTTGTAGCGCTACCAACTTTCCTAACCTCTTAACTTAACAAAACTATGATGACCTTGAAAAGCTTCTCTTAATACTTTTGGAGCACAGAAACAAAATTCTAATCATCAATATTTCTATATGATAAAATTATAAAAAAAATAATATTTATTTTTTAAAATATAAAATATTTTTTAATTAAATATGATGAAATTTTTCATAATAGTTTTTAAACATTTTTATAAAATGTAATATATATATATATATATATATATATATATATATATATATATATATATATATATATGAAATAATAAATAATAATAGAGAAAATATCTCTGGGGCTTGTAGTATTTCTGGTGAATCTTGGAGAAAGATAGAGCAAATACAAAAGAATTTTATAACCTATAATCTCAAAATTAAAGGAAATACGCCCTATCCCATCCTCCTCTTAGAAACAAGCCTCTCCCCCATTGAGAGCATGGCTATGACTAGATACCTAATGTATAAGAACAAGTTAAACAACATGGAAGACAAGAGGCTACCTAAAATTGCTTCAAAATCAAGTCATAACCACCATCTACTCAAGCAATGATGGCATAAAAGACGCCCCATCTTGGCTAAACTATTGGGGAATCATGGAAGAAACCATTTTGCAAAATAAAGAGACTATTAAAAAAAAATTCAAATCAAAATTTAAGGAAAAAATGTGGTGTGATAAAGAGTTAAGAGGAAAAAAGAAAATTAAGGTGTTATAAAGATGTAATCAACCCTAATCTAGAAGATCAAAATTATCTATCTGTTTTGCCAAGTGTAAAGAAAAAATAAAACATTGTTAAGATAAGAACAAATTCTCACGAGCTCCATAGTGAAACTGGGCGTTGGTTGGTCAATTCCTAAAACGCCATGGGATGAAAGAGTGCGTCACCTTTGTGACACTAAGAAGGTTGAAGATCAAAAGCACTTTCTTTTAGATTGTCCAGCCTATACCCATCTTAGATCTCATTTTCAAAAAAATTATCACACTACCAACCTTCCTAACTTCTTAACTCAACAAAAGTATGGTGATCTTGGAAAGCTTCTCTTAATGTTTTTCTAGCACAGAAACAAAATTCTAAAGAATCACAAGTAATCACTTACCCTCTTAAAATCAGATAGACCAATTCGATCTTAGTGGACTTAATCATCATCATCATATTTATTTTATGTTATTTTGAAATTATTTTTATATTTATATATATATATATTAATAAAATATTAATGATTTGAAAAACTTAATTTCCTTTTTACTTTATAAATATTCAAAATTTTAATAAATCATTAAACTTATTTTATTAAAAATTAAATGTAATTTGATAAAAAATATATATATATATATATACAATTTACTAAAAGATAAAAGATAGAATAAAAACAAATAAAAACATCTTCAATAAAACCACTGTAACATGATATCTAAGAGTGAGTTCATTTAACTCTAATTTTTTTTTTTAACAATAAAAAAATAATTTTTAATAAATTAAATAGTATTTATATTACATAATTTTATCAGAAGTTTTTTATATTAATTATAATTAAGAAATTATATTGTTTCATCATTTAAAATATATTAAAATATAATGGTTATATTGTTTATTATACATTTTTTAAAGGTACATGATGAATATAGTTAATAATTGAAATTTTATGTCAATTTGAAAAGTTGGGTGAGGTAAGAGTATATCTTTTTTCATAAGGTGGAGTGAGGTTTCATTTTTGTTGGATAGTTGGTGAAGTACATTTTTACCAACTTCACTTTGGTGGGGGTAGTGGGCAAGAGCATCTTCCATTTTTAAAAGTTTTATTTTAATGAAAATGGTAGGTTAAACATAATTTTTATCAACTTTATTTATTTATTTATATATATATTGCAAAATATAATTTTATAATTTAAATTTCATGTGAACAGCTCCATTGCATTCAAATTTCTTTGAAGTCTACAATATCTGTGCGTACCTAAAGGAACATTGCTTTAACTTTTTTGACAATTTTAGATTATGTTTTGCTTGACTTATGCAGACTCCTTAAATGATCTTCACTTTAAAAATGGAAAATGTTTATTGTGGGATCCTCTAATTAATTTCAAGTTTCACTTTACAATTTAAAGTAGATTGTACCAACATTTTAAATTGTACCAACATTTTAAGTTGTTATAATAACATCTTTTTCATTGTTAATTATTAATAATGTGTAATTGTTATTTATTTATATTTTATTATAAGCATGTAAAAAGTTTAATGTAATTTTTTTAATGATTTTAAAAATGTAGAGAAGGTTAATTATATTAACATTTTGAATTGATATAATAATATTTTTCTTTAATGTTAAAAGTTTTGGTGTGATGTAATTGTTAATAATTTGTAATTGTTAATGTTACTTATTTATATTTTATTATGACCCCGAAAAGTTTAATGTAATTTTTTTTTGTGAGTCTAAAGATGTAGAGTAATTTATTATGGCCCTGCAAAAAGTTTAATGTGATTTTTTTTTAATGATTTTAAAGATGTAAAGAAGGTTAATTATATTAACATTTTGAAGTGATATAATAATATTTTTCTTCAATGTTAAAAGTTTGGGTGTGCTGTTTTGTAGATTATGCTAAAAGTTTTGATGTGTTGTTTTGTAGATGATGTGTAGTTATTATTTATTTATGTTTTATTATTATAAAAGTATATTTTATATTTGAAATTTATATTTACATATATTTAAAATTGATAATTTTTTTTAAAAAAAGAAAAAGTTTAAAATATTTAGATTATTGATATAGTATTTGTTGATACAATTTTAAGGGTCAAATAAGTAATTATATAATTGTGTGTAAATGAAATTTGGTTACATGAAATAATTTTTTGGTGGTTTATAAGGGGACTTATTTTCACTCTTGCAGATGCCTTTAGGTCTTGGGTTATTAACCTATTTCCTTATGTTTGAGTAAGATGAGCTCTTAGCCAATCAAAAGCAATTTTATGTCATTCTCCAAGATCAAAAAAGTGGTTTCAACCTAGATAGTATTTGTAAGAAATCTAATATCCAGTGGGGCCATGTGCTTTTTGGTAGCATTTAGTCTTAGTCTCATACATAACACCATATACTATTCCTAGTTGCAATTTAACTTCTTACTTAAGAGAGTATTTTGACAACCTTTATCTACATATTCCATAAGCATTTTGTTTGTTCACGTTTTTATAAAATATGTACAATTTTCATCCTTGTCCATGTCTCATCCATAATGATCCCTACCCAGCGATTCTAGCCACAGGATATGTAACTATGATACATGCTTCCAAATTATATCCCTCAAAGGACATATCCCCTCAATAACAACTAAATAAGCCTCCTAGGAAGGACCACATTTTAATAAAATGCATGCATCGTGAGAATAAACAATATATAAGAAAAATAAACAAACATGGACTAACATGCATTCAAGGCAATCAATGCCCATGAGCAGATTCAAGAATAATCACAGTTAGCTACATACAAGCAATTTTCCATCCAACCATAAATATCCAGTGTACATACTACCCCCAAGCCAAGCTATGTTGTAATGGTAGGTTGAGTTAAACTTCTAATCCAAGATATAATATAGAATTTATATATGATATAAAATAGCAATGAAAATTTCTCATTACTCTTCCCCTTTTAATAGAAAGATGATTAAGTCTATTTAACCTATCAACTCACTAGCTTGCTAATACACATGAATTTATTAATGCAACATACACAATATTCATGTACATGAATTACTCAAATTGGAGTAACAATTAATGAACCACATGCATACCATTTATACAGAATTTCCATCCTAGATTGGAATAACCCATAATTAACCACATGCATGTGGTTTTACAAAATATTTATATTCCAACACTTATTCTCCTACTTCAATCTTGTTATAAATTATACAAATATACAGGTCTTATGCAAGCAACTCCACACACAAACATCCACTTTTTTTTAGCATTTTGTTAGTAAAGTATTTTAGTTCACCCAAGCATCCAGTTTGACCAAGTAGATCAACCATATAACTATAATGTTCAATTACAAGGTGTGATTGCATAATATATATATTATACAATTGAAATATTGATAACCATCCTCTACTATGCCTGCGTGGTACATAACAAAAACTAAATTGACATGGTTTGGAGTTCATGCGAGAGTAGTTCATATCTTCAAAGAACTTGGGAATCCTTGGTAGAGCGATCATGGATTATCTTTTGATTGTTATTGTTAAGGATTAAACTACATTTGATCAAATATTTTGTCATTTATTGTTTAGGATTAAACTACATTTGATTCAAATATTTTGTCACACCCATCACATGTAGTCTCTATTCTCTTAACTATTGCATACATAACTCTTAGAACATTTTCCACAATACATTAATTAGAATTTTAATTTCATGGATAAGTAGACCTTGCTTAGAGCTACTAATTAGCGTACATGGGAAAAATGTGGGCAAAGGTGAATTTATTGGGTTGGACACTTGCTCCTTGAATTTGGAAAAATAGTTTCAAGGCTTATTCAACAAACCCAATCTTCATAGAATCATCGTATTCCATGACAAAAGTTAAAGAATGATCATCATGCAAATTCATTATCCAATAGTCTTCTCATGAACAAGGCCTTAAAATAAGAATTGTAGGTAATAGATATAATAACAACCTCACTTGGCCATCATGTATTCATAATTGTAACAATAACAACCTTATAGACATTTACCAAATTACAACATTTGATAATTAACTATATGAATTTTTTTAGTATTTAATGTCATGCACTTTGTTGTTTAGATGATCTAATAATCATTGGAATTATTCTCATTGATGTTAAAGGATTAATGATGTTTTTTTTTTTTAAATTAAAACAATAGTTTTATATTTCTATATATGAATTGTAATAGTACAGACGACTCAGTGAGGGTCTACCAAAAAGGAAACCAAAACCCTCACTGATAAAAAATATATGTCCAGAATTCATAATAGACTTCAACCAAGAATCTCCATCAAACAGACCAGAGTTCAGAATAGATTAAAAAAGAGATTGACCATCATAATTTTCCCTAAGAAGCCTATAAAAACTTATCAGCCTAAAACATAAGCCATATCAGGCTAAATTGTGCCTATATCTATGTTTCATGAACAAAAAGATAAGAGAGCATAACACTGCAATTCAAACCCTGTATTTTTCTGGAGCCGTGAGGTGGCTCCCCAACTTGTCGATTTCCCTTGCAACCTCCTCACCCTCAATCAAGATGGGGCATTCTCGTGAACAAGACAGACTCGGGTCCCTAGAGGTGCTCTTGGAATTTTCCTTGTTCTCCTCCTCAGGCCTGACTCATAATCTAATGCTAAATTGGGATGGACAGAAGAGTTCAAATTTTCCTTCAAGCATCTCGACTTCTTGGAGGGTGGTATCATTGTATTTTCTGACCATTGACTCTTCACTCAGTGACCCTGTGACATAGTGCCTTCATTCGTGGGATATTAAAGAATACCCCTAATTTCACTAGATATTGATAAATACCTCCAAAACTCCTTTTGTTGAACCCCCCCTCCCAATACATCTTTCCAATAAAAGTGCTATAGTGGGAAAACCACCCTACGGACTACACTAGGGTTCTAAAGTGTAGGAAAAGATAACCATCTAAAGTCTCCTACTTTTAAAAACTACCATGACAATACCCCACATTCATGCATAAAATACAAAGTATAAGGATCCGGTAACTCTACCTTAAACTTTGCGTCCGGTGTCGATCCTTCTGTGCTTGGTCGTTTCTCGACTGCAAATCTCCTCCCAAGGCTGACATGCATTCACCAAAAGACAAACAAGAAACTACGAACATGCACCTTATATATGAATTAGCGGGTTAGATGTCATAACAAACTGTAAATCAAACATAGAGATTGAACACATCATATGGTGGGACGGAAAAAGTACTTCTTTATATTAATCTCACAAAGTCACTTACAAAATGAGATCGACGACTGCTCCTCGAACCCAATCCTGGGCTCCTCTTCACCAAGCTCTAACTGCTTCCACGTATCCTTCTCCTCTCACAATTCTCTCTAGAGAATGGGCATAGGCTTATGAATGAGGAAAAAGGCAAGAATAAGGAATTCTAGCTCAAAACTCACAATGTGGCTGCAAATTCTTGGGGCAAGGGGGGAAAGTGAAATGGGTAGAGTTTCATTGTTCTTATGCTTCTCTCTTGAATGATTCCCCAACACCTCCTTTTATATGACAAAATGATGGTTATTCGGTTGGGTGATGGGCTATAGGCGATGGGACAGTTGGAAAACTACCCAATAACCCGTAATCTCAACGAATTCCTTGTAAATTTTTAATTTTTGCAACTTTTGTGGGCATACGCAGGCTGTAATGGTGCAACTAGCGTACGTATGTGGGAAGTAATGGTGCAACTAGCGTACATACATAGTTAGTAGTGGTTCAGGGCGCGTACATCTTCAAAAATAGTGTTTTTAAGAAGAGCTGGCTAGTGATGGCTTGGAAAAAATAGAAAGTAAGACGGCCTGATGCCAAGTTTGCATGTGTCGTGCAATTTAGGGTTATATAAAAAAGAAACCCTATTTTTTTACTGGACACCACTTTTTATACCCCCCAATACCTATAAAACCCCTAAGATCACACATCCCCCCCAATACTTACAATATATTGACTTTATTTTTCATAATTAAAAAACCCCTTTATGAATGAACATGATAATATATTGGTCAACAAGGTGAAGCCCCCATGTTTCTGACTTTCTCCACAACATGAGCTACCATAGCCTTAACAATCTAGTAGATCTCTGCAAGTTTGAAGTATTTTGTTTCTTTGGTCCTTGAATATTGCGGGTCCTCAACCCATGCCTTAACTTCTTGAACAATATCCTCTTTTGAGGTGTTATGTCATTGACATTTGACTACTTCCTCTATCTCAGGTTCAGTTTGCTTCTCCTCATCAAAGCAAAGGTATTTGAATCTAGACCCGGGCATCCAAGCTTCCCTCGCAATCTTGGTGTGATTGACCTATCCTTGGGAGGAGGAAGCCTCTTGATTCTTACCTTTATGCCTACTCCCTCATGCTCCTTTTCTGGCCATTCTATTATTCTTTCATGGCTTGACCGTTGCAATTTGAAGATTTGCTCTCGTTTTGTTTTCGTTATTGGTTGGCAGCCGACAAAGACCCATCCACAAGCCCTTACTCACTTGACACTTCGAAAAAATCTGAATTGACCTTTGATCTTTCCTGTCTCCACGTCCCAGTAGAGTTCCTTCCTTGAGCCTTACGAGTGGAAAAATCCATGGGACTTCCTCTCCCATAACTATTTGAATCTAGACCCGAGTATTCAAGCTTCCCTTGCAACCCTGGTGCGATTGACCTGGCCTTGGGAGGAGGAAGCCTCTTGACGATTACCTTTATGCCTACTCCCTCATGCTCCTTTTCTGGTCATTTTGTTATTCTTTCCTAGCTTGACCATTGAAATCTAAAGATTCGCTCTTGTTTTGTTTTCTTTACTGGTTGGCAACTGATGCAGACTCGTCCACAAGCCCTTCCTTGCTCGACACTTTGAAAAAATCTGAATTGAACTCTGATATTTCCTATCTCCACGTCCCAATAGAGTTCCCTCCTTGAGCCTTACAGGAGGAAAAGTCCATGGGACTTCCTTAGCAGGCTTCCAATCCCAAACCCAATCCCCAATTCCATGGATTTCTGACTCACTCCTCCATTGAAGGAGATCAAACTCACTCAATTTTGCTAATTTCAAACCATTACAATGACCTCCCAGCTTAAAATAACTATTCACTTCACATGTCACAACTAGAGGTCTTTTCATTAGCTCTTCCAGGAGAATAATTTTGAATTCTGCTACAATCACGGTACTCCCATGCATTTTCCCATAACTACTCTTCATTCTGCTTGGCTTCATCCACCGTTGGATCTTTACGATATGCCTTCTCTAGTGGTGACCACTTATGTTCATATCCCTTCATACAACCACCATGACATAGATTGAAACCATCTATCTCGATGAGTAACCGCTTGTACTGGCAAAGAAATCAATTTTCAAGGTTGGCGTGGTTGACACGATGTTTGACAGGTCTGTCATGAGTGCCCTGACTTGTGGACGGTTGAGAAAGGTGTCATTATGGTTCACTCCCCATTCCTTCCTCCGCTCAAGCTGGCATTGTCTTCTTGTCGTGCCTCCAAGTGGAACACCTTCTCTCGACGTTTAACACCCCATCTGGGGTAAAGGATTAATGATGTCGTTTATGCCATATTAAAGCATTACAATACACATAACATTTACAATATATATATATATATATATATATATATATATATATATATATATATATATATATAAAGGGGCGCATGTGAAAAAGTAAAAAGTGAAATGGTGTTTTCAAACACATTGGTTTGGGGTATTTTCCCATGGTTTGTGTTTTTTCCCCATGGTATTTGGGGTATTTAACCATGGTATTGAGAATTAATTATTTAATTAAGGGACATTTCCCTTCATGAAAGGTTATGGAAAAGTATAAAAAGATAAAGCATTGAGAGAAAGTGTGAGTGGAAAATGGATTAGAAAATATTGAATTACGAAATCAATTTCAAACATGTCATCTTGACACTTTCACTATAACTTATTTTTTGGTTGTTTTAGACATTGAAATTTTTCAGATATAGAGGACAGATCCTAATGTATATGTGGTACAAATTTTGTTATTGGATAAATTGGTAGGTGCGGACACTAACTGATCTCCTTAGATCCACCTAGATCTAGAACAAAACACACCAGAACATGACGCTTTCCTTAAGTTTTAAATATTGAATTTACTAACTAAAGAGGGATAGGTGACATACCGTTTAAATGCCGCTTCTTCTCACTATCGCCATCCTAGCTCCGTTCCAACACTCATACAATGATGATCCTGCAAAAGAATGCAACCAACAAAAGTGATAGTAATAGCATAAACTCAATATAAACCTATGCATGTGATCAAGGAATCATACAATAAAACACAACAAGCTTTATAGGAAAGAATCATATTACTGTATCATATTAAATGTGAAAGAGAGATTACAACCATGGCCTTGATGTCGTAAGGTCCCTTTCAACTGTCCTTCGTTCCCCACACACTTCTTGCTCCAAGGATTCCGAGACCATGGATCTGATAGCCACTCACAATCTATCTTGACAAAGCAAATCTCAAAGCCACTCTAACCAAGCTAACAATCCCAAGCCAAAAAAAACTTAGCCCTTCTCCATGAGAGCTCCTCTCCTTATATAAGCTAAAGAGGATAAGGTGAGGAAGTTAGGATGAACCCACTAACTCATTAAAGTGAGTAAGATCCAAACCATTTGGATGCCACCTCACCATGGAAGTTTCTCCTTCTAGAAGATTCGAGAAAATGCTCGTTTTTCCTACGTGTAAGCATTCTCACACCCTGCCTATAGAGCAGACTGTGAACTCCTCGTGACCTAGCTATGATGCAGCCTACAAGAATCAGACATTCTCACACCCTAGCTATAATGCAGCCTGCGAACTTCCATTTTTATAGGGTTTTTACAAAGGAAAATGCAATTTCGTTTCTCAGGAAAAGTTCTTCTCTCTTCTTTCTTCGGGAACTCAGGCCACTGACCCCTCTGAAGGCAACAAATAGGTTTACATCATTAACGGTCATAGGGATGACGAAAATAATGTGTAACACCATGGTATTGAGAATTAATTATTTAATTAAGGGACATTTCCGTTCATGAAAGGTTATGAAAAAGTATAAAAAGATAAAGCATTGAGAGAAAGTGTGAGTGTAAAATGGATTAGAAAATATTGAATCACGAAATCAATTTCAAACATGTCATCTTGACACTTTCGCTATAACTTATTTTTTGGATGTTTTAGACATTGAAATTTTCAGATATAGAGGAGAGATCCTAATGTATATGTGGTACAAATTTCATATTCTGGTTCGCTATACTTTTGGAGATATGCCCTATGGAAGTTAGGGTTCCTGAATGCTCTTGAAATCAGTTTCAAACAGATCATCTTAGCAATTTCGCTATAAATTACTTTTTGGATTCTTTCAGACCTTGAAACTTTGCAGAGACAGAGGATAAATCTCAGTGTACATGTGTGTTATAGCAAGATTTTCCTCACCCTATGCAAATTTTCTCAGAAGTCCTTTTTCCATTTCCCTATGCAGATTTGAAGTCCCTTTTTACAGTTCCCAGAGCTAAAAATAATATTTTTCCACCTATACATGTCCTAACTATTATACAACATGCGTATACACATGTTGCACCACTACAACCCGCGTACATCAGGTTTTGTGCCCAAAATTAAAAAATGGTGTCGGGTTTCCATGTCACGTCACAAGATCCATAATCCTTGACCTTCCATATACTGGAAACATTCCGAATTGGCCCTTTAGTTCCATTTGAAGGCTATAAATGGGCCATATCCAAGCTGCGGAAAAGAGGAGAAAAATTCAACTTTGAGAGAAAAGTTACTTTGGAGAAATTATTCACTTCATATTGAGTCTGCATCCCTTTATCCTTTTAAGTCTGAACACATTGTTCAACCCCCAAGATCTTCCCTACTTGATTGAGAACCTCATTGTCTCTCTTATATGAGCTTTCCTTTGGTGGAGGATTGAAGTGGTGGAGGCCCAGTTGGAAGGGAATTAGTTTCTCGGTTCTGAACTGTGCCAACACGGAAGTTTGTAATTCATTCACTTCTACTGATTACATTTTAATAGAAATACTATTTTCTCGTCCAATTAATATCTTGCAAATATTTGAATTGTTATTCCATGGGCATATTTGTTATGAATGTTGATGGATTATGCTATTGAATGTGCTAACTTTATATATTATCACCATATGCTTGTGTTTCTTGGTTGTTGAGGACAAGTTGCAGGTGTATTGCTTTGAGTCYAGTGCTCAACGATGGACTTCATCGAACGTCTGGATGAGGTAGGCTCTTTATATTGTCTTGTTAGCATATTTGCTTATATAGCATACCTAAGATTAGAGTTGATTTCTACAGTCATTTCCGTCTATTGTGGTTTACCCCTGGCCATAGAGAGATTTTCCTCGTAACATAATTGGCGACCATACTGGGGAAAAAATCTTCTTTTCGGGGTTTGGAGTGTTTTTCTCCTTTGATTGCTCTCGTTTATATTGAGTTTCTTGTCGTCTGATTGCTTGACAACATCTATTCATTTTGAGTCTGAGTTTCTTAGCCTTATCCTTATCCTGGTAGTGTTTAAACACATATACATGGGTTTTTACTTGACAGTTGTGTACATATGCATGTTGTCCTTCTGCAAGAGGCGTATATACATGATTTTCTCCTGAAAAGTCGCGTACATCATCCTCTTTTGCTTGGTTGCTGAGTTTGATGTTTGTTGGGTAAGTTGTGATGGTTTCTAATTCTTCTTGGGTCTGTTATGATTGTTAAGTGCATGTAGAATGATAGGAAACCTTTCTTTGGTTGAATTTTCAGGTGGTGCCTTTCTCATCATCCTTTTCATTGATTGTCCTTACATCTTGGGCTGGGTGTTTGCTTCTTGATATCCTACTTGGTTTGTCTCTATTTACATACAACATAATATTTATATCAAGTTGTTGTTTAGTCCTTGAACAACAACTTGATATAAAGATTCTGAAATCAAGTATATTTTCATCACCAAGCCAACTTTCGCCAAATATACAGAAATGGATGAAGTCTACAGAAGATTACTAAAAGTCACCATTCCCACTCAGAAGAGATGGGAGGATCTGTGCACTCTGATCGAGTAAGGGATGAGGTGTAAAATCCAAGTCATCACATAGAACAATAAAAGTCAAGTTGATGACTCGCCAACAACCTTTCCCAAAATTAGCATGGAGAATCCGACAGATCATCAACAATTCCTATAATTTTGTATTTTGTTATCTAGATTAGTTAGCTTTGGATTCTACCACGTCCTGATCATTAATGACATGATCGTTTGTAATTTTTCTTATAAGTACTTCAAGTTTTGAAGTACTGAGGGTTGATCTTTACTCCCAAGCACGCTGTAAGCACTGTAATCTTTCTTAAGAGATCTTCCAGTAATAAAAAGATGTTTTACAGGATTCCCATGTGTTAACTGTTGGTGATGTTGCCTCCTCTTCGTTGAATGGTTTCTCTGTCTTCGTAATCATTTTTGTTTTCTATATCTGATCATTTAAAAGGATTTAAAGTTGCAGAATTTATATTCGTGTACTCTGTTATCTAGCTTTTAAAGATCTAAGTGTTTGTCTTATGATGTTATGATAAAGAAAATTCTTAAATGCTTTCTTTATTTTAACTGATTATCTCATCTTTTCCGCTATCCATCATTTTAACTCTAAAGGATCCAATAGTTGCATTATCTTGTCCTATGAAAAGACCTTATAAAAGTTGTTCTTTGGTCTCAAACTTATAAAACAGACTCCATAGCCCAATGGATGCGTAAGAAATATTTCAACCATTTTATAAACAAACAACACAGTCTTATTTATTTAACTAACCTAATATCTGAAACCTGAAACATATTTAAATATTACAGAGAGATCCCTCTTTGAAATCGATAGGGCTAGATCCAAGTTTCAAAGTGGTTGGATAAAGTTACATTTGATAAATTTCTTCTACCTCCTGACAACCTCTAGGAATTTACAGAGCGTTAACACCTACTTTCATTATCGGTAGGTTGTCTTGCGTTTGTTAACGATATACCTTAATGACTGATAATCAAACAAAGTCTCATTGTGTTTGAACTCAACTCCTTTATTCACATGATGTAGACTTGCGCCTTTGGCGGATCATGTCAAAGACTTGAAGAAATCAGTTCATAGTCACAACTTTCCTGAGCCGTTTCTATCTTTCATTGGACCAATACCTATGTGACTTTAGTGATCATGGGAGATCAGATTGTACTTCATTGTATACATATATATTCAGATTGATTTTGAGACAAGTTTTACTGGGCCTTGTTCGTGACTATGACAACCTTTGGCATGTAGCCACCTTTGTATTTCCTATTCATGGCCATGAACAACTGTTTGGTATATTTGCACATGGATCTGCAGTGTAATTCAAATTGGCAGCCATGTGTACAAAATCAGTACAGATTGTAATATTCTCATGAGCAACTAGTTCGTCCAACTGGGTCTCCATTACTCCACTTCTGGGTATTATAATTTATTTCGGCCATCCCAGATACTCCTCTGACCTCACACATTAGGGGGCATATTTTATAGCAATATTTTCCTCACGATATGAAAATTTTCTCAAAAGGCCTTTTTCCATTTTCCTATGCAAACTTGAAGTCCCTTTTTACAGTTCCCAGAGATAAAAATAATATTTTTCCACCTATACACACCCGAACTATTATACAACATGCGTATATGTAGTTTTCACCACTACAATCCACATACATCAGGTTTTGTACCCAAAATTAAAAGATGGTGTCGGATTTCCATGTCATGTCGAGATCCATGATCCTTGACCTTCCATATACTGGAAACGTTCTGACTCAACCCTTTAGTTTCATTTGAAGGCTATAAATGGGCCATATCCAAGCCGTGGAAAATAGGAGAATAATTCAACTTTGAGAGAAAACTTTCTCTGGAGAAATTATTCACTTCATATTGAGTCTGCATCCCTTTGTCCTTTTAAGTCTGAACACATTGTTCAACCCCCAAGATATTCCCTTCTTGATTGGGAACCTCATTGTCTCTCTTATATAAGCTTTCCTTTGGTGGAGTATTGAAGTAGTGGAGGCCCAACTAGAAGGGACTTAGTTTCTCGGTTCCGAACTGTGCTAACAAAGAAGTTTGTAATTCATTCACTTCTGTTGATTACATTTTAATAGAAAAACTATTTTCTCGTCCAATTAATATCTTGCAAATATTTGAATTGTTATTCCATGGGCATATTTTTTATGAATGTTGATGGATTATTCTATTGAATGTGATAACTTTATATATTATCACCATATTCTTGCGTTTCTTGGTTGTTGAGGACAAATTGTAGGTGTATTTCTTTGAGTCAACTGCTCAATGGTGGACTTCATCAAACGTCTAGACGAGGTAGAATCTTTATCTTGTCTTGTTAGCATATTTCCTTAGATAGCATACCTGAGATTAGAGTTTATTTATGCATTCATTTTCTTCTGTTGTGGTTTACCCTTGGCCATAGAGAGATTTTCCTCGTAACAATGTGGTACAAATTTCATATGTTGGTTCACTACACTTTCAGATATTTTCCCTATGGAAGTTAGAGTTCTTGAATGGTCCTAAAATTAGTTTCAAACATGCCAACTTGGCATTTTGACTATAACTTCTTTTTTGGGACTCTTCAAACTATGAAAATTTTGGAGAACAAAGGAGACATACAAAATTACCTCAGGTAACAATTTAAGAATCATATTTACAAAATTGTATGCATGGCATGTTGTACAAGTTCATTCTTGGGAAGAGGCCCAAAACAACAAGGTTTGAGAAAGTTTTCATCTGGAAATTTAGATTTTGGTTAGATCTGGTAAAGAAAAAAGTAGTGAGTAGACCTAGTGAAGGAAGGAGCAGTGAGTAAACCCGACAAAGGTAGAATTAGAAAGAAGGAAGAAGTAGCACATAGACTAGATGAAGGTTGGTGCAACTCACACAAAGAGATTTGTGTCTCTTGCTACATTGGTGCTTAACAATAGGGATTGGTGTCTACGAATATCTCTAAGAGATTGGTGTCTCTTTCTAAGTTGGTTCTTAGTAGTGGGGATTGGTGTCTCCAATATATTAGTGTCTATGAATATTTTTAATATATTAGTGTCTCTTTATAAGTTGATTCTTACTGGTGGGGATTGGTGTCCCCAGTAGATTAGTGTCTACGAATATCTGTAAGAGTTGTTTGGTACCTACCAGGATTTGTATCGGTGGGGATTGGTGTCTCTAGTAGGTTGGTGCCTACAAATATTTGTACTAGTAAGTTGGGGCCTACAAAGAATTATAAAGAGAAGTTTTGTGGTTTTCACTTTAAAGGGTTTCCTCGTAAATCTCGTGTCCCATGTTCTGCAATGTGATTGTTTTCTTATGGTTGATGAATGTTTGAAAAAGTAAAAAACAGTTTTATACTGATTCACCCCCACCCTATCAATATAAGCGTGAGCTCAACAATTGGTATTAGAGAAGGCTCCTTCAAAAACAATCTAACCACTGGAAGGTAGATCTCAGGAGCACACATGGATGATCAAGAAGGTTTCTCTACAAATAGAGCTCCATTGTTTGATAAAACAAACTATGCATTTTGGAGAATAAAGATGCAAACATATTTAATGGCCCTTGGATTTCATATTTGGAAATTGTTCGTCACTAGTTATACATCCACAACAACTCCACCATCAGATGCGGTTGGGAATAATCCTAGTGAACATAATGAAAAATCCATGAATGTCATCTTTTGTGGTCTATTAGAATCCAAGTTTGTCAAGGTGATTCATTATGGATAGGCAAAATAAATTTGGGACAAACTTCAAAATATCTATGAAGGTGATGACAAGGTTAAGATAGAAAAGATCCAAACTCATAGAAGATAGTTCGAGAGTCTAAAAATGAAAGACAAAGAAAATGTTGCATCCTATATCATCCATGTGGATGAAATAGTCAACACCATTAGAGGACTTGGTGAAAAGGTTGAAGAAACAATGATTGTACAAAAGGTGTTAGCGTCACCCCCCTTAAGATTTCATGCCAAAGTTTCTTCCATTGAAGAAATTGAGGATCTTGATTCATTAACAATGGATGGATTGAATGGGATGCTCATAGCGTATGAAATGAGGACATAGAAAGAAAAGCCATCAAAGAAAGAAGCAACCTTCAGAGCCTAAAATAAGACAAAGAATGGAGATCATGGATCAAGAAATATCTCCAACAATGAATTAGATGCAATGGAAGCCCATTTTGTGAGGAAACTCAAGAAACAATCTGGAAAATATAAAGGTAAGCTTCCCTTTAAATGCTTTAATTGCGGAAAAATAGGACATTTTATTGATAAGTGTTCATATGCAAAGGATTAAAGTAGTTATGATGAAGAAGACCATAATGTAAATAGAGGGATCAAACATCATCAACACAAAAAGAACCACAAACAAGACAAACATGAAAGGAAGAAAAACTCTTATAAGCAGAAGAAGAATCTCTACTCAAAAGGGGTTAGTGACTCGTCTAAAGAAAGCAGTGAAAGTCGTTTCTATAGTGATAGAGAAGAAACTCTCTTTATGACAATAGAAATAAATATTGATGAAAAAAAGAGATATAAGCGATGGACTTAGAAGAAGAGGAAAATGTTGAAACAGATGGGAAAGTGAATCTTGAAGAAGAACTCATGTGTGCCTTAAGTGAAATAAATAAGCTTAGGAAACATAATTTGAAACAAAAGGAGTAGTTGCAAAAATATTAAGAAGAGGATCGTGATTCAAAAGAAAAAATGTCACAAATCCTTGAAGAAACAAAAAAGATCATCATGAAACTAAAGGTTTAATTAGAAGAAGCAAGAAGGATGGAATAAGAGGTGAGAATCCAACTGAAGAAAAAGGAAGAGAATTGCAAAGAACTGGAATCCAAAATTGTTTCCTTAAGAAAGGAAGTGGAGAAAAAAACTATTAAATTGAATAGAAGCTTGAAGTTTGAAAAGGGTATTAAAGTCTTAGATGATATCATCAATTTTAAAAGGTCTCCATTCATTAAGACTAGTCTTGGATATGATGTTGTTGTTTCCTCCCTACCTACACCTGGTCTTGCTAAAACTAGTGAAGTTTTATTTGTTGTAGGTGGAGTTCAAACTGGTTTTATAGAAGAGCAACCTATTGATGATTGTACCGAACATATTGATGAGTTTCATGTTCATCACATGGCATAATTTGAGCATACATATGACATTGTTGCCAATGTGCTAGGTAGTTCTAGTCTTGTAAGTGAACCTGACCTTGAGCCTACTTCCTTTGATCAACCATTGCAAAAATATGTGCCCTATCATCATCCTCACCATAAAAATCAAAGGAATATAAATATTTCTTTCAAATATTTCTAGACGAGACATGAAAGACATAATTTTGGACCCGTGCCAACTACCATGAACTTGAGATCAACAATGTTTCCAATGTGCCACTTACCAGGATAGCTTGTGGTTGGATTAATTGTTGGTTGTGGAATCATTTGACCATATGTTTGAGGAGTTCATATTATTGTTTATCATTGGTTGTATAGTCATGCAACGATCCTCTTACTTACTAATGATTTCCTTGGAAATGGTCGATCGAGGATTGGACCGACATGATAGTTGACTGGAGTTTCAACTGAGTGCTTAAGGAGAAGCACAAGTTTATGGGGATAATCCCTTTTCCATTGATGTCAAAGGGGGAGAGTTGTAGACAGGGGAATAATTCTTTCTATTCCTAGGAGAGTTGTAGACTGGGGAAGAGTTGCATATAGGGGGTGATTCTTTCTATGCATGGTGGACTATGTGTTTAATTGTGGGATTGCCATCAATTTACAAACGGGGAGAATGTTGGAATTATTTTCATTGATATCAAAGGATTAATGATGTCATTGATGCCATTTTAAGGAATTACAATACACACAACATTTCCAATATTGATTTATATATATAGCTCTACAAGTATATTAAAAAAGGGGTGCATGTGAAAAGGTAAAAAGTGAAATGGTGGTTTCAAACCCATGGGTTTGGGGTATTTGCCCATCATTTGAAGTATTTTCTCATGATATTTAGGGTATTTAACCATGGTATTGGGAATCAATTAGTTAATTAAGGGGCATTTCCCTTCATGAAAGGTTATAGAAAAGTATAAAAAGATAAAGCATTGAGAGAAAGTGTGTGTGTGAAAAATGGATTAGAAAAGACTGAATTGCGAAATCAGTTTTAAATAGGTCATCTTGTAACTTTCGTTATAAATTATTTCATGGGATGTTTCAGACCTTGAAAATTTGTAGAGACAGAGAAGAGATATTGGTGTACATGTGTTATCATATGTGGGTTCACTATAATTTCAGAGATATTCCCTATGGAATTTAGGGTTCATGAATGCTCCTGAAATCCATTTCAAATAGTTCATCTTGGCACTTTCATTATAACTTACTTTATGGGATATCTCAGACCTTGAAACTTTGTATAGAAAGAGGAGAGAACTTGGTGTACATGTGGTACACATTTTATATTTTGGTTCACTATATGTTCAGAGCTATTCCCTATGGAAGTTGGGGTTCATGGATGCTCTTGAAATTAGTTTCAAATAGGTCAGCTTGTCATTTTCACTATAACTTATTTTCTAGGACTCTTTAGGCTGTGAAAATTTCAGAGAACAGAGGAGACATAAAAAAGTACCTCACGTAACAATTTCATAGTAATATTTGCAAAATTGGATACATGGAATATTGTACAAGTTCATTCTTTGGAAGAGGCCCAAAACAACAAGGTTTGAGAAAGTTACCATTTGGAAATTCAAATTTTGGGCAGACCTGGTAAAGGAAGAAGTAGTGAGCACCCATGGTGAAGGAAGAAGCAGTGAGTAGACCCAGTGAAGGTAGAAGTAACAAGTATACCTTGTGAAGGAAGAAGTAGCAACTAGACTCAATGAATGTTGGTGCAGCTCACACAAAGAGATTGGTGTCTCTTTCTAAGTCGGTGCTTAACAGTGGAGATTGGTGTCTCGAGTAGATTAGTGTTTAAGAAGATATGTAAGAGAAAGTTGGTGCTTAGCAATGAGAATTGGTGTCTCCAGTAGATGTTGAAAGATTAATTGTTGAAAGGTTTAGTTGTTGAAAGATTGGTTGTCATTGATGTCAACCCTTAAACAAAAGTTAACAAGTTGCATGTGAGTTTGTAAAAAAACGTTAACAAGTTGCAGGTCAAGGTAAATAAGTTGTAAACACAAGTTAACAAGCTGCATGTCAGTTTCATGTTAAAGTAACTATAAACATAAGTTAACAAGTTGCATGTGAGTTGCATGTCTGTAAACAGAAGTTAACAAGTTGTATGTTAGTTGCATGTTAAAGTAACTGTAAGCAAAAGTTAACAAGTTGTATGTTAGTTGCATGTTAAAGTAACTGTAAACAAAAGTTAACAAGTTGCATGTGATTTGCATGTATGTAAACAAAAGTTAACAAGTTACATGTGAGTTGCATGATATCATGAGATCCTATGTGAGTTTATTGTCATCATGAGATCCTCATTAAAACAAAAATAAGAGTCAATTGAATATCACTTATGTGAATACTAATTAGGAGATCTGAAGCTAATAAGTCAAGGTCAACGAAGTCCAGTGAAGGAAGAATTTTGCAGGAGCCAAGTGTACAAAGAAAAGTTACAGATCCAGGTTCCTTTCAGATCCAGGAAGAAAAGTGAGGACATATGTGAGCTGCACTGGGGAAAAGTGAGGAAATCAATGAGCAAGCAGTGTATGGGTCATGGAACTGTGAAGAAAATTTGTTGAAGATCATAGATCTAAAACTCAGGTCAGCTACATGTTGAAGGTATGTCTGTCTGTGTATGTTAGGGTGTGTATTTTGAAGAAGTCAGGAACATATATGCCTTAGTGATTCATATTAATTTGATTTGGATAAATCTCTTGTGGATATTGGTATGAGGTTTGTGTGGTTTCATTCTTGATGAGATATCGAAATAAACAACATTAATAGAAATATCAGAAACAAAAAAAAAAAAGTTATCAATTACAATGACAGAGGTAGTGATAGATTGGTCTACATTTATATTTTAGGGTGGTTGGACAGGGCAAGGAAAGGGGGTTGTAGCCTCCTTTCGGTTGGAACCGATAAATTAGAGAGTTGGAGATTCCTTCAGGTTGCAACCTGTAAATAGGGGGTTGGATCCTCCTTCCACTGTAGATGAAGAAATAGGAAGTTGGTTCTTCCAATGAATGTACTCTTTGATAAATAAGAAAATCATTCCATGGTTTTCTCTTGCATTGGGTTTCCATGTAAAATTATGGTGTATCATGTTTATGTGATGTTTATACATTGGATTATGGTGTTGATGATATATTGAATGCTCATGATATTTATTGGAGGTTTTATATTGTGATTAAAAGTACTAATTGTGCTCATATGGATTCACCCCCCTCTCAATATTCCAATAATTGGTATCATATCAGGTCCTTCAGGAAGCAGTGTAACCACTAGAAGGAGATCATGGAATACACTAATATTGGAGCACCAATTTTTGACGGTTAGAACTATACCTTATTGAATAAAAGGATGAAATTTTTTTACAGGCACAATGACTTGATGGTTGACAATCAATAGTAGATGGGTATAAAGAACTAGCCACTCCCCCAACCGACAGAGATGGAAAGAAACTCAATGAAAACAACTCAAAGGATAAAGGTGCAATTTTGAGTAGTCTAGTTGATTCAATATTTGTCAAGGTTATGCATTGTGACAATGAAAAGTATCTTTGGGATAAACTCCAAAAGATTTATGAAGGAGATGCTAAAGTTAAGGGAATTAAGATTCAAATCTTCGAAACTAATTTTGAACAATTGAAGATGAAGGAAGATGAAGACATTGCATCTTACCTTCTACGAGTTGACGAAATAGGTAACACTATTAAGGGATTGAGAGTAGAAGTTGATGACTGAGTGGTTGTTCAAAAGGTATTGAGGTCTCTTCATAAGAGATTTGATCCTAAAATATCATCCCTAGAAGAAAGATAATATCTCGATAAATTGAGCATGAACAAGCTATATGGAATATTTACAACCTATGAAATGAGAACGGAATAGGAGAACCTAGTCACGAAGGAAGAAACTTTCAAGGAATCCAAGAGGACAAAGAAAAAGAACAAGAAAAAGTCAAAACCAGGTTGCAGCTATAGTGATGATTCAGACGAAGATGAAGAGATGGCTAACTTCGTAAGGAAATTAAAGAAAGGAACCATAAAGTATAAGTGTATGCTTCCATTGATATGTTTTAATTGTGGTGGTATTGGTCATTTTTCTTTTGAATGTCCTCATAAGAATAAAGATAGTGATGAAGAAGAAGATTCTAAAAGGGAAATAAGAGAAGAAACAAAAGGAAATTCTTCAAGAAAAATTTCTACTCAAAGGAGTACAGTTCCTCATCAAGCGAGGAAGATAATTGATAGTGATAGTGATTCAAAAAGAGTACTCTTCATGGAAGTAGAAGATGATTCCGAAGAAAAAGGTGAAGTCGATCTCAGAGCAGAGATAATTATTGCATTCGAAGAAATTAGGAAAGAAAGAAAGAAAAACAAGCCACTCAAGGAAGAGTTAAAAATGAAAGAGGGATATCCGAATTCCAACTATGAAGAAATCGTGGAAATGATCACGAGTCTAAAAATTCAAATAGAAGAAGAAAAAATAATTGAGGAAGTACTTAGAAGTCAGTTAGAAGAAAAGGAGAAAATGATTGGAAGCTTGGAAGAAAAAATAGTCTCTTTAAGGAAATATTTTTAGAAGAAATATATGCAGTAGAAGAGTACCTAAATATTGGATCAAATCATGAACAATCAAATACCATCAAATGACAGATCCAAACTAGGATAAAATCAAGTACAAAATGAGAATGGATTGAGCTCCAAGACAACAAAACAAGAAGTAGGACAAATAAGTTATGAAAATACTGTCAGAGATTCTGTTAAGAAGGAAGAAGGTAAGCCCCCAAATAAGAACATTCCAGAAATAAAGAAGAATCAAGAAGATGAATTTAGAAGGAGTGCATCACAAAGAAGCTCATCTACTCCTAGGTATCAAATATTCTTTTATGGTCATTTTTTGAATTGTGCTAATTTTGGACATAAATTTGTAAACTTTAGATCCTATGCCAAGAAAATAAGCAACTATGCAGGGTACTTAAATAATAGTTATCCCATAAGATATTATGGAGCATACATCAGAAACCAAAACAATTTGGTTCATTGAGAAAATGAAGTAGAATGCTACAAATTCCACAACTATGGACATATAGTTCGTGATTGTAAAAGCATGATGGACACCTCTATGAAAAAGAACATTGATATCATATATAAGAATATTTGGAAAAGAAAATAAGATCAGGTAAAATAAGAACAAATGAATGAAGGACACACATAAGTCATACTTTTGGGATTTGCAGCAACGAAAAATCATGATTAATCGACAGACAAAGAGAAAGATTTCAGATTTCAGGAAGAGGGTGAAAAAGAAAATGATGAAGCAAAAGATTGCTCTGCATCAGAGAGGATATGTTTCTAATCCATCCGGCTTGGAGACTCCCAATAAATATGAATATTGAAGAGGGGTAGTCTAAGAAACAACTCTTCAGATTAGAGAACTATTCTTCAAGCTGTCTGAAGTGTTTGTAGTTTCAGAGTGGTTTGATGACAAAAGTGCATAATGTATTATGACAATTTGATCATTTGAGGAGAAAATTTCAGGTATCAATTGCCAATTACGGAGAATATCATTAGCACACTTTTTCAGGAAGAGATTCATGATTCTATAGAGGATTCCATGTTTGTATCTAGACATGGATAAATTCAGTACAGATTGTTCCATACATGTAAAGTTTGATTTACAGATTGAGAAGATAGTTTGAGAAGTAGGAATATGCAATGATCAGATACACCAAAGTCAAATAAGTCTTCAGAATGGGTCACATTAACTTTGACAATCTTTTCAAAAATCAGCAGAAAGGAAGCAATACAAATGCCTAAAATTTCAAAGCCAATGAATACTCTTAAAGCATTGGCACATGGTGTATGGTTGTCATTGATATTGGTACATTGTTGAGGAACACACTAATTAGTATATGACAACGCATGTATGAGATACATATCTTGGTAATGTTGGTACTCTATTGAGGTACACCATTAATGGTACATATTATGGTGCATGGTTGATGCACGGTTTGGTACAAATGTTGGTGCATGGTTGATGCACTTGGCGTGGTATAGGTTGTGGTACACAGTTGATGTTTGGTATGGTACATGCTTTGGTACATGGTTGAGACACATATATTGTGATGGTATGTTGGTGATCTTGGTACATTCTTGGTAGAGGCAAGTGTTGGTGATGTTGGACATCTAGTTGAGAGATGTCCTTGGTATATGATCCATGTGAGAGGATCTGGTTGAGTATTGATATTCAATATTGGACATGTATCTACAACAACAAGAGTTCATAAAAGGCAATGCAGACAACAATCTCTACATAAAGGTAAATCAAGATAGTATATTGATAATTGAAGTTTATGTTGATGACATTATTTTTGGAAGTGATGATGATAGGATGATTAAAACATTTGCTAAAGACATGCATAATGAATTGGAAATGTCATTAATTGGTGAGTTGTCTTTCTTTGTGGGAATCCACATATGTTAGTAAGACAAAGGTATTTTCATATCCTAGACCAAGTATATAAAATAAATGCTAAAGAAGTTTGAATGGTAGATTGAAAGCCTGTAAGTACTCCCATGTAGACTAGTTGCAAATTGAGAAAAGATGATAAATATATTGATACAGATCAAAGACTCTATAGATCGATGATTGGAAGTTTACTCTATGTGACATCATCAAGAATGTATATGATGCAATCAATTAGACATGTTGCAAGATTTCAAGAAGCACAAAAGGAAACACATGTTATGGCAGTAAAGAGAATATTCAGATATCTCAAAAAACAAAAGACTATGGATTATGGTATCCAAAAGGGAATGATCTATCTCTATTTGCATACATAGATGAAAATTAAGCAGGAAGTGTTGATGATAGAATAAGTACAAGTGGAGTAGCCTTCTACTTGGGTGATTGTCTAGTATCCTAGTTGAGCAAGAAACAATCTTCAATATCATTGTCAATAGTAGAAGTATAGTATATTGCAACAACAACATGTTGTACATAGTTTCTCTAGATGAAGAAAACTTTGCAGGACATATAGGTGGAATATAACGAGCCCATTATGATATTATGTGATAGTACTAGTGCTATAAGTATCTCTAAGAATCTAGTGATGCATTCCAAGACGAAACAAATTCCGATGAAGTTTCAATTTCTACGGGAACAAGTTACAGAGAAGAACATCAAGGTAGAGTATATTGGGAAGTGTTAGCACCAGAAGTCACTCCTGGATTGCAACAAGAGTAAACCTGATACCCATTAGTTTTATGTCACAGGTTGGTTTTATAAAGGATGATCGAACGAAGACAAACTCATAACTATATCGTTTAACTCAAAAAATGGGACCAATAGATGCATGAAGAGGTGAGGTCTCGTATCTAACTTCAATCAGTAAGTGTAGTCAAGGGTGAGTAGGTGAACAAAAAATAAGGAAAATCTCTGAATGCAAGATCAGCTTGGACCAGAGCTTCAGACACTAGGATATGACTTGAAAGTCACATCTAAAAGAACACGATGATCAAACCTTCATCACGAAGCTATGATAACAACTCGACTGGATATCCCATGCCTGAGTTACTTAGTGTAGAAAGAAGAAAGGTAATGTGAGGAGCTGGTTAAAAATAGTCCAGTGACACTATGATCAAACCTCCATCACAACGACAAAACTACTCCTGACTGGATCATCCATGCCCGGGTGTTCTAACACATGAGTTACAGAGAGATGAAAAGGAGTCAATTGTCATTAAATGAGAAGTCTTAGAATACCATACATAACCAAAGAACCAGAGGCGTCAATAAACTTTACAATCAGGAGCTTAGCTCTACCATCTATCCTTTACAAAATGGGAAAAATGCCTACATATACTCAAAACCTTCGTAGCAGGAACTTGCTCGGGTTTCCATGGCACAACGTTCATGTCACTCCGGTCAGACTGTACATGTAGACGTTGGGTAGACTGCCCATGTAGTCACTTGTTAGATGCAGTCTCTGTCAGACTGGACTGACAGTCACCTTCTGCACTTTGTCCCTTTCTGACCTTCTATTTATGGGAGGAGACGATGTCTCACCCACCTTCCATATTTACATTAACTTCTTTCTCAGGATCAGGTAAGGACCGGTCAATTTTGGTACCTGTAGGACGTGGTGGTCTCTCTTTGGTTGTTGTTGCTTCATTGGACTGCTACGGGGGGGACCTAGATGGTAGTCGAGTGGCAAGACTCGTGGATGCTGAGGTGGAAATGCCAGGGGAAGGATGAGGTGGTGCTGTGACACCAAACGAGAAATTCCATGGGGTATGGGTAGGACACGGGGTGATGTATCATAGGAAGATGACGCGACAGTCAAAGAGCGATCAATCAGGGAGCGGGGACATGACGCAGGTGGAAGTGGTGTGGAACAGGGAGGTATAGGTGTCGAAATATAAGAGGGAGGAAGAGGAAAGGGACATGACACTTGGGAGAGTGGGGGAACAGGTGTGAGGTGACGAGAGGCAGGAGGGAGAGGGAGATGTGACAGGGAAATAAAAAAGGAAGAGTGGGGGACACATGTTGGAGAGAGGTGAAAGTGGTAAGTGGAAGGGGAAGTGGTAAGAGGTTTAAATGGGCCCATACAAAACTGCCTCATTCCATACCCCCCCCCCTATTAAACGCAGAATGGCAAGGGGGGTCCGGAATCAAAACTCAACTGTAAATCCAGGCACCTCAATCCTAGTCGTTCAGACTTGCGCTGCCAATTCTGGACCCCCCC
>ML777513.1:1353260-1369736 GCA_009831015.1 Picea engelmannii
GGGTTTGGAATCAGACCTCGTCCGTAGATCTGAGTGCACAAATCCTGACCGCCTAGATCCACGCACCTTTTAAAATACATGCACCCGATCACAAAACTTTGGATAAGTGGGTTTTTAACCCCTTTGTTGTCATTTCTTGCCAAAGAGGGTCACTTCATTCTCCCAGTGACTAAAACTGTGAAAGCGCAGATGTGCACCATGCGTCCTTCAGATGGACGACCCAGATGAATTTGACAACAAAAGGCACTATTTCCTTTCCAGGGCCCACTTAACATGACCGACGCTATGACCGTAGGCCCAAACCTCAGGGGCTTTCACATTTCCTGCTTCGACGATTTCAACTACAATGGAGGAGTGACCCCGGCCTTCAAAGTCCTGGTAGTCGAAACCGCAACGGTGCTTAATTGCGCACCACGTGTCCCTTGGTTGGATGACCCAGATTTGCTCGTGGAACATGGGCGCTTTGTCTCCGGCCTCTGCTCTGCGTTAAACCCACGAGAAAATTTCATGGTCCCGAAAACTCGATGATCATTGATCTACTCTATAGATGGATTCTCACCGCTGAAAACTAAAGTCGCCCGCCTGCTTGTATTTTGAACCCAAAATGAGATTTTTCTGCGCTACGCTTGGTGCTCATGGCTGCGGACTTGGAATAAAAAGTATTTGATGTGTTTTTAAGCCCCATTTCTTCGCATTTTACACCAAGGTCCCAAATCCAGAGAGAAAATCCCCCCTTACAAGAATTGGTGATAACATTAGGCTCCATGGGGGATAGATTTGTCCCTGTGATGCTCTAAGAACTCATTCTATAGCTTCAGTGCCTTCTATTGGGCTATGGAGTCGAGCTCAAAACACCCTGCTAAAATACAGGGCGAAAAATAAAATACATTCTCAAAAGAGGTTATTTATGTACAGTCCTAAACTAATTTGTTTTTTACATGGGGTTAGGTGAAAGAAAACTTCCACCATAGCCGAACAAGTAACTTCCTGAATGGAATCACTCCTATTCTGTCAATGATCAATGGAAAATGATGTAACCGTGACAACAAAACGGTTACATCCTTCAGCTTCCATCGTAAGGCTGAGGTTAGGATGAAGCTGGGAAGCTGCAAATCATGAAAGAAATACAACTCCATGTATTCTTTCATAGGGTCATAGGACAAGTGGCAATATCCAAAAAAAGGGGAATGGACAGCCTCCTCTACTACACAGATGTTCACCCGTGGCTAAATCTCTCTGGTAGGCATAGGAAGGTGAAAGGTTGGTGTGGGATGATTGATCTCAGGCAGTGGCTGCTCACTGGTAGGCTCCAGACAGGGGATAAACTGCCCCTGTTGCTCCTCTAGCTCTTCTGGTTCTCCCTTTTCTTCTTCTTGGCTCTCCCAAGGGTCAGAATCATAATAATCATAGATAGGACTTGTGGGAAAGCTCTGCTCCTCATCATGATGCTCACTATCTCCTGCAGACCTGAGATGGTTGATCTCCTTAGGATAAAATTCTTTAGCAAACAGAGGATAAGCTATAGTCTGCTCTGGGAAATCCTGCATATCCAGCTCAGACTCTGATTCATAGCTGTCATATACTAGCTGGCTGCTCTTTTGGTAAGAAAACTGTGATGTGCGGCTCTACTGCTCCTCATCTGAATACACATCAAATCTTGGGGAAACAGGTGCATCAAGAGCAAGATGCAAAGACTCTATAGCAACAAAATCCTCCACACTGTCCTCAGAAAGGCAACAGTCATGATCTGCCTTCATTTTATCAATCTCTGTAGAAAGAGATTTTGCCAGCTCCATCAACTCACTCAGAGCATCATGTCTCTCCTCAAGTTCCTCCTCCTCACAGTCTTCATCATCACAACCTTCATAAGACACAACCATGTCTTTCTCACTGTCCTCACATTCCTCACAACAGTTATGACAGATAAATCCGGAGGAATAATACCTTTGACAATGCTTATTAAAAGCTGCATGAAATTCTGCCAAGGAGGAGATGTTGGTAGGGGGTAAGGAGAAATACCACTCACAAGCATCTCCTGCCAATGAGAACATGAAAATTTTCAATAATACATCTTCATGATGTATCTCCCACTGATGCATGAGTTCATGAAAATCATGGAGATGCTGAGCAGGGTTGTCCTCTTTGCGTTCTTTAAATATGGGCAAATAATCATACCATTCATTTAGAGAAGGGACAATATTAGGAAAACTAGGAACAAATGAAAAATTAAAAGGAGCAAACCTCTGAGCCAAGATTTTTTCCATCATGAACCAGTGTAGTCGCCAATTGATCCCTTAATCATGGAGTCGCCAGGTTAAATATGTGCAGCTTTGAATGTGTCTGGTCTTTGTTCACCATCAAAGGCTGACTCTGATCATTGTTGTTCTCCCAGGAAACTTCTCAGGCTGAGAAAGCAGCTGCTGAAAACCTTCTCAAGAAAGCCCCTCTGGGTCAGCTTTCAGGTGTGCTAAAAGTAGCCACAACTGAAACAGTGAAGTGGAAACATGGAGTCGCCACAGTGGAGTCACCAGGTGCACAGTAACAATCTTCAAGGGCTCTGATGCCTGATGCACCTTCAGAATTAGAGGCTCAATGTCGTTCAATCCCAGTGAGAATTTTCAACTTCATCCCCGACAACGGTGCTAGAAATGTTAGCACCAGAAGTCACTCCTGGATTGCAACAAGAGTAAGCCTGATACCCATTATCTTTATGTCACAGGTTGGTTTTATAAAGGGTGACTGAATGGAGACAAACTTATAACTATATCGTTTAACTCAGAAAAGTGGACCAAGAAATGCATGAACAGGTGAGGTCTCAGATCTAACTTCAATCAGTAAGTGTAGTGAAGGGTGAGTAGGTGAATGATAAAGGAAGAATGGCAAGGGGGGTCCAGAATCAAACCTCAGTCGCAGATCCAGGTGCCTCAATCCCAACCATTCAGACTTGCGCTACCAATTCCGGACCCCCCCATTAAAGCAAGAACGACGGGTGGGGGGGGGGGNGCAAATCCTGACCACCTAGATCCACGCACCTTTTAAAATACATGCGCCCGATCATGAAAATTTGGATAAGTGGGTTTTTAACCCCTTTGTTGTCATTTATCGCCAAATAGGGTCACTTCTCCATTCTCCCAGTGACTAAAACTGTGAAAGCGCAGATGTGCACCATGCGTTCTTCAGATGGACGACCCAGATGACTTTGATGGAAAAAGGCGCTATTTCCTTTCTGGGGCCTGCTTAATGTGACCAGCGCTAGGACCATGGGCCCAAACCTCGAGGGATTTCGCATTTCGTGCTTCGGTGATTTCAACTGCAAGGGAGAAGTGACCCCAGCCTTCAAAGTCCCGGTAGCCAAAACTGCGACAATGCTTAATCATGCGCCACGTGTGCCTTGGTTAGACGACCCAGATTTTCTCGTGGAATATGGGCGCTTTGTCTCGGGCTTCTTCTCTGCTTTAAACTCCCGGGCAACTTTCATGGTCCCGAAAACCAGATGACCGTCGATCTGCTCTATAGATGGATCCTCGCCGCTGAAAACTGAGACTACTCGCCTGCTTATATTTTGAGCTCGAAATGAGATTTTTCTACGCTGCGCTTGGTGCTCATGGCTGCAGACTTGGAATAAAAAGTATTTGATGGGTTTTTAAGCCCCATTTCTTCGCATTTTACACCAAGCTCCCGAATCCGGAGAGAAACTTCCCCCTTACAAGAATTGGTGATAACATGAAGAAAGAATAGATTGCATATATCTTCACCAAACCTCTTTCGAGAGAGGCTTTTGAGTATTTTCGTCAGAAACTAGGAGTAGTTTCATCCCCATAATGATCTACATGGTAGTTGGAGAAATAAGACATGGGGAGAGTAGTAGTAATCATGAAAGACTTGAATTCTTTTTGAATTATTTTTATCAGAGATCTAAATGAGGAAGCACCATGAAGAGAAATACCAATAGAGATCAGAGGCTTACAGACAAGGGGATCATCCCCAAGGAGAAGTCACCTTTTTCCACTGATGTCAAGGGGGAGATAAAAACAAAGGCATATAAATGAAGAGAAGAGGCATGAAGACAGGGGGAGCCATCATGAGCATGAGTGTTTCCTAAGTGTTGTGTCTAAGTGTTTCCATCAATTCCAAAGGGTGATATTGTTGAAAGTTTTAGTTGTTGAAACATTGGTTTTCATTGATGTCAACCCTTAAACAGAAGTTAACAAGTTGCATGTGAGTCTGTAAAAATAAGTTAACAAGTTTCATGTCAAGGTAAAGAAGCTGTAAACAAAAGTTAACAAGTTTCATGTCGAGGTAAAGAAGATGTAAACAAAAGTTAACAAGTTGCATGTCAGTTGCATGTTAAAATAACTGTAAACAGAATTTAACAAGTTGCATGTGAGTTGCATGTCTGTAAATAGAAGTAAAAAAAAGTTAACAAGTTGTATGTCAGTTGCATGTTAAAGTAATTGTAAACAGAAGTTGACAAGTTGCATGTGAGTTGAATGTCTGTAAATAGAATTTAACAAGTTGCATGTGAGTTGCATGTCATCATGAGATCCTAATTAAAACATAGAGAAGAGTCAATTGAATATCAATTATTTTAATACTAATTAGAATATCTGAAGCTAATAATTCGAGGTCAACAAAGTCTAGTGAAGGAAGAATTTTGTAGGAGCCGAGTGTACGAAGAAAAGATACAAATCCGGGTACCTTGCGTAAATCCACAAGTTTCAAGAGGAAAAGTGCGGACATCCGCGAGCTGCAGTGGGGAAAAGAGTAAACATCCATGAGAAGAAAATGTAAGGGTCACAAACCAGTAAAGAAAATTTGTTGAAGATCAGAGATCTAAAACTCAGGTCAACTACAAGTTGAAGGTATGTCTTCCTGTGTATGTTAGGGTGTGTATTATGAATAAATTGGGAACATATATGTCTTAGTGATTCATAAACATTTTTTTTGGAGAACTCTCTTGTGGATCTAGGTATGAGGTATGTGTGGTTGTAGTCTTGATGAGATATCGAAATCAACAACAGTAATAGAAATACCAGAAACAACATCAACACAAACTTATTATTTACAACAACAAAGGTAGTGACAGATTGGTCTACATTTATATTTCAGGGTCGTTGGATGGGGAAATGAAAGGGGGTTGTAGCCTCCTTCCGGTTGGAGTTGGTAAATTAGGGAGTTGGAGATTCATTCAGGTTACAACCTATAAATAGGGGGTTGGATCCTCCTTCTAGTTGTAGCTAGAGAAATAGGAAGTTGGTGCTTCCAATGAATGCACTCTTTGATAAATAAGAAAAAACGTTCCATGGTTTTCTCCCGCATTGGGTTTCCACGCAAAATTTTGGTGTACTGTGTTTATGTGATGTTTATGCATTGAATTATGGTGTTGATGATATATTTAATTCTCATGATATTTATTGGAGGTTTTGTATTTTGATTAAAAGTACTAATTGTTCTCATAATGATTCACCCCCCCTTCTTAGTATTCCAACAATAGATTGGTGTCTATGAATACCTGTAATAGATTAGTGTCTCTTGCTAAGTTGGTTCTTATCGATGGGGATTGGTGTATCCAATATATTGATGTCTATGAATACATGTAAGAGTAGGTTGGTGCCTACTAAGATTTGTACTAGTGGGGATTGGTGTCTCAAGTAGGTTGGTTCCTACAAATATTTGTAACAGAGGCTACAAAGAATTATAAAGAGATTGTTTTTGGTTTTCTCTCGAAAGGGTTTCCATGTAAATCTTGTGTTCCATGTTCTGCGACGTGATTTCTTTATTATGGTTAATGAATGGCTGAAAAAGTGAAATATTTTTTTTATACTGATTCAACCCCCTTCTCAGTATAATTTTGTTCTCAACAATAACACCTAGAATAAGGGAAACATGGTCAACATAATTAAGAAATCATTATGTGAAGAGTATTACAATTCCAACATTATTCTATAATATTTTGTGATACCTACAATGCCCATTTTGAATATTTGGGCATAGTTGAAGCTTATTGATCATAACATAGGTAGAACTAAGCACTATACAACCAACCATGGTAGTTGTAGCAGCCTTTAAACTCACATGTAATCAACTTCAAGACATACCAGAGAATAAACTTGTCGATGTCAATTTCTAGACTTGTATTTCCCAATTAAGCATAAAAACACACATTTCTCAAATACAATAAATCCAAAAGCATAAACCATAATGTTGTCTCATGTTTGTCATTAAACCAAAATTCCAACCTGTGTTAAACCATTTAAGAATTTGACGGTTTCCCCAAATTCTTAACCGTTTGCCCAAAAAACCTCCCGCAAAAACATGTCTCAGGTATGCAATTACAGGTTTAAAAAAAAACTCAGAGTCATTTGGTTCAATTCGAACCACAGGAGCCATGGTCACTATCAAATAGACACAGTAGATATCATGGGAGGGAAACTTAGGCTTCCAATAAATGAGTAGCAGAGAGAGGTCTATGCAAATTACAATGGATCGAAAACTATGAAGTTTGGAGACTGTCATAGCTTGATAAAATGTGTTTGGGAAAACAAAAAACTAGAGGGCACACAGAACTATGAGCCATTACCCATAATGAATACTAAACCCTCCACTAGTATCAAACACCAATTTGAATAATGAATGGTTTCATTAATGCACAAGACAATAGGGTGAGGTGTAATGGTGGGTACGTCAGACCTGTACCACAATATGGAAGTTGATATGACTATTGAGAGCATGAAAACCATATCGAATGCTAATCCAATATTTCCATTGTTTTTTGAATTCATATATTTCACAAATTAAACCCAAATGATCCATCATAGAACCAACTAAGTCATGATACCCATAATGCATAAAAAAATGTGATGGTGAATTTAATCAATGAGTTTATAAAAACTTGAATCTTGGAAACATATGGGTGCCTTCAAAGTGAAATTTCTTAGGTAGACAATAAAACTATAACATCATTATCCCAAACCAATTTTTTGTTTAAACTTCATTCTTCCAGTCATGAATTTTAAACAAAACAAATGAGAATTCAAACGAAAAACTCATAAGATAAGTTTATCCCAATCATTGCCTTGAAGCCAAAAGACAGAAATGTTTATAAATGTAAGGAGGAGGCAGATACATAAATATTTTATCCCTTTATGATGAGTTTTAATTATGATAAAATTTGACAAAATTGGTGGCTGCCAACAAGACACCCATATCCTCAGTTGAGCACCAACTCAACAGGATATTATATAGGCACCAACCTACTGAAGACACCAATATCCCCAACTAAGGACCAAATTAGTAAGACATGTATAGACACCAACCTAATATATTTATACACAAATTACTTCTGAATTCACCTGCATGATTCATACTTCATGTATTTCATAAAATCATCATACCCTTAACTTTCATGCTCCAACAACTCTCTTTCCTCCATACCCCATACATATATTCAAACCCTAATAAGATTTATCCTTCATGCCATAGTGAACCTTGTAGCATCATTCCAAGAATATAATCCCATAATGCAACATCACAACCTCAAAACAACTCTCTTTGCATCATCATAGACCTAAGTCATTCATAGCGCACCCCAAAAACTCCAAGAAAACTCCTCTTACACACCTTTAGACCCCAAGAATAATCTCCAACTTCTCTTATGCAACTCATATCTCTTCTACACACCTCAGGATTGATCTTATTGCTTGGATCCTCTTCAAATGCACACATATATCTTGTATTTATAGTGTTTCTATGCTAACTTTTAAGGCCGACTTGTAAAAACTGGCTGGGCCTACTTGAATTTTATGGTTGGGTTGTTTGACAAAAAAAATCATATTTCCTCATTCCTAAGGAGTTAGAAGGAATTCCATATAAAGTTGGAAAGGTATCGGAATAATATTTCCAACCATATAAGCTATGCTCCAATTTTAGCTATGTATTTAGAGTAAAAATGCCTTCAAATATAGGGTATCCAAACTGGGCATCAAAAGTCCAAAAACAATATTTTCAATAGTATCCATCTTGCACTCTTTATCTTGGACATTTATAGTCTCCATCTGTCACTGACATCAATGACAATAATATTTCCAACAATATCCCCCTTTGTTATTTATGGTAACCCTTAGTCAATTTTGTAATAATCCCCTTGTATGCAATTCTTCCTCTCTCTGCAATATCTCCCCCTTTGACATCAATAGAAAAGGGATGCTCCCCCTGAGATTTTTCTTCCCTTTACTGATGAGATGAGAGGGATATCACTCCCATACAACATTTTTCTCCTTTGAATTCATCCCGAATTTATACATTTCTATGGGTTCTTTTGCATTTGCCACTAATCTTCCTAAACATGCTTACCTTATCTCACATCCTTTAGAATGAAATGTGAGGTTGTAACCTCGATCACACATTTGACTGACACTTATAATATTGTGTTTTAACCCTTCAACATACAAGACATTATGTGTTTTATTCTTTCCATTATCAAGACTAACGATACCTTTTCCAACTATCCTTGAAAAAACATTATCCCCAATGGTAACACTGCCTCATTTTCTTTCCTTTAGGATGAAAGATTTGTTATAATCCCCTATCAATTGTTTTATTAGTTTCTTATCCTATTCTCAAAGAAAAATCATGTATAAATAAGAGTGTATTCTCCATTCCAAAGGGAGGACTCTTGGAGCATATTCCCAAACGATGATGGAATAAATAAAGTTTTTGATATTCCTTTTCATATAACTTGCCATTTTCTAGTTCTGTTAATAGTATGATTTGATTTACTTTATGATGTTATAGTTTAGTTTTGATTTAGATTTATCATGCTATAGTTTATTTTTCTACCATGAATTTTTAGGATATGGAGCTCACTCCATGAAAACATGGTGGTGTTTCACTTATGCAATTCAATTTCATAGTTAGTATTTCATTGATGAAAGTGTGGTGTGTTTCTTTCCTCGCATTGTTATTTAGTTTTTATACTAACTTGCCAACAATGGAATGATGAGATGTGGAAATATATAATTCCTAAATCATGCAAAGAGATAACTTGGTGACGGTAGGGTCCTAGTAGGGTAATCGGTGCCCAAGTACATGATTATCACCAAGAATAGTTGAGTTAGATTTTTCATGCAAGTGTGTTTCCTTTTGAATTCTGATTGTCATGTGATTTCATTTCAATTTGGTTTATGGAGTTTGTTTAATAGATTAATACTACAAATGATGTAATTTTTCACATAAATGAAAAAATAATTTAATCATATAATTTGACTGACATTTTTGGCATCATTGCCCAACCTTTTGAGTTTGGAAAGTGGGAAAATTTGTCAGATGTCTGACATAACTTTTGTTGATGCTCAAGGTCTTGAATCTTGGACTCCCACTTGTGCATATGCTTATTGCAAGATAGAAAAAATGACTTTGTGAATGTTTGTAAGACATAAAGAGAACTATTGCGAGCTATTGAAAATTGTTTGTTTGTAACTCATGATTGAAGAGAATGACATAAATTATTATATTAAACTTCAAGGCCTGAATGCAATAGATTCATGATTAAAATGATGATTCATAGTGTATCCTTGGAAAACGTGATGTCATTAATAAAGAATATGAAATGGAAGATTATTTAGAACAACTTGCTCATAGGTCTTTGAAAGGTCACAACCTTGCAAAAACTCATCCTGCTACATTGCTTCCTCCACCACCAAGATTGAAGATTAATGCACCAACTACTCAAGCATGACTAAGTATTGATATTCTAAGTGGTGAATATTACAATTCACCAATCGATGAACCCTTACAGAAGTTATTCCAGTAGCTGGACAATCCTTGCAAAGCTTACAATCATCCTTAGATCAATAGTCTACTACTAATTCATCTAGTTCACTATCAAGTCTAGAAGGCATATTAGCAACAAATACATGTTCCTCTCCCCCAAAGTTATAGGAACAACCTTATTTGCATAAAAATGGAATCCTCTCTATTCAGGTGTTTCCCTTATCCCAATATGGACAATGTTAGTCTCAAGGGGTACGTGCAAATCAAGTTGGTCATTCTTTGTAGTGGAAAAATTCACCTGGGCAATATCTACAATTCTTTATTTGTGAAGGTCATTATGTTTCAACTGCAATCCTTTGTATGGAAAAGGAGGAAGAAGATTTTTCTTTGTTGACATTTCTAAAAGGCCAATTCCCTCTCTACTACGCAATTATAGCATTCTTGTAGTGGACCGTCATCTTCAGAAATCTGGTATTCTCTTGATGATTTGTATATTTGCACCTCTAGCAGACGAATTCATACATCTGAGTTTTGTTAGGGATGTTGTTGTTATTATTTCATATTGTTGAAACAGGCCCAAAATCCATCACCCAAGGTGTAGATATCTGGTCAAAGCTATAGTCAATGCCTTTTTTCTTCATATACAAGGAAGAAATTGCTTTGACCATATCTTGTAAACCGTGCATCTATTAGCAAAGAAAATTGGAGGGGAGATGAACTAATGTAAGATGAATAAACTATAAAAATTTCAAGAGAATATCATCCACATTTTTTGGGAAATGAGCCATCATCACCTACAACCATTTTGTATTTTTCTCAAAATACGTGAACTAGGTTTTTCTCAAGTTTTGTGTGTTGAAGCATTATGATAAGAATAATATCCTCACCAAACATAAGACTGACCCAATTGCTAAAGTTATATAAAAGTGATAAAAGACATATTCAAAATTCTAGTAGTAGCACCAACTTCCTATAGTGATTCATTTCTTTGCATACTTGCGCTACCTCAGAGCAAAATACACCATATGGGTTTTGTTCACAGGTGTCATGATATGGTTTCATGCTGATCAAACCAATTCCAAGATAAATAAAGAAGGCATTAGTTCATGATCATTTTTCAACAAGAGCTACTAGAATTCCTGTAACAAGCAATTGGAGGAATTGTTCTAAATGGTGAATATGGCACTTGGTCATAGTTGGTAAGAAAAGGTTATTCATGATGTTTGGATGCTAAGGTTTGTTTTAACAAAGATCCCTGATGGTAAGAAAATGTTATTCATGATGTTTGGATGCTAAGGTTTGTTTTAACAAACATCCCTGATGCTTGAAGATGATTTATAAGATAAATTTGATTTGCTAAAAGAGTGCAAGTACATGGTTTATTTTTCAAAGTTGATGATCTTTTTGTTGTTTGATGGGAAGATTCTTTGTTGTAGTAGGAAAGAAAAATAAATTCAAGAGCTAAGTGCTACCACACAAGAACCAACACTTACAAACTTATGGTTGTCACAAAATAACCAACACTTACAAACTTGTGGTTATCACACAAGAACCAACCACAAGATTCTCAATCAAAACTCAAGTCCAAGAAGTAAGTGCTTCCACACAAGAACCAAAACTTGCCAAACTTGTGGTTGCTACACAAGAACCAACCACAAAGAAGAAAATTGCAAATTGAGTCCTCCTATCATGCTCAATATTTCAGAGGAATACCTAGTCACACAATCACTTGCATGGAGATGCAGGGTTGCATGAGGACATGCAACATGTTCAGTTGGGGGAGATGTTGAGTCACCAAATTGCCATCATTTTTATCATATTTTCACACCTTTCCTTTGATTTTTAATCATTTTCCCTTTTCTCACAACCTTGTATTAATTCCATTTTCATGCTTTAGGTTCAAGATATTTTCCAATGCATCTATTTTAGTATTTTAAGTGAATTTATGATTAAATCTTAGAAAATTAACATGTTCTCACTTAACCTTGAAAGTTGGTTTAGTTTGGTGATGATTACAGGGACAATTGGAGTTTGTAACAATGTTTATTTTTACCACCTAGGTCCAAATTCGAATTTCCTCTTCAACCATTGAAGATTTGTCATGGATTTGGATCATCATCAACCATCTTGGATGTGGAAAGAATCTTGGACCATAGACAAGAATAGTGTGATTTGTTTTGAATTATTAGCAAAGATATTGTAATCATTTACTAATTGGTTTTTGGTTTTTACTTATTGGTAAATGGTTGTAACCACATGAGAGAAAAATGGATCTGGATTTATTAATTTCTTATCCTATTCTCAAAGAAAAATCATAGATAACTAAGAGTGTCTTCTCCATTCCAAAAGGAGGATTCTTGGAGCATATGTCCAAACGATGATGGAATAAATAAATTTTTTGATATTCCTCTTCATATAAATTGTCATTTTCTAGTTTTGTTAATAGTATAATTTGATTTACTTTATGATGTTATAGTTTATTTTTTATTTAGCTTTATCATGGTATAATTTAGTTTGCTACCATGAATTCTTAGGAGATAGAGCTCACTCCATGAGAACATGGTGGTATTTCACTTATGAAGTTCAATTTCATAGTTAGTCTTTCATTGATGCAAGTGTAGTGTGTTTCTTTCCTCACTTTGTTATTTAGTTTTTATCCTAACTCACCAACAATGGAATGATAAGATGTGGAAACAAAGAATTATGAAATCATGCAAAGAGATAACTTGGTGACAACAGGGTCCCAGTAGCATGATCGGTTCCCAAGTACATGATCATCACCAAGAGTGGTTGAGTTAGCTTTCTCATGCAAGTGTGTTTCCTTTTGAATTTCAATTGTCATGTGATTTCATTTCATTTTGGTTTATGGAGTTTTTAAAGTAGATTAATACTACAAATGATCTAATTTTGCACATACAATGTTTGAATTTCACAAGTTTACGAAATCATAGATTGATAACTAAATGTAACGGGAATTAAATTATATAATTTGACTGAAACCTCCTAATTTTGACACCATGCAACATAAGCAGTTTACGCCTGACGTGCAAAGGATGCTAGAAGAGGACCCTTTGAATGAAGAATTGTAACTCACAGTGCAGAGGGAAGTGGAATAGGATCATATGTGTGAAGAATTATAATGCATGGCACAAAGGGAAATGGAAGAGGAATGAAGAGTTGCGATACAAGCCATGAGAGGAAACACAATGCAAAACTTACCTCGAGACTAACTCAGAAAACCAGGTAAGTGATGTAGCACCCCGGGTTTTGAGCCCCCATATTAAATAATGTATTGTTACACTACTGAGAGGTCAGATTGCCAAAACAATTATTAAAAGCCAATGTGCCCAAGAAATGTAATTTTTTGATCATTATTAATAATAAATACATCGTTGGCTGCTAGATGGACAAGGACTAGAGTTATAGGGGGATATGATTCCACAAGAGAGGGGGCTTGAGGGGCCACGCATTTTACTTTATATTTTATTCTCCATTTTGATTAATAGAGAATAACAATTACATGAGCTTCTTGAGGGGAAGGCCAAGAGGTTCTTAATCTCCACGAATTACATAAACCTATCCCTAGCATGTTGGGGGGGTTTGTTGTCTCTCATTCATGTTTCTTGTCCTCGTTCTGTTGTTGGTCGCTTCACTCTTCCCTCACGCATTCATTCACTCAGTTTTTCATTGTTTCACACCTCTCATGGAGACTTCACTCCAATCATTTATGTCACCCACTCATCTTTCCTCATCAGTGCGACGTCTTGGGAAAGGAAGATGAACTGCTGAAGAGCATCCATGGAATTGTTGGTTGTAAATATCACTGGTGTAGTCTAGCCATGATTTGAGGCCTGCATGTATGAGATGCTTGGCATGTGTCAAACTTTGCTCATAGCTGCAAGTCCCGAGAGTCCCAACATGGAGATTATGGAACAATTTCACTGGAGCCCTGGAAGGAGAAGGACTGCCTAAGGGACTGTGTGGCAGAGAAGGGTGGGGGTCCATTCTCTTAGGTTGTGCAAACTGGGTAGAAGAGAGCTGGCTACTTGGATTTTTGTGGGTTTTGGGAAGCCTATGAGAGCTTGAGTGCTGACTGGTTTGGGAAGCCAAGTAACACTCTGGGACTATCCTTGTGGATTCATAGCCCTGGCTCAGGGGTGTCGGGGGTGACATTGTTGTTGAGACTTGGAACAACTATGTCTATGGTTGGGTGGAACATCCTTGGTTTGCATCTAGTTGGTGGTTCTCTTCTATAAAAGGTAAGTGCTCTCTGTTATGGTATTATTTACCTGTGTATAAATTATTTTCGTTGTGTATTTTATTTATCGTTGAATTCAATATGTTTAGAGTATGCATGCTTACTGTTTATTGTTGTGCATGTCATTTAGTTCCTTTTTTTTATGCATCTTTATTAATATGAAAGGTATTTGTAAGAGAAATTAGTCTGATAGAGGGATTGAAGTAGAGTAGCCCGGCCTGTGGGTGGCTGGGTACGTTCCACTTTGGCATCAGAGAAAAGTTCCAATACTAAGCCTGGATGGGCCGTGTAAACTGAGATTGAAGAAAAATTTTCACAAAGAAATTGAGTTGTAGAGTGCCAAAAGGTGTTGAGAGCGCACCTTAAAAATGTTTGAAAGCTCAGGAGGTGTAGTGGTTTAGGAAACCGCGATGGTTGTAGGATCTATTCGGGAAGGATATGAATCCTTCACAACCATCATATCTGAGAAAAGAAAACAAAGGTTAAACCCTCAAGTCCTTCGAACTTTGTTGCTTTGGTAGTTTCAAGTTCCTTGTCATAAGAGAAGCCCACAGCCCCTAATATCCGAAGTTCCAGAGTGAATCTCTGTCGTAGATCACTGGGAGGAGTACCAGACCGTTGGATTTGGCCAAGGATAGGTTTGGGTCTTTGGTTTAAGTGTAGATCAAGAGGCGAAGCAAAGTGGAAAATATCAGACTCCAGCCATCTGATCCGCGTGCGAGAAAATGTGAGTCATCGATCTCACGACAGTTCATAGATTCGACACTCTGGGATAATAGAGATCTTAAGCTGCCAGGAAGAAAGTCTCTCAAATTCCTAAACTCTGGAGTAAATTTATATAATTCATGTTTGGGGACATGTGTCCAAAGATCATCCTATTTGGGAATTCGACATTCTAGGGATTTGAGGTGTAGTGTGGAGAAGTCTCTCGAAGTCCCGAAGTACTGAAGGCACTAGAGTGACGTGGCCTGCTGATGTCACCTAGGGTGACGTGGACATACTTGATTCTTTCCACGTGTCACCGTGTTTCATGTTTTTCAAAGACCGTTCATGCCTGTTAGTATATGACACATGTCACCTGTTAGCTAGGGCCACCTGTCCATTCCTTATATTCTTCCACGTAGCATCCCTTGGTTCTTAGTTGCCGATGAAGACTCTAGGAGTTTTCCAATTCAGCGTTCAGAAGGAATGAAGTGGAATGAAGGTGAAACCTCCCGAAGCTCCAAAGAGCGGAGTAAATCCTCACCGTTGATCATGAGAGGACACGTGACAATAGATCTTGTAGTATGGAGACTTGGCACTCCAGAGGATTCAAGGTATAAGCAGTTGGGGTCGAGGACTCCCGAAGGCCTGAAGGTCGGATTCCATCTCATCCATTGATTACAGAGGATATGTGGCAACAAATCCTCTGTAATCAATGGATAGTTCAAAACTCCCAAAGCCTAGAGTCCCAGAGCTCCCATTAACTGTAGATATAAACAGTGAATGAGGACCGTCGATCAGTGTGTCCTTCAAGTATTCATAAATTCAATGCTGGGAGAATAGAGGTGTGCAGGTGAAAAGTTTTTTGAAGCCTGAAATTCTGAAGTCACAGAATACGAAAGTGACATGGCATGCTGATGTCACCTAGGGTGATGTGGACCACCATACACATGCCACGTGTCCATCTGTTTCATGTGTTTGATAGGTCATTTGTGCAAATGGAAATCTAACATGTGTCAATAGTTGATTGGGCCACATGTCACCTCCGTATTGCTAACATGTAGCACCTTGGGTGCACCGTACTAAGTGAGTAATGCAATCGATGTCAATAAAACTATTTAAATCAACCCACAGACATACAAGAACCATTAGATCTACAAATCTATGGTGGAGGTTTGGTCTAATATTCCATGTAATATTAAATTTCCAAACAATAATCGGATTTCAAATGCATAACAGTGTATTTCATAAAAATTACGGTCCCGCAAAAGGTAGGATCCACTATTGCACTTTATAATCTCCATAATGAATATGGATCGTTCGATCTATGATCAGATTTCAAACTCAAAATAAAACGGTATTGAATTTAAATTACAGGTACAGGTCCCAACGTTAACCCGTGTGCTTATACAATCTCCGCAATGGATTATGATCATCGATCTTAGCCCTCGATCAATTTTAGACCACACGTTTTCAGATATAATAATTCTAACACAAAAATATTTGACAGAGGTTTTATATTGAAAACAAAACTTCGATCTTACAAATTCAACTACATAGTACACTTACAGTTTGTTCCACAATAGATTTGGATGAACTCTTGGCGTGAATGTGTAAAGAAAACTCAAATCTCTCGCAACAAGAGATCAAAATAGATATACACAGTCGGCTCCAAGAGTAAAAGTTTCCAAATGAAAGTGCTATATGATGCAGACTGATATATATAGATATTTATCTCTCCATCT
>ML777513.1:1369752-1421065 GCA_009831015.1 Picea engelmannii
ATATATATATATTCTTCATGAATTAAAAGGATCTGTAACATTGTTTGGCAAATTTTGTTCGTCATTTTCTTAAATCTGACAAAATGGTCACTTGCACATTGCATAATTAAGGGGTTTAAACATACTAGCTCAAAATGCGTATTCGAGAAATGGAAGAAGCTGAGGGAGCCTCTAGCCATGATAAAGAGGCCGAAGGCCAGAATACCAGAGTTGGTAATCCAGAGACAAAATCCAATGGACATAAGGGTCTAGGGGAGCAAGAAACATTGATAGAAACTGTAAGAAGCCGCAAAATAGAAGTGCAGAGCTACAAGGAAGACGATGTGAGGCTGATGAGAGAGCAAAATCAGATAAATGCTTGAGTGCTACAAAGATTAAATCAGTTGCAAGGACAAGCAAAGAATGACTCAAAGCAAGAAGAGGAAGGTAGGTATCATGAAAGAAGAGATGATCGTGGAAGGGTCGGTTATTCTAGGAGTGATATCAGAGCTCATAGGTATCACTCACCTCCTTACTCAGCAAGAAGGTCTTATGCATATGAAGATTCCATAAGCAGTCCAGAGGTGTCTCTTGTTGGGCACCAAAGAAGAAGGCACGAAATGGAAAATTTGCAAAGAGAGTTGAGGAAGATCAAGCCACCATCCTTTGATGGTGAAAGGGAAAGGGAAGACAATGTTGAAGCATGGTTTCTTGGACTTAGGAGATATTTCCAATTGCATAAATATTCATCAAACCTAGAAGCTAGAATTTCCACCTACCATTTACATGGGAAATTTTCCATGTGGTGGGACCAACTGAAGTAAGTTGAGCATATTAATGAGAATAGGATCACTTGGAAGAAGTTCAAGAAGTATTTTCAGAAGGATTTCCTCTCAGAGAATTTCTATGACAAGAAAATGAAGGAGTTCTTTGAACTCCTATTGGGAAGCATGTCCATGGTAGAATATGAGAAGAAGTTCTTGGGGTTGTTAAAGTATGTTGGGTTTATAAATGATGAAAAGGTGAAAATACAAAGGTTTTTGAGAGGACTTCCAACCTTTTATAAAGAAAAGATTTAGTATGATGAACCCAAGACCTTGACTGAGGCTATTAGGAAAGATAACTACCTATATGAGCAAGGCTAGGATAGAGAATCCATGCAGAAGTCTTGGAAGGATAAGAAGAAGGAGAAGTCTGACGAGACAAAGAAGGGATTCAAGCCTCCTTTCCATAGAAATGAGCCTAATAAAAATCATCAAGACCGGTATGCTAAGGATGAATCCAAGAAAGAAGACTCCTTGGGAAAAAGGGGAAGACCACCAATCCAATGTTGGGGATGCAAAGAAGATCACCTATACAAGGATTTCCCTCACAAAAAGGACAGAGTGAATACTGTGCACAAGATCGAAGAGGATATGACAGTCAAAGAAATGGGAAGAGTTTATGCAACCTTAGATGATTGGAAGAAAGAACACCAATCCAACATGATTGAGGTGGAAGGTAATATCATAAATTAGTCTGTTGTTATTTTAATTGATTCAAGAGAAAGTCATTGTTACATTGAACCTAAAATAGTGGATAGATTACATTTGGAGAAAATTAATCTTGGGAAATCAGGTTTGGTTCAACTAGCCACATGAACCAAAACGAGAATCCATGATATGGTCATAGGTTGCTCCATAAGTCTTAATGGTGTGAATACCAGTGTTGATCTGAATATCATACCATTAGGATCTTACAATATTCTAATTGGAATGGATTGGTTGGAAACACATCATGTTGTCCTAGATTTTCATAACAAGACATTTACATGTCTTGATGGAGATGGAAAACATAGCATTGTGAAAGGTGCACCAAGACCCATCTCTATACAAGAGATTTCATCCTTACAATTGAAGAGATGTTTCAGAAAAGGGTGCCAGTTGTATGCATCCCATGTGGAGGAGACAGAAAGGAAAAAGGGGCCAAGCCTTGAAGATTTTACGGTACTGCAAGAATGCGAGGATGTAGTCTAGGAAATACTAGTTTGACACCAAAAAGGGAAATAGATTTCTCTATTGATTTAGTGCCAGGAGTTGCCCCGATGTCAAAAACGCCTTACAAAATGAGCACACTAGAGTTAAAAGAATTACAAATGTAGTTGGAGGAATTGTTGAACAAAGGGCACATACGCCCAAGTGTTTCACCTCGGGGAGAACCCATACTCTTTTTCAAAAAAAAGGATGGGACCTTGAGGCTATGTATTGACTTTTGACAACTGAATAATTCTACTATAAAGAACAAGTATCCTTTACCCATAATTGATGACCTCTTTGATCAGCTAAGAGGAGCAAAGATATTTTTGAAGATAGACTTGAGATCGAGATACCATCAGGTAAGAATCAAGGAAGAAGACATCTATAAGATAGCCTTCAGAACCAGGTATGGGCATTGTGAATTCGTAGTGGTGCCATTTGGACTGACCAATGCACCAGCTGTCTTTATGTGCTTAATGAATGACATATTCAAAGATTACTTGGATAAATTCAAAGATTACTTGGATAATTTTTTCATAGTATTCTTGGATGACATACTTGTTTATTCTAAGTCAAAGGAAGAGCATGAACATCACCTAAGATTGGTATTGAAAGTGCTGAGGGAAAATCAATTGTATGTCAAGCTAAGTAAGTGTTATTTTTATCAAGAAAAAATCCATTACTTGGGGCAAATTATTTCAGAACAGGGTATAACAGTGGATCTAGAAAAGATTGAAGCCATTAGAGGATGGCCAATGCCCAAGAATATTTCACAAGTCATATATTTTATGGGATTAGTTGGTTACTACAAAAGGTTTATAGAAGGGTTCTCTAAGATTGCTCATCCCATCACTTCTTTGCAAAAGAAGGGAATGAAATTTGAATGGACATCTGAATGTGAAGATAAATTTAACTTGTTGAAGGAGTTACTCACTAGTGCACCCGTGTTAAAGATTGTTGACCCAACTGAAAGTTTTGTGGTATGCACAAATGCATGCAAGGAATAACTTGGTGGAGTCCTCACTCAAAATGGACATGCCATTGGTTATGAGTCCATAAATCTTAAGGAACATGAGAAGAACTATGCCACACATGACTTGGAGCTATCTTCCATTGTTCACACATTGAATATGTGGAGGAATTATCTCATGGGGAAGATATTTGAATTAAGAACAGACCACAGTGGTATGAAGTATCTTTTTGAACAACCAACTTTGAATGCCAAGAAAACAAGATGGATGGAATTTTTAAGTGAATATGACTTTGATATCAAGCATATCAAAGGAAAAGAAAATAAATTTGTCGATGCACTTAGTAGAAGAGTACATCTCATGCATGCTACAACTGTCAATATGCATCAGTCAGACTTGAAGAACAAAATTTCAGATGTTGTTGTTACATATCAGTGTTACCTACAGGTAAAGGAAAGCTTGCGGAAAGAGGATGTACAACAAAAAATGAAAGAGTATGAGATAAAGGAAGATGGACTACTTATGCATAAACATAGAATTTATGTTCCTAGTTCCGGAGAACTTAGGAAGTTGGTATTAAAAGAAATGCATAATGTCCCAGATGTTGGACATCCCGGTTACCAGAAAAAAATTACAATAGTAAAAAGCCAATTATTTTGGCCCGAGATGAAAAAGGATGTTGTTGATTATATCACCAGATGTATGGAATATCAAAGAGTGAAGGCTGAGCATAGACACCCAACATGCTTGCTACAACCATTACCAATTCCAAAGAATAAACGAGAAGTGATAACCATTGAATTTATAACTAAATTTCCTAGGACAATGAGGCAACACGATTCAATCATGGTAGTGGTTGATAAATTGGCAAAGGATGCTCATTTTGTTCCTGTTAAAACAACTCATAAAACTACTAATATTGCAGAAATTTACATGAAGGAAATTGCTAGATTGCATGGGATACCTAGGAAAATCGTCTTAGATAGAGACACAAAGTTTACTTTGAATTTCTGGAAGGGATTATTTAAAGGATTTGGTACAAATCTGAACTTTATCACATCAGACCATTCGTATTCAGATGGGTAGACAGAGAGGGTCAACCAAGTAATTAAAGACATGTTGAGAATGGATGTGATGAATAAGCCATCTAAGTGGGAAGATTACTTTCTCTTGGTTGAGTTTGCCTATAATAATGGGTATCAAGATTCATTGAAGGTGAGCCCATTTGAAGCCTTGTATTGTAGGAAATGCAGTACTCCAGTAAGTTAGGAAAACCTAGTAGATAGAGTGGTACTTGGGCCGGAGTTGCTCAAGGATATGGAAGATCAGATGGTTAATATTAAGCAGAATTTAAAGGTGACTCAGGATAGACAAAAAGTTTAGGTAGATAAGAATAGGAAAACAAGAGAATTTAAAGTGGGGGAGCATGTGCTTTTGAATGTAATTACCAAGAAGATCTCTTTGAATTTGGGTAGCTATACAAAGCTAGCAATCATGTTATGTGGTCCATTTGAGATATTGGATAGAATAGGGCCAGTTGCATACATGCTTGCATTGCATGTTTCCATGAATGTTCATAATGTATTTCACGTCTCTTTGCTAAAGAAATATGTACATGATCCTAACCATGTTATTGACTGAAATCTGATTCAGGTAGAGACAGATGGAGACTTTCAGGTCCAACTAGTTCGAATATTGGACAAAAAAGTCAAAATGCTCCGGAATCAAGTTATAGAGCTGGTAAAAGTCCAGTGGACCTGCTATGGTCCTGAAGAAGCTACCTGGGAGCATGAAGATTCCATGCAGGCAGAGTACCCAAAATGTTTTGAATAAATTTTGGAATTTTGATTCCTATTTGTATACGCACTAAGGAGAATGCCAAAATAAGGGGGAGGGGATGTAACACCCCGGGTTTTGAGCCCACATATTAAATAATGTATTGTTACACTGCTGAGAGGCCAGAGTGCCCAAACAATTATTAAAGGGCTAGTGTGCTCAAGAAATGTAATGTTTTGATAATTAATAATAATAAATACATTTATTGGTCAGTTGCGACTAATACTCATGAGTATGGGTCATAGATTAATGACTTACACTACGCAGTTAATCCCAAAAATAATATCTAATATCTTACACTGCGAAAGCCCCTATATGCTTAAATAATAAGAGTTAATGGAGCTCTAACTGGGTAGTTCATAAGGCACAATACTTGCTAAGGTTTTGCAAATGGGGTAGCAAGCTAAGTGGGCTTGATTGTGGAAAAACTCCACAGTTAAGCGCGCTTGAGCTAGAGGCGTCTTGGCATGGGTGACCACCTGGGAAGTCCTGGTTACCGGGTGCAAGCCCCGGAAGTGATGATTGATGCTATGCGATTCATTTCGTTGGTTTCAATCCCATTTCTTCACCCCTGTGAGCATCACCCAATGCAATGAGTGCTAAGTGGACTATTCAAATCATGAGAATTATTGGTCAGTTGCGACTAATAGTCATGAGTATGGGTCATAGATTAATGACTTACACTACGCAGTTAATCCCAAAAATAATATCTAATAAATACATTGTTGGCTACTAAACAGACAAGGACTAGATTTATAGGGGGCTGTGATTCCACAAAAGAGGGGGATTGATGGGCTAAGCATTTTATTTTATATTTTATTCTCCATTTTTCTTAATGGAGAATATTAGTTACATCAACTTCTTGGGGGGGAGGCCAAGAGGTTCTTGATCCCCATGAATTACATAAACGTGTCCCTTGCCTGTTGGGGGGAGGGGGGGGGGGGGGGGGGGGTTCATTCTCTCTCACTCCCGTTTCTTGTCCTCGTTCTACTATTGTTTGCTTCACTCTTCCCTCACACATTAATTCAACCGATTGTTCATTATTTCACACCTCTCATGGAGACTTCACTCCATTCATTTCTGTCACCCACTCATCTTTCCTCGTTCATGTCTTGGATTGGGAAAGGAAGACAAACTACTGAAGATAATCCATGGCATTGTTGGTTGTAGAGATCGTTGGTGTATTCCAGCCATGATTTGAGGCCTGCATGTCTGATATATTTGGCTTATGTCCAAATTTTCTCATAGCTGCGAGTTCTGAGAGTCCCAACATTGAGATTCTGGACCAGCTGCACTGGAGCCCTGGAAGGAGAAGGACTGCCTGAGGGATTGCATGGCAGAGAAGGGTGGGGAACTGGGGTCCATTCTCTTGGGTTGTGTAGGCTGGGTAGAAGAGAGTTGGATACTTGGATTGTTGTGGGTGTTGGGAAGCCTATGAGAGATTGAGTGTTGAATGGTTTGGGAAGCCAAGTGACACTCTGCAACCGTCCTTGTGGATTCATATCCTTGGCTCGGGGGTGACATTGTTGTTGAGACTTGGAACAACAATGTCTACAGTTGGGTGGAACATCCTTGGTCTACAACCAGTCAATGGTTCTCTTCTATAAAAGACAAGTTCTCTCTATTATGGTATTATTTACCTGTGTATAAATTATTTCCGCTATGTATTTTATTTATCGTTGAATTCAATATGTTTAGAGTATGCATTCTTGTTGGTTATTGTTGTGAATGTTGTTTGGTTCCTTTATTTTATGGATATTTATTAATATGAAAGGTATCTGTAAGAGAAAGTAGACCAAGAGAGGGATTGAAGTAGCGTAGCCCGACCTATGGGTGGCTTGGTACGTTACAAGTTAATTCTTTCATTCTTGTCTTAAGGTATTGGGTAAACCTATTGTTACCAATAAATTGACCCACATGTTAACAAGATGTATGGAGGAAGGGGAGACCAATGCTTCTATTTCTACCCTATTATCGTAATGTGATTTGCACCATGTCAGTAGGAGTAAGTGCACGAGGAGAGAATTTAAGATGATAGATGAATTAGGGAGTTATGAAATGGATGGTGTCATGCTAGACCTAGGATCTGACATGAACACCTTGTCAAATAAATAATGGGAATTGATTGGTAAACCAAAGTTGATGTGGTCCCCCATTCAACTCAAGCTTTCCAACAAATACACAATTTATCCCATTGGTATGCTAGAGCAAGTGGAAGCAAACATTGATTGGTAAAAAATAAAGTAGACTTGACTTTGAAGTGATAGAGATTATGGATGAATTAGAACCCTATCCCGCTATACTTGGAATTGAGTAGGCATTTGATGTAACACCCCTTCTCCCAAACCTCCAATTATATGTAATTAACTGTAATTCATGATTGCCAAGCCGTGGCATGTGAACAATGCTAAAAAATTAATGTTGTAATTAAGAATGCCAACAATTGAATATGGGGGTGAATACTTAAAGCACTGGCCATGATACCACTAGAGGAATGAGAGAATGGTTTATTTGGCTAATGTACCAAGCCACTTTGTTGATGTATTACTTTAGGAATATTCAAAAAATTTCCCAACCTCGATATCGAGACAAATCAATTAATGAGGAATGGTTGGTGGTTGAGAAAAAAAACCACCCTCATTGAATATAGGTATGGAAGATCTAGATAGGACGACTGAAAATATCAGCCAAAGGTACCACAGGATACCATTTCTACAGATCATATTGACCTACGGGTTTCCTTATAACATAAGGAAGGGGACAGGCTGAGAACCTTCTCAAGTCATTACATGTAAGAGACACATGGGGGGAGGGAAACTTATCTGGTCTTGAAGAGAGGGAGACAAGGTTAGAGGTTGTAGAACATACATGCACGTGAGTGCATGGGCATGGAGAGAATGTGTGAGAAAGTGCAAATATTTCCCTGGTGGTATCCTAGCTTCGCACTGGGGTGTAATGCTACCGAAGTTTCTGAGCAAGAAGAGCCTATGGTTGGGTGGAAAGGAGAACCTTCGTAGTCATTTGGTTGGTTGTAACTTGTAATACAGATAAGTAATTTTATAGTTAGTATAATTGAATTGAATTATCTGGATGAATACCTATGTTTATGCTATGAGTATGTATAGTTGATTAAGTGGTATCAATTCTTTCATTTTGGAAACCTTGGTATTTGTATGATGACAGATCTGCAAGAATATCATAAGTATTACACCTTGGGGTATGAATAGCTTGTATCGTTCCAAGATGAATAACTTATATATGTGTTTTTGTTTCTCTGTGCACCGTGATACACATGACATAATGGGTTCCTGTAAGAGGGAACCTGATGGATGAGTTAAGGGATGAATGATAATATTTGAGGGATGAATGATATATTTGAGGGAAAATGAATTATAGGCTAGAACTGATAGGATAAATCCTGTATCCTTCCCTTTCCCTGACACATAATGCTTGTGAGGAATCGTCTCCTCGAATGGAAGTCATTTGGAAAGCTTATTACCTACTATGATTGGGAAGGAATTGGGGAATCCAAGTCAAAATCCAACGAAAATATATAATGCGAGGCTTCGGGACTGTTAAATTTTTAAATCTTAAGTTGAGATTTACTTAACATTGAATGCAGACGATGAATTATAATAGTCGTCAATCCGAGGTGTTAGCACTAGAATTTGTTCTTAGAATTCTTTAAGAGCAATACCAATACCCATCAATATATAAATGGTTAAAACAAGTTTATACTTGAGTGGATCAACAAGACTGAGTAAGAAAGGGAGAGGGAAACAAACTATTTACAAAGGCATTCCATTGGGCATGGAGTCATAACATCCAACAAATCAAAGGAATCTAAACTGTATACTATATAAAGTTTTATATAATTATGGGTAGAAGCATAGAGAATATGACAAAAGGAAGAACATCCATTGTACAAATATCCTTTCTGCAAACAAATTAAATATTGCTCAAACGATAAATAATGATTAATGGGAAAGCTACAAAAGATCCTTTGTTGTTCATGAATCCATCAATCAATCACAACTATGATCCTCAAAACCTGCAGTATATTCAAAAAAGAGAGTGACAAGATAAATGGAAAACAAAGAATACAATCTGATAAAAAAATCTCATGAATCTTTAATGGCAGAAATGTTGACTACAAACAGGCCCTCAGGCTTACAAATAAGCATCTAAACTGCTCCTCCAACTCTCTCCTCTCTTGGATCATGAATCCAACTTGGATGAAAACTGTAGATAAGCATAAATTGAAGCAACTCTGTGTAAAACAGAGGGTTTGCAGTGCGTTGGTTAAGTTCATAGGGCCAGTTTGCAGTGCAAATTGAACTATATTTTTATGAAATACTTGCAATATTTTCCACGTTTAAGGAGAAACATATGAGTTGATTGGTTAAAACCTCACCCCTAAACGAATATGAACTGAAAATGGTTTGATTTATCAGAAAAAAGAGGGTTTTATTTATCACACATGTTTTTTTGAACATAGTGATAACATTATAGTCAACAACAACCTTTTCATGTTCTTAGTGATCCTATGGTTCTCTATATGGAGAGTTTTATTGAGGTTGAAATTCATGATAAGGAAAATAATCATACTGTTTCCATTTGTTCTCAGAATGATCTTGCATTTGAAAACTTAGAACAAGAAAAAATAACATTTGAAGAAAAGGATACAGTGAAGAAAGAAGTTGGTGTGTTTCTGTAAACTTGTGAACATGAAGGAACTATAGATATAGGTTGTCCTTTCCTTTTTATCAATCAACAAGTGGTATTCACAAATATTCTTCAATATCCTTTTGAATTTCTATTGGAAACATCAGAGAAAGAGACCTTTATGAGTTTCTTAGAATCAGTCAATGGAATTGGTTCTTCAAAGTGTATGAGTTTTTAGATTGAATTTAATTTTCAATTTGAATTACCATTAAGCAAGGTTATGAAAGGAATTCAATTAGTAGACAAGGTCCTTGCATGGTTACACTGGATTTTTTATTTCACCTGATCAATCATCTCAAAGATAATGTTAGAAGTAGAGGAATAAGCTTATCATAAAAACATTTTTTGTTTCTTTTAGTTTCTTGGTTTGTAGTAGATCAAAAATAAGACTCCATAGCCCAATGGATAAGGAACTGGAACTACAATGTTCTTGGCATCTCATAGGGAACATGCCATTCCCTATGGAGCCAATGTTAGCACATGAAATGTTCAGGAGTAAGAAATTCTGACCTTAGTCCATGTAAGATTCTTGGTGTCATGATAGTGTTCATCATCATGAAAGAAATAGGGGTTCACATTGGTATCCTAAACCCTGTCCATTTTTAAGTTTGTTATATCAAAGGAGAAATTTATAGTTTCTTCTTGCAACATTAACCTTATCCACGATATTACCCTTTTTGTGAGGACCTCCTATCATGAATCAACTACTGATCTTGAGGACCTCCTAGAAACTGTAGTCTTGGCTATCCAAACCGTGACTGATTAATAAAATATATGTATTCAACATTCTATTATGTATTTTGATATATTACCTTTAAACCCGACCATTTTGGACAATTGTTAGTGTCATGATTTTAAGAATAAACATTGCATATTTTTATTACAACAAGTGGATATTCATTTAATGGATGTTTCTTAGTGCACCTAGGACAAAAAATTGCCAAGGATTTATCATTTTCCTCTTGTTTCCTTTTTGTTTGTAGAGCATCCAATTGCATGGATAAAGAATTTAGAATGTTTGTTTTCATATCCTCAATTAGATTCCAAATTTTATCTTTGGTAATTCCAATTATATTCTTTGATGTTGAAGGTAAGACAATTTTTAACCCTCCACCTTTCCTCATGGTTTCTCTTGAATAATTTTTAAATAGGTCGTTTATTCCAACATAGGTGAACTGATAAATATCCCCTGCAAAAATAAAATCCAAGTATGACATCAAATATTCCCTTACTCCTCTAAGAAACACTAATTTGAGTGATTCGTCATCAAGATTAAAATTTGTAGCACATTTATAACTAAACTGGAACCCTTTAGCTTAGTCCTCCGATGTTTCATCATCCCTTCGCGTCATATGGAAAATCTTGTCTCTTATTTCCCGTGCTTTACAATAATCCTTATACTTATTTGAACAAACTTTCTTCATCTCTTGCCAAGTACTAATGCTTCCTCCTTGCAGCCCCATAAACCATCTTTCAAAGTTGAAGGAAACTATCTCATCTTTTGTGCATCATTCTTTTATTCATATGTCCAACACGAAACTTCAAATTCAAACAAGAAAGTATCTAGGTCCTCTTTAGGTAACCCATAAAATAGTGGAAGAATTCATGGGTTTAAATTTTTTATTTTAGTGTCTTCATTAGATTCCCTAATAGAAAATGGATATTCCTCTTCTTCACTTTATTTTTCATTTCTTGGAATACATATTTCTTCCTCATTTGCGTCGTATCTATCTCCCATATTGAACAAAGTCTCAAGTTCTCAACTAGTGGATTCAAATTTTACTCCATAGGGTCTACGAAATCCCCACAAATAAATATATGGGTCATCTGATTCAATTTTAACCTCAAGTTTGTCTTTCAAAGTGTGAGAGGTTGAAGTAGAATCCTCTTTCTTATTTAATTCTTTAGGGTTAGAAGTGATGCAGACCCCCCCTTCTTCTCTCCCTCAGGGCTATGCGACCTCCCGGTCAAGAATATTAATCTCCTCAAGATGGATTAGATCCTCGAGACCTTGCTGGTCTAGACTAAATCAAACACAAGACCTGTTATAACTCTCATGTTTTTCACGGTCATGATCCGGTCATTACCGATTTGTTCATTGATCGACGGTTCTCAAATATTGCGGGGAGCCAACATGCTCTCTCCTTATCGGAGAGCTCTATCTCCACAATCAGAAAAGTGCTCACCCACCTCGATCTAATCATGGTCATAGATTCCTCGTCCCGATCAGATCAATGGCATTGGTGAATTGCGGGCTTTGAACTAGCACATCCTTTAATTTCACCTCCTCGCCTCACAATGATTCCCCACCGTCGATCTCCATTCATAGATCAATGACCATAGACTACTTTGGTTATTCGGGATTTGGGAGTTTCAAACTCTCCACCTTCTCTTTTCTCCTGGAGTTCTTTGGCATGAAGTTCACAGATCTTTGTTGCGTGTCCTTCTGGATATAACAACCACGACTCACTTCGGCTATTTGGGATTCATGAGTTTCAACTCCTCCGCGCTTAATTTCTCCTGGATAGATTTCACCTGAATTCAATGATTTTTCGACGTGTGCCTCCCATAGATCAACAGTTGTGGTTAACTTCAGCTCTTCGGGCTTCGAGAGTTTCAACTACTGCACACTCGTTCTCTCTCGGAGTGCTTTCACCCAAAATTGCAGATATTACGCCACCTGTCCCTATGGATGATGGACGATCCCTAACCTCTTTGGGAATTCAGATAATCCTCACTCCTGTGTGCACACTGAGACTTAAAGCTCATGCACTTTGCCCAGACCCAACAATCTGGAATGAGTCTGCTCCTCCTGGACAGATCTTGACCGATAACTCATGAAATCTTCAGAGCTTCACTCCCTTGAAATAATTCTTCCGCTATCTCTCTTGAGATTTATTTCTTGAACCCTTTGACTCCTTAGAGGGTTACTTCAACACTTAGTCGAAATTTATATCTGTACACTCCTTGCAACAAATTTTCACGCAAGATTTAACTTCTTGTAGGAGACTGTGCACACCTTGAAGTAGTCCCTTCGCACTCCTTGCAAATGGAAGTTCCACACTATCTCTTCTGATCTTATGAGTTGAAATGAACTCTGTCAACGCACTCCTTGAGGACTGTATGCATACCTTGCATGAACTCAACTAAGAGAAACAATTGAAACTTATTCAAATACTTCACAGTATCATATGCTCAATAACATAACTCATTCATTCATAGAAACAAAAAATAACAGGGAAGAGTTTAGAAACAACAACTCCACACATGTTTGGATCAATTTTCCTCTATTATTTTCATTCAATGAAAAAAATGGCTACGACTATGAAAAGAAACAATTAAAATTAAGCTATCTTCTAACAAATTTTCACTATCCTCCATGTTCAACAACCTCATTTGGGCATACAATATTCCTACTTATACTAGAGGGTTCTTAGGGTTCCCTCCGACTACCTATCTACTCTCGAAAAGAAAAAAAAAATCCACTTAAGTTTCGTTACGTTAAAGTCTAGGAGTGAAACTCCCAGATCACTCATGATCATTCAACTCCCAAGCATTCTGATCTTATTCATTTTTCAATCAGTTTAGGAAAAATATTTTCAGGAAACATTGGCGTTAAGATTCTAGATTGATTAAAAGGCGCGTTAAGGCATTGAGTTGTCTCTCCATGTGTTCTTGCCAACGATGCTCCTGCGTCATACTCCCCTCGACAAAAATTCATGGAATCATGTCCATGAGATCCTACACTGACTTTCCATGCTTCTAGGTATCAACTTCATTTACCCAACTGGAATATTCTATTGAGTTTCCCTTCCACTTTACCAAATACTCAACATATGTCTTTATCATGGTCTTCTTGCCAATCCTCTGATCAATGATCTTCTCCATCTGTGGTGTTTCTGATACAAGCATCTGATTTTCCCACTGAATCTCTTTCTGATATTCTAATTCTTCCATGTCATCTTCCCTGTAAGGATACAATTCTAAAACATTGAATATGGGTGATATGCCCATGTCCTTTGGCAGCTCTATCTCATAATCATTGGCACCAAATTTCTTTAGGATCTTGCATTGTCCTATTTTTTTCAGCTTCATCTTGTTGTATCTCCCCATTGGGAACCTTTCCTTTCTTAGGTGTGCTAAGACTTGATATCCCACTTAAAAATAAAATTATCTCCTATGCTGATCAATTCTGTGTTTATATTCTACATTTCTATTTTGCAACTGCCCCTTGATATGATTATGAAGCTTCTGCATTTCTGCAACGAAGTCTTCTGCTCCAGTGCTTCTGAATTCACTCTGCTCTAGATCTCTCATTTTTGATACTCCTCTTGGATTCATTCTGTGCACTATCTGGAATTGACTCTTTCCTGTACTTTTGTTCACTAAGTCATTGTATGCAAACTCTGCTTGTGACAGAATTTGATCCCATTGGTTATGATGTTCAGTGTGCAAACTTCTCAACAAATTTCCCAAGCTCTGATTTACCACCTCTGTCTGTCCATCTGTTTGAGGGTGATATGCTAAACTAAAAGACATTTTTTTCCCCAGCTTCTTCCATAATGTTCTCCAAAAATGACCAACACATTTAGTGTCCCTATCTGAGACAATACTCTTGGGAAACCCATGAAGTCTCACAACTTCCTTGAAAAACAAATTTTCAATGTGTGTTGCATCATTTGTATTCTGGCATGGGATACAATGTGCCATCTTTGAGAATCTATCAGCCACAACAAATATGGAATCAATTCCCCTTTGGATTCTTGTGATGCAATAACATCATTAGCAATCATGCAGAGTGGGACAACTCAATGCTGGGAATCATTTCAGAATTTCAAACGCTGGCAGTTACGACGAATATTTTGGAGCACTTCTAAATGATCATGAGTGAAGTGGGAGTTTCCACTCCTACTCTTGAATGTAACTAAACTAAGGTAGAAGTTAGGTTAGGTTTTCAAGTATACGAGTAGCTGGGGGAAGCTTAAGAACCCTTAGAAATAAATAGAGGTTTTGTACGTCCGATTGAGGCTGTTGCAAGTTAGTACGAGACTTCTAAGTTTTTAGTTGTTATTTTGATTACAGCTGTAGCCATTTACTTTGGAATGAAGATAAAAAAGAAAAAATGATCCAATGTATGGTGTGGATATTGTTTGCAATTTCCTATTATTGTTTCTTTCATGAATGGATGAATCGCGTTACGAGTTTATGAAATTGTGAAATGTTTGTATAAGTTTCCATTGTTTTCTCTTTTGTTAAGTGCATGCAAGGTGTGCACACAGAACACAAGGAGTGCGTTAACATAACCTGTTTCGATTCCGAAGCTCAGAAGAGATAGCACGCAACTTTTCCTTTGTAAGGAGTGCAAAGTGACTGCTGCAAGGCATGCACAGTCGTCCGCAAGAACTCAAACTTTGTGTAGGAATCTGTTGCAAGGAGTGCATAGATTTGAGATTCGTCTAAGTGTCGAAGTAACTCTGTAAGAAGTCGAAGAACCCAAATAGAGGGACGCTAGGAGGGCGAGAAGAAATTATTTTCAAGAAATACTTTGATCTGAGTTTGACGAAACCCTGAAAACGCCAGGAGTGCGTGAGAGATCAAAATCTTCGAGGAGATTAAGCTCAGGAGGAATAACACTTTCCAAAATTGCAGACGAATTCCAAGGGACATGCTCGTAGGAAGAACAAGGGTCGAGACCTTTGGATACTTAGAAAATATTCTAAGGCGGAGGAAGCCGGAAGCTCAAGAGGGGGAGCGACAGCTGCCATCGGATCAGTTGTAGGGGAAGAGATTCGGTTGTTGAATATCACATCCAGACACTTAGAAGAATGCGTAGGAGGAAAATAAGATCTGGGTAAGTGCATAGGCTTTAATCCTTTGGAAGTGCACAAGGTAAGCAACCTCACGAAGTCCAAGTTCACGAAAGGATCATAGCCGTTGATCGAAGGAAAGTGTGGACCGTAGATCTGGTCCCAAGAAACTCGTGAGTTCAAATATCGAGAGAAGAGAGGCAAGCAGTCCTACAACTTTGCAAAACACGAAGTCCCAAATTCGTGACGGATATCTCAATCGTTGGATCACGGAGAGATATGGACTGTTAAACCGGTAAGTGTAGAATCGGGAATTAGGAGAAGGGAGGCGAGTAGTATTCGACACCCTGAGAGGCGAAGTCCCAATTCGTGAAGTGGAGATCAGGACTATGAGATCACAGGGAGTCATGGACCATTGATCTGTCGTAAGCACAGTTTCGGGTTTCAAGAGAAGAGGACCAGCAATCTTCCGACAACGCAAAGCGTGAAGTGCTCGAGGTATTGGCCCTGAGTCATAGTCGGGGGTCACGTTGATTAAGGTTGAGGGAGGGGCTAGAAATCACTAATATCTAGTTCAGAGCTCGGGGATTAGAAGAGTCGGGGTGACTCACAATATAATACCCAAGGTCACGAAGTGCGAAGTGCCTTTTGGTTAGGCCTGTGGTCATGGGTAGTGGTCAAGTGGAGGAAGCTTATGCCTGGTTCTTGTTCACGCAGGAAAATTTTCACATAAGGACCTGTGGATTATTTTTGTGGAGGTTCTAGTAGGAACCCGAAGAGCTATTCCAGCTCAGGAAATTTGAAGATCCATAGACTGGGAGGTCAGCATACCCTGTTGAGGTAGGCGCACTGCATCAAGTGGTATCAGAGAAGAATTTTTTCTTCCAGACAACAGGAAAAGGAGAGGAGAAAAAATAACTCGAAGTTGTACTCTGTGTGTGAGAGACAGTCAACACAATGCAACCAAGGAGATGAGTGGAGCCACCCTTAGCCAATCAGGCTGTAGAAAGGGAGATGCGAGAACTTAGTGAAATATTAGATGCGATGGAAGCAGTGCAGAGGAGGGAACATGATGCTGGAGACATCGGTGATGCAGAGAGTGAAAAAGTAGAAGTCGAAGAAGCTGCAGGAGAAAATGTTGCAAAAGAATGCTTGCTGAGAGAAGTTTTCAGATTGGGAGCTAGAGCCAAGATAGAGGTCCCAATGTATGAAGGTAATTTAGATGTTGAAGATATGCTGGATTGGATACGATCCATGGAAAAATATTTCGACTATGAGGATGTTGATGAGGATAAAAGGGTGAGACATGCTGTCACCAAGCTAAAAGGACATGCATCACTGTGGTGGGATGAACTGCAGGCTGAGAGGAGAAGAAAAGGAAAGAAAAATATAAATAATTGGGACAGAATGGTAGCCAAACTGAAGGCTAAATTCATGCCCAAAGATTATCAGATCAATTTTTTCAGGAAACTACAAAACTCGAGGAAGAAGGGTATGATAGTTAAAGAGTACATAGAGGAGTTCTACAAGCTAAATATCCGAACTAGACAAAGAGAGAAAGATGAAGAAAAATTTTCTAGGTATATAAATGGCCTAAGGTATGAAATCCAAGATGAGATCAGCATGATGTCAGTAAGGACAGTGGAGGATGCTTATCAATTTGCACTAGAGGTAGAGGAGAAGTTGGCAAAANAAAAAAAAAAAAAAAAAAAAAAAACCAATGAGGTAGAGGTAGAAGCCCTGCCCCAGACAAAGGCAATAGATTCGCCCATGACAAGGCACATTAATCCAAAGATGAGACTGAGAAACCACATAGTCACTCATAAAGAGGAGGAATTTCCCGAGGAAGACAAGGTGGTGGAAGAAGTTCTTCTAGAGGAAGAGGAAGAAGCAAAGGAGGAGAAGTAAGGTGCCATGATTGTGGAAAGACAAGGCACATGTCTTGGGAATTTCCTAAGAAGAAGAAGAAATAAGAAGGAGGTGAAGCTCACATTTCATAAGCATAGAGAAGGAATGTTGAAGAAGAAGGAGCAAAGGATGGAACATCGCTGATGTTGAGAAAAGTTCTCTTAAAACTAGAGGCAAAAGTCAAGAAACCAGTGCAAAGAAAGAACCTATTCAGGACATCTTGCAAGACTAAAGACAGAGTATGCAAGGTGATAATTGACAGTGGGAGAATTGATAACCTAGTATCCACAGAGATGGTGGAGAAACTAGAGCTGGAGACGACTGGACACCTGAATCCATAGAAAGTCTCATGGTTGCAGAAAGGACACCAGGTAATGGTCACTAAACAATGCTTGGTTAGGTTTAAGATAGGAGGATATAAAGATGAAATTCTATGCGATATCATTCCCATGGATGTATGCCATATTTTTTTGGGGAGACCATGGCAGTTTGACAGGAATGTCATTCATGATGGGAGGAATAATACATACACCTTGGAGAAGAATGGTAGGACACACATGTTCCTGCCAATAGAAGAGAAGAAAATGAAAGAGGAAGCCAACAGAAGCATACTTCTCATGAGAAGGAAGGAATTCCTGAAAGAAGTCAAGAGATAATAGGAGATGCAGTTTGTTGTGGTGAGGAAACCTAGATTTGTCCTTACAAGTACTACAGTGGATGATTTTCCTGAAGAAGTTCAGGAATTGTTGGATAATTTTGCTAACATAGTGGTGGATGAGTTTCCTAACTCATTGCCACCCATAAGAAGTATCAACCATCATATTGACCTGATACCAGGAGCAAGTCTTCCAAACAAAGAAACATACAGATTGACACCTCGAGAGAATGAGGAGTAAAGAACCAAGTCCAGGAATTGTTAGACAAGGGTTTAGTTAGAGAGAGCTTACATCCATGCACAGTTCCAACTATGTTGATTCCAAAGAAATATGGAGGATGGAGAATGTGTATAGACTCAAGAGCCATTAACAAGATCACCATCATGTATAGATTCCCTTTGCCAAGAATGGATGATTTAATGGACTGTTTAAGTGGAGAAAAATTATTTTCTAAGATAGATTTGAAAAGTGGGTATCACCAAATAAGAATGAGAGAGGGTGATGAATGGAAGACAACCTTTAAGACACATGAAGGTTTGCATGAGTGTATTTTTATGCCATTTGTCTTAACAAATGCCCCAAGCACTTTTATGATATTGATGAATGAAATATTGAAAGACTTCATTGGAAAGTTTGTGGTTGTATATATGGATGATATATTGATATTTAGCAAGACTAAAGAGAAGAATTTGAGACACCTGACACTAGTAATGAGGAGACTACAACATGAGAATTTGTTGATAAACTTGAAGAAGTCCTCTTTTATGAAGACAAAACTCATTTACTTGGGTTTTGTGATCTCTTCAAATGAACTGAAGATGGATCCGGAAAAGGTGAGAGAAATCAAAGAATGGCCATCACCAAGAAGCATGTTTGAGGTAAGAAGCTTCCATGGATTAGAAAGTTTCTATAGGAAGTTCATCAGAGATTTCAGTGGAATTTGTGCACCAATGATGGACACAGTAAAGAAGATGCACCAGTATTTTAAATGGACAGAGGAGGCTGAGAGGAGCTTCAATATATTGAAGAAGAAAATAATAGAATGACCAATTATGGTCTTACCTAATTTTGGAAAGACATTTTAGGTGAGGTGTGATGTAAGTGGAGTTGCAATTGGAGTAGTTTTGAGCCAGGATAATAGGCTTGTTGCCTATTTCAGTGAGAAGCTGAATGAGACTAAGAGGAAACATTCCACATATGATAAGGAGTTTTATGCCATAATTCAAGCCTTGAATAAATGGAGGCATTACCTTGTCTCGTAGGAATTTATCTTATACAACGATAACCAAGCCTTATAATTCATAACCAAATAGGAAAAATTGAATCAGAGGCATGCAAAGTGGATTGAGTTTATGCAGAATTTTACTTTTTTCATAAAACATATTGTTGGGAATGCTAACAAAGGTGTTGATGCATTGAGTAGGAGATGTTTGATTCTACAGGAATTTCAGGTGAAGACCTTGGGGTTTGAACACCTTAAGGATATGTATTATGATGATGCAAATTTCAAGGAAGAATATGAAGCATGTGTAAATCCTGTGCTGAGAGACATGAGCCAGTGGGCAGAGTACATGATTCAAGAGGGATTGTTGTTCAAGGGAAATCAATTGTGCATACCAAAATGCTCAATGAGGGACAACCTTTTGAAGGAAAAACATAGTGGGGGATTGGCTGGACATTTTGGCCATGATAAAACATTTGCATAGTTGAGAAGCTCATACTATTGGCCAGGTATGAGAGCAAAAGTGATAAAATTTGTAAACATATGTAGAATCTGCCAACATACAAAAGGTAAAAGACAAAACACTGGATTGTATTAACCATTTACAATACCAAAGAGGCCCTGGGATGCAATAAGAATGGATTTTTTGTTGGGACTGCCAAGGACACAAAGAGGATTTGATTCCATATTTATGGTGGTGGTCCATAGGGATGATTTTAGGGGCTAAATTTCGCTCATGGGCTAATTTTCCATGGTTTTTTCCAAAAATGAGATTCACTATTTTAAAAATGATTCGCCCAAATTCTATAGGATAAAATTAATTTACCTTAAAAATCGCCAAAATTTTATAAAAACTATATAAAATACTTAGAAATTTGAATATTTTCACAAAAATATCGCCAAACATTTATAGTTGACATATGAAGGATTAGTAAGATTCACCAAGGTTTCTACATTTTAAAATAAATTTCCATCCTTAAAATCATCCCTGGTGGTGGATAGTCAAAGATGGCACAATTTATTCCATGCCTGAAGACCATTGATGCAACACATGTTGCAAATTTATTTTTCAAGGAAGTTGTGAGACTTCACTGCCTACCCAGAAGCATTGTCTCGGACAGAGACACAAAATTTGTTGGTCATTTTTGGAGAAGAATGTGGAAGAAGTTGGGGACAGATATGTCCTTCAGCTCAACTTATCACCCTCAGATAGATGGAAATATTGAGGTGGTAAACAAAAGTTTGAGAAACTTGTTGAGGAGTCTGGTCACTGAGCATCATAATCAGTGGGATCAGATTCTACCACAAGAAAAATTTGCATAGAACAACTCACCAAACAAGAGCACTAGAAAGAGCCCATTCCAAATATTGTATGGAATGCAACCAAGGGGAGTATCTGAGTTAAGAGACTTGGAACATAGTGAGATCAGAAGTGTTGGAGAAGAATATTTGCTGCAGAAATGCAGAAGCTCGATAGCTAGATTAGAGGACAGTTGCAGAGCTCTAACCAAGAATACAAGCACAGAGTTGATCAACATCGGAGGGATCTTCAATTTGAAGTAGGATATCAAATTCTGGCACATCTCAGGAAGGAAAGGTTCCCTAGGGGAACATATAACAAATTAAAAATGAAGAATATAGGACCATGTAAGATCTTAAGGAAATTTGATGCAAATGCCTATGAGATTGAGTTTCCAGATGATGTGGGCATACCACCCATATTCAATGTTTCATACATGTATCCTTACAGGAAAGATGACACAAATGAATCAAAAAATCAAGAGAAGGTTTAGTGGGAGAAACAAATGCGTATAGTAGAAAAACCACAGATGGAGAAGATCATTGATCAGAGGATTGACAAGAAGACCAGGAGGAAGACCTATTTTGAATATCTGGTCAAGTGGAAGGGACACCCAATAGAATATGCCATTGGGAAAATGAAGTTGATATCTAGAAGCATGGAAAGTCGGTGCAGGAGCTCATGGACAGGAGTCCATGAATTTTTTTTTCCAGGGGAGTATGATGCAGGAGCATCATTAGCAAGCACGCAGAGCAGGACAACTCAACACCTAGGAATCATTTCAGAATTTCAAATGTTGGCAATTATGACGAATATTTTGGAGCATGTATGAATGATCACGAGTGAAGTGGGAGTTTCCACTCCTACTCTTGAATGTAATTGAACTAAGGTATATGTTAGGTTAGTTTTTTGAGTAGACAAGTAGCTGGGGGAACCCTAAGAACCCTCAGAGATAAATAGAGGTTTTGTACGCCCAAATGAGGATGTTGCGAGTTAGTAAGAGATTTCAAAGTTTTTAGTTGTTGTTTTGATTACAGTTGTAGACATTTACTTTGGAATGAAGATAACAGAGGAAAATTGATCCAATGTATGGTGTGGATATTATTTTCAATTTCCTTTTATTGTTGCTTTCATGATTGGATGAATCTCGTTACAAGTTTATGAAATTGTGAAATTTTTGTACAAGTTTCCATTGTTTTCTCTTCTATTAAGTGGGTGCAAGGTGTGCACACAGAGCGCAAGGAGTGCATTAAAGAAACATGTTTTGATTCCAAATCTCAGAAGAGATAGCACAAAACTTTCCCTTTGCAAGGAATGCAAAGTGACTACTGCAAGGCGTGCAAAGTCATCCACAAGAACGCAAACATTGTGTAGGAATCTATTGCAGGGAGTGCACAGATCCAAGATTCATCTAAGTGTTGAAGTAACTCTGTAAGAAGTTGAAGAACCTGAATAGAGGGACACCAGGAGGGAGAGAAGAATTTATTTTCAAGAAATCCTTTGATCTGAGTTTGACGAAATCCCCAAAAACGCAAGGAGTGTGTGAGAGATTGAAATCTTCGAGGAGATTAAGCTCAGGAGGAATAACACTTTCCAAAAGTGTAGATGAAGTCCAAGGGTCGGGCTCGTAGGAAGAACAATGGTCGAGACCTTTGGATACTTAGAAAATCTTCTAAGTCGGAGGAAGTCGGAAGCTCAGGAGGGGGAGCGACAGTTTCCGTTGGATCAAATGCAGGGGAAGAGATCTGGCCGTCAAATCTCACGTCCAGACACTCAGAAGAACGTGCAGGAGGAAATCATATATGTGTTGTTATATTTGAGCGCGAGGAACAAAAACCATTGGATCCAGAGGTAAGTGCACATGCTTTAACCCTTTGGAAGTGCACAAGGTAAGCAACCTCACGAAGTCCAAGTTCGCAAATGGATCATAGTCGTTGATCGAAGGAAAGTGTGGACTGTAGATCTGGTCCCAAGAAACTCGCGAGTTTGGATATCGGGAGAAGAGAGGCGAGCATTCCTCCAAATTCGTGAAACACGAAGTCCTAAATTTGTGAAGGATATCTCAACCGTTGGATCATGGAGAGCTCTGGACCGTTAAACCGGTTAGTGTAGAATTCAGAATTGGGAGAAGGGAGGCGAGCAGTCTTTGATACCCCGAGACGCGAAGTCTCGATTCACGAAGTGGAGATCATGACTGTCAGATCATGGGGAGTCATGGATCGTTGATCTGTCGCAAGTGCAGTTTCAGGTTTCGGGGGAAGAGGGCCAGTAGTCTTTCGACAACGCAAAGCGCAAATTTGCAATGTGATCGAGGTATTGGCCTCGGGTCATAGTCGGGGGGCACGTTTATTAAGGTTGAGGGAGGGGATAGCAATTGCTAAGCTCTAGTTCGAAGCTTGGGGATTAGAAGAGCCGGGGTGACTCGCAATAGAATACACGAGGTCACGAAGTGAAAAACACCTTTTGGTTAGGTATGTGGTCACGGGTAGTGGTCATATGGAGGAAGCTTATGCCTGGTGCTTGTGCACGTGGGCAGAGTTTCACATAAGGACTTGTGGATTATTTTCGTGGAGGTTCCAACAGGAACTCGAAGAGTTATTCTAGCTCGAGAAATTTGAATATCCATAGACCGGGAGGTTAGCAGACCCTACTGAGGTAGGGGAGTTTCATCATCTTGGCATTCCCAACACAAAATCCATGTTTCTTTCTTCCCAAGGCCTATCTGGAATAGGAAGTGGTTGATACAATCCAGTGTTCTATTTCTTTCCCTTTGCATACTAGAAAATCTTACATTTGTTCACAAATTTCTTCACCTCTTCTCTCATACCTGGCCAATAGTATGAACTGTTCAACTATCCAAATTTCTTGTCATGGACGAAATGTCCTACTAGACCTCCACTGTGTTTTTCCTTCAATAGATTTTCTCTCATCGAGCACCTCAGTATGCACAATTGGAAACCTTTAAACATCAATCCATCTTGAATCATATACTTTGTCCACTGGATTCTGTCTCTGAGCACGGTATTTTCACATGCTTCACATGCTTCTTTGAAATCTGGATCATCACAATACATATCCTTAAGGTGTTCAAACCCCAAGGTCTTGATCTGAAATTCCTGTAGAATCAGACATCTCCTGCTCAATTCATCAACAACTTTGTTAGCATTACTAGAAATATGTTTAATGACAAAAGTGAAATTTTTCATAAATTCTATCCACTTAGCATGTCTCTGGTTTAACTTCTCCTATATGGTTATGAATTGTAAATCTTGGTTATCGCTCTACAAGACAAATTCCATTGGAACAAGGTAGTGCCTCCATTTCTTCAAGGCTTGAATTATGGCATAAAATTCTTTATCATATGTGGAGTACTTTCCCTTAGTCTCATTCAGCTTCTCACTGAAATATGCAACAGTCCTATTATCTTGGCTCAAAACTGCTCTAATTGCAACTCCACTTGCATCACAACTTACTTGAAATGTCTTCTCGAAATTTGGCAAGACCAGAATTGGTCATTCTGTTATCTTCTCCTTCAATATATTGAAACTTTTCTCAGCTTCTTCTCTCCATTTAAAAGACTTGTGCCTCTTCTTCACTGTATCCATCATTGGTGCACAATTTTTGCTAAAATTTCTAATGAACTTCCAATAGAAACTTGATAATCCATGGAAGCTTCTCACTTCAAACATACTCCTTGGTGATGGCCATTCTTTGATTTCTTTCACTTTCTCTGGATTCATCTTCAATTCATTTGAAGGGATCACAAAACCAAACTATATGAGTTTTGTCTTCATAAAAGAGGACTTCTTCAGATTAATAAACAACTTTTCCTGCTGCAATCTCCTCATCACTAATGTCAGATGTCTCAAATGCTCTTTTTCTGTTTTACTGAACACCAATATATCATCCAGATACACAATCACAAACTTACTAATGAAATCCTTCAATACTTCATTCATCAGTCTCATAAAAGTACTTGGGGAATTTGTTAAGCCAAATGGAATAACAAGCCCCTCATACAACCATTCATTTGTCTTAAAGGATTTTTTCCACTCATCACCTTCTCTCATTCTTACATGGTGATATCAAGTTTTCAAATACATCTTTGAAAAAAAAAATTCTCCACTTAAGCAATCCATTAAGTCATCCATCCTAGGAAAATGAAATCTATACCTGATGGTGGTCTTATTTATAGCTCTCAAGTCTGTACACATTCTCCATCCTCCATCGTTCTTTGGACTCAACATAGTTGGTACTACGCATGGACTCAAGCTTTCTCTGACCAAACCCTTGTCTAATAATTCCTGGACTTTTTTCTTTACCTCCTCATTCTATTGAGGTGTCAATCTATATGCTGCTTTGTTCGACACACTTGCTCTTAGTATCAAATCAATATGATGGATTTTATTTCTTATGGGTGGAAATGAGTTAGGCAACCCGTCCACTACTATGTCAGCAAAATTCTCCAATAGCTCCTGAATTTATTTAGGTAAATCATCCATAGAAGTACTTGTAAGGAAAACTCAGGGTGTCCTCACCACAACAAACTGCATCTCCTGTTCCTTTTTTACTTCACTCAGGAGTTCCTTCCCACTCATGAGAAGTATGCTTGTGCTGGCTTCTTCTTTTACTTTCTTCTCCTCTATTGGTAGCAACATGTGTGTCCTACCATTCTTCTCCAAGGTGTAAGTATTTTTTCTCCCATCATGAATGACATTCTTGTCAAACTGCCATGGTCTTCCCAACAAAACATGACATACATCCATGGGAATTAAATCACATAGAATCTCATCTCTATATCCACCTATTTTAAATTCAACGAGGCATTGTTTACTGACCATTACCTGGTGTCCTTTCTGCAACCATGAGACTTTATATGGATTTGGATGTGCAATTGTATCCAGCTCCAATTTCTCCACCATCTTCGTGGATACTATATTATCAGTGTCCCCACTGTCAATTATCACCTTGCATACTTTGTCTTTAGTCTTGCAAGAAGTTATGAACAAATTGTTCCTCTGCACTGGCTTTTCAACCTCTGGCTCTGGTTTCAAGAAAACCTTCTTCAACATTAGGCCGGATATTCCATCTTCTTCTCCTTCTGCTTCAACATTCAGCTTCTGAGCTTCTAAAATGTGAGCTTCACCTCCTTCTTTCTTTTTCTCGGGACATTCCAAAGACATGTGTCCTATCTTTCCACTGATATAACATCTTATCTCTCCTCCTCTTCTTCTTCCTCTTCCTCTAGAAGAATTTCTTCCACCACTTTGTCTTCCCCGAGAACTTCCTCCTCTTTTTGAGTGACTATGTGGTTTCTCAATCTCGTCTTTGGGTTTTTGTGCCTTGTCATGGGCAACTCCCTTTCCTTTTCTTGGGCTCTTGTCTCTATTTCGTTGACTCTGTTTCCTGGCCAACTTCAACTCTTCCTTCAGAGCGGTATGATAAGCATCCTCTATTGTCCTCACTGACATCATGTTGATCTCATCCTGGATTTCATACCTCATGCCATTTATATACCTAGAAACTTTTTCATCATCCTTCTCTCATTGTCCAGTCCTGATATTCAGCTTGTAGAAATCCTCTATGTACTCTTTCACTGTCATACCCTTCTGTCTAAGGTTTTGAAACTTCTTGAACAAATTTATCTGATAATATTTGGGTATGAATTTAACCTTAAGCTTGGCTACCATTCTGTCCCAATTCTTTATTTTCTTCTTGACTTTGCTTCGTCTGTCAGCCTGTAGTTCATCCCACCATAGTGTTGCAAGTCCTTTCAAACTGGTGACAACATGTCTCATCTTCTTCTCTTCATCAACATCTTCATATTCAAGATATTTGTCCATGGATCTTATCCAATCCAACAATTCTTCAGCATCCAAGTTTCCTTCATACATTGGGATCTGTATCTTTGCTCTAGCTCCCAATTTAACAACCGCTCTCAGCAAGTGTTCCTCGAATGTTTTTTCCCCTGCAGCTTCTTCAACTTCTATTTCTTCACTTTTTGCATCATTGATGTCCCCAACATCAAGTTCCCTCCTCTGCGTTGCATCCATCACCTCTAATCTTGCACGAAGCTCTCTCATTTCTCTTTCTACAATGCGATTGTCTATAGGTGGCTCCACACGTCTCCTTGGTAGAATTGTGCCAACTGTTTCTCACACACAGAGTACAACTTTAAGCTCTTTTTCGCTACCCAAAAACAATTTTAGGCTCTGATACCACTTGATGCAGACCCCCCCTTCTTCTCTCCCTCAGGGTTGCACGACCTCCCGGTCAAGAATATTAATCTACTCGAGTTGGATTATCTCCTCGAGGCCTTACTGGTCTCAGACTAAATCAAACACAAGCCTTGTTATCACTCTTAGGTTTTTCACGGTCATGATTCGCTCATTACCGATTTGTTCATCGATCGATGGTTCTAAGTGATTGTGGGGATCCAACGTGCTCGCTATTTATTGAAGAGCTCTATATCCACAATCAGAAAAGTGCTCACCCAGCTCGATATAATCGTGGTCATCGATTCCCCATCCTGACCATATCAATGGTGTTGGTAAATTGTGGGTTGTGAACTAGCATGTTCGCTAATTTCACCTCCTCGCCCCGCAATGATTCCCCACTGTCGATCTTCGCCCATAGATCAACGACCATAGACCACTTCGGTTATTCAGGCTTCAGGAGTTTCAAACTCTCCGCCTTTGATTTCTCCTAGAGTTCTTTGGCCCAAAGTTCACGAATCTTTGTCGTGTTTCCTTTTGGATCTGATGACCACAACTCACTTCTGTTATTCAGGCTTCGAGAGTTTCAACTCCTCCGCACTCACTTTCTCCCGGAGATATTTCACCCCAAGTCGATGATTTATCGACATCTGTCTCCCAGAGATCGACAACTATAGTTCACTTCATCTCTTCGAGCTTCGAGAGTTTCAACTCCTGCACACTTGTTCTCTCCCGGAGAGATTTCACCTAAAATTGCAGATCTTATGACACCTGTCCCTTTGGATGATGGGCGATCCCTAACCTCTTCAGGACTTTGATGAATCCTCGCTCCTGTGTGCACTCTGAGACTTAAATCTTGTGCAATTTTCCTAGACCCAACGATCTGGAACGATTATGCACCCTCCTGGACAGATCTTGACCGATAACTCATGAAACCTTCAAAGCTTCACTCCCTTTGAATATTTCTTCCGCTATCTCTCTTGATCTTTATTTCTCTAACCCTTTGACTCCTTAGAGGGTTACTTCAACACTTAGTCGAACTTTGAATCTGTGCACTCCTTGCAACACATTTTCACGCAAGATTTAACTTCTTGTAGGCCACTGTTCACACCTTGCAGCAGTCCCTTCGCACTCCTTGCAAATGGAAGTTCCACTCTATCTCTTCTGAGCTTCTGAGTCGAAATGAACTCTGTCAACGCACTCCTTGTGGAATGTATGCAAACCTTACATGAACTCAGCGAAGAGAAACAATTGAAACTTATTCAAATACTTCACAATATCATATGATCAATAAAATAACTCATTCATTCATAGAAATAGAAAATAACAGGGAAGAGTTTAGCAACAACTCCACACACATTTGGAGCAATTTTCCTCTATTATTTTCATTCAATGAAAAAAACGACTACGGATATGAAACACAACAATTAAAATTCATCTATCTCCTAAAAAAATCCCACTATCCTCCATGTTCAACAACCTCATTTGGGCATACAATATTCCTACTTATCCTAGAGGGCTCTTAGGGTTCCCTCCGACTACCTATCTACTCCCCAAAAAAGACAAAAAAACTAACTACCACTTAAGTTCCGTTACGTTAAATTATAGGAGTGAAACTCTCATATCACTTGTGATCATTCATCTCCCAAGCGTTATGATCTTCTTCATTTTTCAACCAGTTCAAGAAAAATATTTGCAGGAAACACCAACGTTAAGATTCTGAATTGATTCAAAGGTGTGCTAAGGAACTGAGTTGTCTCTCCACGTGTGCTTGCTAACAATGCTCCTACATAAAGAAGTTGAAGGGGTATCATGTAAAAACCTTCCAAACTTACCTCTCCTCCTCCTCATTCATTCTCATTTACAGAAGCATACTCCATTGAATAAGTTCCTAGAGCCACATGCAAAGGAAAAGACTCCAAAAATATGAGTGCTTCCCCGACAACAATGCCAAAAAGTGATGGGATCAAACTATGCTTGGCATTAACACTCCATTAACCACAAGAACCTACTTTAATTATCAACCTAGGGAACATAAACTTTCAAAATGTTCTGCAAAGTATATGCTTATTTTTGGGTTTTTTGTTTGCTTGGATTTATTGCTAACTATTATTTTTTTTCTTTTTGGGGGGGTGGGAAATCACCTTTCTTATTCTTCTTGATTTAACAAAAAAATAATACAACAAATCAAAAGTTTTAACCAAAGAAATTTAATGCAATAAACCAAAAATTTAACTACAGAAAATTAAGGCACAAATAATAAATTTATGCTGAAGAAAAAATATACAATAAACTAGAAATATAAATTGTAGATAATAATTAGAGAAAAAAAAAGATATAACTACAATAAAGTATACATAAAAATAGAAGATTCAGTTGCAAGAAATAAGGAAAATGTAATAACACTGTCAATCCCCAATTAAACCAATTGTATTGCGTCAAATTAGGTACACATAACTGGTTCAAAATTTTTAATCTTATTGTAATAAAGAAACTGAAAACTGAGAAAAAAAAACAACAACAACAACTCTTAATCTACTTCATGCATGAAAGTAACTTCAATCCAAAACAAAACTTCTTGAAGAAATTAAATTGCAAACAGAAAATAACTGACAGAAAATAAATCTCTACTATCCAAGCAATGAAATTAACGCTAACTAAGTTGCATAAGAAATAGGATCACCACAGTTTTAGAGCGGTCCTTGTTGTACATTATACTTGTTAAGAACCAAATATCAAAATAGCATAAAAATCCTCAGAATCAGTACTCCACGCCTTGACAAAGAGATAAATTCAGATAATAAGCCTCTTTGAGGGGGAAACCTCCTTATACATTACATGAGTTCACAAATAAAATATGATTCCAAATGAAAATGTCTCCTTGGTATATATAGGAGACTATGAGGTACAATTACAACTAATGGACCCAAGCCGACATAAATAGAATAAAAAATACTAATGTAATTTTCCCTAATTAAGGGGTAGTGTGCCACGATTTAGGGCTCCCCTCCCCTTCATAAAAGTTTTTTCCTCAATGCTTGAGTAGTTCTGGATGCTTCTGTATAAAAGACTCATCTTCCCACATGGAATCTTCAGCACATAGTTTCTTCCACTTAATGAGATACTCTGAAATTGATCTATTCCTTAGCTGGTGAATTCTTATGTCAGTGATAGCTTCAGGCTCCAATTTGATTTTTCCTTCCTCATCAAGTTCTGGAAATATAGTTTGAACTGGGATCTTGTCACCTATAACCTTATTTAAGCATGAAACGTGGAAAACTAGGTGTACTCGTGAAGATGCAAGCAACTCCAATTTGTATGCCATAGTACCAATCTTTTGCAACACTTTATAAGGGATATAGTACTTTGGTGATAATTTATTATCCTTCTTAGCTTGCTTGAGGGACATCTGTTTGTATGGTTGTAATATTAAAAATACCCAAATCCCCTACTTCAAAACTTATTTCACTATGATGTTGATATGCTTGTTGTTTCATGCGATTTTGTTCCGTGGTCAGGTTGTCCTTTAAGAGTTGGAGAAATTGTTGTTGATGCTCGATGTGATCTTCCATTGCTTGAACCTTATATTTTTATTTTAGAGAAGAAGTGATGGACAGTGGGTGATATCCATAAAGCACAATAAATGGTGTCATTTTTGTTGCAGTATGAAAGGAAGTGTTATACACCCATTCTTCCAAGTGTAATCACTTGATCCATTGTATTTGTTTATCAGAGACAAAGAAATGAAGGTAGCCTTCTAGACATTTGTTCACTATCTCAGTTTTTCCATCATATTGAGGATGATAAGATGAGCTATGAGCCAATTGAGTACCCAAACAAGAAAAAACATGTCCACAAATGTACAATGAAGATGGGATCTCTGTCACTTACAATATTCTTTGGGCTTCCATGTAGATTTTGAACTGTCTCCATGAATGCAGTAGAAACTATACTAGATTTGAAAGGATGAGAGAGTGCACAAAAGTGTTGGTAAGTCTATTAACAATCACCATGATGGTACTCTTTCCTTCAAACTTCAGTAACCCTGTGATGATATCCATGGAAACCTCCTCCCAGTGCTGACTTGGAATGGATAATGGTTGTAAAATACCTGGGGTCTTAATTGTTTCCACCTTATTTTGTTGGAAAACAAAACATTCTACCACAAACCTTTGAACATCAGTTTTAAGGACATCCCAAAAAAATTCCCTCTCAACACTCTGATAGGTTTTCAAAAATATTAAGCGCCCTCCTACCAGAGAGGTGTGCAATTCCAAAAGTACCTTTTGTTTGAGTTGGGAGTTCTTACCTAAATATAAGCGATCTTTGTACCATAGTGAATCATTTTTCCATGTAAATGTATCGGATGCACTAGAATCCTGCTTCAACCTTTGAATGATATTCCACACTTCTTCGTCATTCTTCCATTCATCCCTTGCTTCTGTTACCCAATCAGGTTGGATGATAGATATAGCACAAATAAATGCCTCAACATCTTCATCCTTTCTTGAGACTACATCTGCCACAACATTTTGCTTCCCTTTTTTATATATGATTTCAAAGTCATAACCCTACATCTTGGTCACCCATTTTTGTTTCTCTTCTGAAGATAGTCTTTGTTCCAAGAAGTATTTAATACTGTCGTGATTTGTTTTGACCTTGAAGTTCCTACCTATTAGGTAAGGGCGCCATTGCTTCAATGCGTGTAGTATTTCCATCATTTCCTTCTCATAAATGGGTTTGTGTAAGTCTTTTCCCTTGAGTGGTTGACTTTCAAAAGCAAGGGGCCTTCCTTCTTGCATTATAACACCACCAATGCCATTTCTCGAGGCATCACATTCCACAATAAAGGTTTTTATGAAGTTTAGTGTGGTCAAGATAGAAGATTTGCTCATTACCTCTTTAAGTTGTTCAAAATCTTAAGTTTCCTCTAGAGTTCATGAAAATTCATCCTTCTTAGTTAATGCAGTTAAAGGTGTTGTTATTCTTCCATAGTTCTGAACAAACTTGTGGTAGTAACCTATCAAACTGAAAAATCCTTTAAGATTCTTCAATGTTTTGGGAATTGACCAATCCATCATGGATTTAATCTTGTTAAGGTCTACCTTGACACTATCATGAGATATAATATGACCCAAGTACTCTACCTCCTTCACCCCAAAGAAACATTTGGACGGTTTGGCATATAGATGTTTCTCCTTTAGTAGTTGTAGCACCCTATCAACATGTTGAGCATGATCTTCCCAATACTTGCTATAGATTAGTATATCATCAAAAAACACTAACACAAGTTTTTGAAGGAAGGGCTTGAAAATGAATTTCATCAACCCTTGGAATGTGGAAGGTGCATTCGTAAGGCCAAAATCCATGACCAAAAATTCATAATGGACTTCATGAGTTCTGAATATTTTTTTTGGGATATCTTCTTCTTTCATTCTAATCCGATGATACCCTGAATGAAGATCCAACTTTGTGAAGTAGATTGATCCATGTAGTTCATATAAAAATTCATCAATGACAGGAATGGGAAACTTATATTTAATGGTGATCTTGTTGAGCTCTCTTTAATCTAGACACATACACCATGAGCCCTCTTTCTTGAGTACCATTATAACCGTCGCAAAGTAAGAACTTTGGCTAGGTATAATAATTCCAACATCTAACATTTCTTCAAACATACACTCAATTTCACTCTTCTGGGCATAAGGGTATCTATAAGGCATGATGTTAGGAGGAACACTCCTAAGAATTAAGTGAATAGCATGATCATGATCACGAGTGGGTGGAAGACCTCTGGGAATATCTTCAAATACTTTGGAATGATTATCAATGATCCCTTGTATATCTAGGGGAATAGATGGCTTAGATGTTTCAACATCTAATGAGCATAGTTGTACGATTACACCCTTATGCCCCCTTTTCAATAATTGTTTCATGCCATTAGAGCTTAACACCTTACTGGGTTTCCCTGTGATACCCCTTAATTCAAATTCCTTTCCTTCCAATGAAAATTTCTTGAAAATTAAAAGTCATTGTTCCGAATGATTGTAACCATTGGACCCCTAGTACGACATCAACCCCACCCATGGGTATATAAATAATTGGACTATTCATTACATATTCCCCCATAGTAAGATTGATCTTATGTCATTTTCCTGAGCAATTGATAGTTCCTCCATTTGTAATCATTACTTGAAACTCTGGCACTGGATATATAAGCAATTGAGAGATTTGGCTAACTTACAGTGAATGAAATTATGAGTACTACCATAATCAATTATGGTAAAATCATGAATATGGGTAACACTTTTGTTTGTTTTATGATAATTTTTATTTTATTTTAACAGGTTTTTCAACTTCCGGTAAACAAAAGTATTTTTTTTTATTTAGAATTTTACTTTACTGTAAAAACAAAACTTGTGAATAATTTTGTTAGCTTTCTACTTACTATTTTTAAATTTATTTTTATTGAGATTTGATATGTGAATTTGACAATTTTTTGACAGTATGTTTCTTAAAAATGAAGGGAAAGATAATGAGTTATTTTCCCCCCAACAATGTATCAATTATTAAACATTTTTTTTTGACAAACAAAATATACTGCAACAATCTACAAAGACTCTATTTTGTGATGACTATAGTTTTGAATCTAAAGGATGAATATTATAATTTCTAGAATTTTTTGAAGTTCACCAATCTGAAAAAGTTACATATTTTAAACACATGTTTTTCCCCGCCATGTATCTATCTTAATTTTTACTTAAAAGTAAAATCTAAAAATACCCTTTTGAAGAGAATAGTTTAAGGATTCTGAATATAATTTTTCCATAATTTTCTACTGTGTATTTTTAGAGATATGGATTTTTCATTTCACTGAATCATAATCTCACCTAAAACTATTATGCATTGATTTTTTTATAAAATTAAATAAAATTAGATAAAAACAATGAAAATGAAAACAAATTATATCCAATGAAAGTAGATTCAATTTTTAAAATGTTGGTATCAATTATGAAAATAAATTATGAGTATTTGTAGGAGTCTGATACCTCCAAAGATCAAGTAAGCTGGAGAGAATTTGCAGTTTCCTACAAACAATCCCATTTTCAGGTTTTCGGTCGAAATATTATTTCGATCAAAACCTAGTTTTTAACGAAATCTGTTAAAAATAAGCCTTTCGAATGCAAATTCTTTCGGCCAAAATATGCTTATCGCAGGAAAAAACTTCATCCAAAAAATATTGTACATTAATTTCGAGGGCGCCGTCAGGGAATCGTTCAATTTGACGTGCAAATTTTCGGCTGAAAAAATGTTGCTAGGAAATTTGGAGACACGATTCTCACAAAAGTGTTACCCATCTTCATGATTTTACCCACTACTACCTTTTTCTTTTTGATATATCCTTCGATCTTGAGGGTTTTAGGAGTGCTAATTCCAGCCAATGCATGACATGATATGGTGGGAGTCATCTCTTCAGAAGAAATGTCTTCTACATCTTCATCTTGAGATGGTTCTTGTTCTTGTTCTTGTTCTTGTTCTTGTTCTTATTCCTCTTCACAATATATCTAGAATAATTTCTTCTCACCACACTTATGTCCCTTACTATACTTGTTGTCACAATTAAAGCATAAACCTTTTTCTTTTCTTTCCTCCAATTGTTGAGGTGTCAACCTTGTAGGTTGAGGTGGTTTAGAAGAAGGAACATTATTATATTGATAGATGTTAGGGGTGGTCCTTCTAGTAGCAATAGCCATATTTTTACTTTCAACATTTCTCACCACCCTAAATGCATTCTCTAATGTTTTGAGTTCCTAAAGGTGAGCCTCATGTTGAATGTTATCCTTTAAAGTTCCTATGAAGACATCAATTAGGTGATCATCTTAAATATTTGTTACCTTTATATTCAATCTTTGGAAGTTCTCAATGTGCTCCGCAATTGAACCCCTTTTCTTGAGATTTATCAGTTGGATGAAGAAGGTATTGCTCCTTGTATCCTCAGAGTGTGCTATCATTTCTTCCATGAAAATTTCCCAAGTGACAAGTGATTTGCAAGAACAAAGCCATCGATACCAAACAAATTGATTAGGTTCTAAATATAAGGACACAATTCATACCTTTTGTGTATGTGGCACATCATGTAGATCAAAGAACTACTCCATATGGAGTATCCATGTGATTGGATCCTTGCCATCAAAATTCCTCATATCGATATTAGGAAAGTGGTTGGTCTTCAACCCAAAGCTAGAGTTTCTCCAATCTCGATTCATCTTCCTTGTGTCCTCATCATGAATTTCAAGGGGTACATTGTCACTTTCAGGTGGCCTCTCTATTAGCAATTTTTTCAACCCTTCGATGATCTCCCCTTTTAATCCATCCATCTTAGTGTCCATCATCACTTCTAGCTTAGCTTTAGTTAAATCCATCATCTTTTGTAGTTCATGTTTTGTTATTGCCTTCTTTTGTAAATCATCTATGTCCCTGTGCATTTCTTCGCCTTCATCAAGATTCCAAGTAGGATTGTCTGAGGGCTTATTTAGTGTATAATTTCCCCTTTTTTGTGGCATCTTGGTCAAGTATCACTGCAAGGTAGGAATTCCTAATTAGCTTAGGCATAGGTCCTCACAAACAAGGGAGTATCAGGTGTTATAGCTCTCTGATATATGTGCGGGGTCCAACAATAGTACTCAACCCAATATATCAGGGTACTAACTAAGGAGGTTTGACCATACCCTTAGTCATACTATCCTACTATCCATGTACTAGAGAGTGATCTCCCCGAGTGTTATTCTTGGTGTACTATAGCAACAAAACAACCAAATGGTTTACTCGGTTGGTATTGGGATTCCAGGGGGTCTTTCTATATATACAAGGTAAATGGGAGCTCAAATCTATAGTAGTGTTTTCTAATGTGCAACCATTCAAAAGGGGCCTTCCGATATACTCTAAGTACATGGAAGAACCACACTATCCCCGAGTTATAGCATTGACAAGTAACGACAGCTCCTATGTTTAGAGACGTCAGAATACATATGTACCTAAAAATCTCTAAGATTCTCCCCAATTTATGTGATACTCCTTTTATCCCACTTTTTGAATCACCCCAATTGGATCTTCTAGTCAAAATATATGCAAATTTCCAAAAAACAAATGCACCTTTTAAAACCTTGATTTGGAGATTGTTATGCTAGCTGAACTTTCTTCTACTTTAGCTCTGCAAATTCATCCCTTTTGAGTCTAAAATTTCATCCTGAGGTAGTCTGATGTGTCTTCTTTCCAACCCCACAGGTTAGACCAAGATTGGATTCTCCAAGATAATTTTATGATAACTTTCCCAAGATGTGCAGATTTTTTCCCTTTCAGGAGAGCGAACTTGTACGACATGACGCGTGTCACTGTCTTCAATTCATATCTTTATATTTTCACCAGTAACACTTCATCCCATACCCTAACCAATGGAATAGGTGTCACTCAATTTGGAGGTCTGTAGCTTCAGATATAACACTTTTCCCAAGAACACCTATTTTAGACTGAAATATGGACCAACTAAAAAGTTTCCTCAGAGAAAAACGTTCATAATACAATGAATAAAAGGATGAAATTTGTACAAATGATACTTCATTATTCCGCCTTCTTACTGTAAAAATTTCAAAACCTGAAACTAAGCCGAAAACAATTGGGAGCAAAAATTCCAAGAAGACATGATTCAGACTAATTTCAGGACTAGTAAAAACGCCTATCTTGAAAATAATATATCTCAAAAAATATAGCGAACCAATATTTGAAATTTGGAACCAAGTTATCTCTATATTTCTCCTCTACACCATATAAATTTCATATCCCGAAACCTTCCAGAAACAAATTTGTAACGAAAATTCTAAGACGACTTGCTTTGAGGAAGCTAGTCCTTAGGATTGTCTAGATCTGATACCAAATGTTAAGAACCAAATATCAAAATAGCATAAAAAACCTTAGAATAAGTAATCCATGCCTTGAAAAAGAGTGAAATTCAGATAATAAGTCTCTTTGAGGGGGAAACCTCCTTATACATTACATGAATTCACAAATACAAGATGATTCCAAATGAAAAGGTCTCCTTGGTATATATAGGAGACTAGGAGGTACAATTACAACTAATGGACCCAAGCCAACATAAATAAAATAAAAATACTAATGTAATATTCCCCAATTAAGGGGTAATGTGCCACGTTTTAGGGCTTAACACTACTGGTTGATGCTTTTGCTAACTCAACTATTCACGGTAAGAACAAGATTTAATAGAAAGGCAATTTGTAACTAAGAACACTATATTGATAGTAAAAAAATTTGAACCCCCATAGGTTCTCTCCCTTGTTGCTTTATACCAAATTTTCATAAGTTCTTGGCAAATCACCCTCTTTCTAGGAATTAACTAAAAAACCATTTTAAATTATATCCTTTTAAAAGAAAATCGTGTTCCCAAAAACATATTCGCATCTTGTTAATTTAACTATTTACATTTCCCACATCTTTAATTTGTCTGAGTAAAAAATCAAACATATAAGTATTGTTCCCTTATGAGTAGCACTCAATATATTCCACATAACTTCATATATTGTGTCTAATGCTTTTTTAGTATCTCAAAATCGACCACGCTCTCCTGAAAACATCTAGATTCTAATGAAAAACTCTACAACACTATGTAGCTCCAATAGATGATATTCTTGCTGACGAAAACATCTGTAGCATTTGGAATATTTGATGTTCTGAAATTCATCTGATAAGAAATTCTGGAGCTCCTAAAACATAACAAAAAATACTCAATTTATTTCCCAAATCCTGTAATTGAACAAGTTAGCAACCTAAACACATAAATCATGCACCCACATTCCTTTCCTAATAAAAATCATTTATTTAATATAAAAATTCAACCCAAAGATTCATGGTATTTAGGAAAGGAAAATTAGGTAGAAATGACGAATAATGTGTAAGAAATGGTCATTTTTTCTCAATTAGGAAGGATAATGAAGTAGCTGAATGGAAAGAAAAAGGGCAATTTCCACGCTCATCAACCATCACCTTCTTCTACACAAATTTGGCCCTATACTTTCTAAAACACCTTTTTAAAGTTCTCATCTTCTATGTATGCCTCTTTGTATGCATCGTGGTTAAAAGGATCCATGTGCATAAGAATTCCAAAATCTATAATATTGGATGTGCGTGGCCTCGAAAGCATGTCTTCTAATTTACTAGTACTTCCCTTCTTATATTTGATGAGTATATGAAACTGTTACAAAACCCCATCCACTTTAAATGTCTGGTTTGTTGAATCTTAGTGTGGGCTTGTAAATATTATAGTGGTCAGTGATTAGTGTGGGTGATGGTTTCCTTACCCATCAGATAGTGCTTCCACTTCTTAATATAGTAAACCAGGGCATATAATTCCTTACCATATGTAGGGTAGTTCAGGACTCCCCCACTAAACATTTTAGAATGAAAATATACTAGATTACTTCCCTACATCAAGACCACTCCCATAACACATCCAGTTGTGTCCATATCCACTTTGAAAGGCTTCTACAAGTTATGCAATACAATAACATGTGCTTGATTGATCTTCCTTTTCATCTCATCACAATCTTTTTACTGATACTTTCCCCAGTGGAAACTATTGTTGTTGGATGTTATGGCATAGATATACCCAATTCTCTTGGAGACATAATAGACATATAAGAGGAGTTCAACCTCAAACTGAGTAGATTAGAGGATATGTGTGGAGCTGGATGCAATTCCATATGAAAATGTAAAGGCATTAGCATTCAATGCAATGGTAAAATTTGAACATTTTACTTGATTCACTTGTACACACGGTTTCACATATGGTGGCTTCCTTCTTATACATTTTCTTTTGTATCTCTTACAACATTTTGGTACATATAAAAACCAATTGTCTTCAATATCATCTTTGAGTTATATCTTATAGAGATATGTTTTTTGTTGTTATTTTTTTTAATTATATCTTCACTCATCAATTTATTTTTCAAAACATACTTTGTTAATTATGATGTTGAATTTCATTATATGAAATTTGATTTAACGAATTAAATGATATATGTATTAGATTTTTTTAGTATTGAGTATTATAAATATTTTGTACTATAACTTGAAATTTATCAATCATATATAACCATGAATTTAGTAATGTCCAATATTTAATATTGTGCAATTTAAATTTTGATGAGTTTCATCACTATAATCATGAGTGAATATTTTAAAATGTTTTAATGAATATCTAGTTTCAATGTTTATTTTGAAATAATATTTGTTAAATTGTTTAATTAATATTCAATTTAATGTTCTAATAGTTTTATAACTATATCTAAATTTTATTAATGTGAAATTTCAAAACCATATTTATTTGTTCACTAAGAATATTTTTAAAATGGTTTAATTCATTTCTAATTCGAGTGAACAAATATTTTTAAAGTGTAAAAGTGTTTATGATCATGAAATAATATGTTTAAATTGATTTAATTTATTTTTAATTTAAAATGATTTATGATCATGAAATAATATGTTTAAATTGATTTAATTTATTTTCAATTTAAAATGATCAAATTTTTTTAAGATCATAAATGGTCATTCAAATATTTTTAAAATTGTTTAATTCATTCCCAATTTGAATGAGAAAATATTTTTAAATGACTATTTAAGGGATCTATTCATCAAAGCATAATTTTAACATTTCCAACTTTTTCATTGAAGTTATACATGAAATGTTATGTTTATCTTGAAAATGCTTTTATATCATTTTTTTTCATTTTAAAATAAATGTTGTTGGTTATTTGAACCAATTCAAGGAGATTTTGTTTGTTCAAGTACTAGAGGACAACAATATTTGAGACTGGTTGAGCACTATAAAAATCATCATCTTGAACTTTCTAATTCCCAAATTCAAAAAGTACTAGCAAAAAGATACAGGCACATCCTTTTTATTGGAAAATATTTAAAAGTTCAATATGGTCATTTTATAGCACTCATTTATTCTCTAGGAGAAAAGTTGTTGAAATCTACAAATATCTTCAAACAAACTATAAAGTGTCAATCTACATTTGAAGTAGAGATATTCATCTTAGTAGACCAAGTCAAGTGTTTGTTTCTAATGACTTGTTGAAAGTATTGTTCAAGGTAGGTCACTAAGGATAAATTGGACTTATAAGTGCTTGGAAAAGATGATGCATCTTGTCAACTGAAAATTTGAATGAAGGCTTTGAAAGATATGCAACAACTACTTTGTAAAAACCTCATTGTCATCTTCAATATCCCCTCCCCCCTGGGTAAGCTTTTTCAACAATATCATCTTTGGATTCCAAAATTGCAAAACTAGATTCTAAAAGTGCCAATATCAGATTTCAAAAGTGAAAAATCGGTTTTTGAAAGTGCCAATATCAAATTTCAAAAGTGTGAAATTAGATTCCAAAAGTGCCATATCAAATTCCAAAAGTGCAAAATCAGATTCCAAAAATTCAAATATTGAAAATGCCAAAGACTATAGCTTTGCTAAAACTCACCTAAGGGTTGGATATTCTAGATGGGGTTGTACAAAAGAATTATGCATATATTGCAAAGACTTCTATCAAATTCTTTGTTGATAAGAGGCATCAACTCATTAAAGTACTTGTGTGTGAAACAACAATTAGATATATCGACCTTGTAGCATCTTGAAATTTTTTCTATGACTATAAAATCTCATCTCTCTCCTTGTCTCAAATAATAATGATGATTTTAAAAGTTCGGTTCACTCTTCTCTTGCCAACATTGAAGTTCTTGATAAGCCATTAAACTTAGTCTAAACATTTATACATTTAAACTTGAAATCATACAATTTGATAAATAATATAATAAAAAACAATTAAAAATATTTTTAACAATGCAACAATTATATCAATATCTTTAACATATTCAAGTGTGAGTCCATTTGTCTTTGAAATTTGTTTTCGTACACCAAAAATCAAATATACCACATATATAGAGTGTGTTTTCATGTGACAACAATTAAATAGACTACCAATAAACGAGTTTTTTTTCCTCTCTTTTGAGTTATGAGTTGTAATCATGAAGTGTATGGAAAGTCTTGTACATTAAATTTAGTTGTAAGCCATTATTATCTAAACATTTAATGTAGATCCTCACCCTTACGGCATATAACAATTGTGTTTCAGTTATTGCTATTTTTTAAATTTTAATAATGCATTCAATTTACCTATGGTGTGAAGTCTCTAGGTTCACGCGTTACCGAAAGGGACATTGCTTTAACTTTTGACCATTTTAGATTATTCGCTTGATGTATGTAAACTCCTTTAATGAATTTCACTTTCGACATGGAAAATGTTTAACTTTTGAGCATTTTAGATGTATTTGTTTGACTTAATGTGGACTATTCCTGGACTTATTGTGGACTTCTTTAATGATTTAAAAGATTTGTGCGTAGCAAAGGGGACATTATATATTTTTTCTTGACTTTTTTTCCCAGATGAAAAATCGCTTAAAAATTATATTGATTATAATTTTTTTTACATCTTCGTCAAATGTAAATAAGATTGATAAAAAAAATTGTCATTCTAAAATAACTCTATTACAAGAAAATGGCCTTCTACCCAATCATGTCATCCATATCATCCAAATATGCCCTTGGATAAACTGTTGTAAAAAAAATCTGCTAATCTTAGCCTTTATTAGAAATAGGGTGAAGTCCCAAATCCACTTTAAGATGGTGTCTAATGCAGTCCATTCAAAACAGATTCATGAATTAGAAAATGTCGATGTGATTTGTTGGGCCCTCGCTTTCACCATTCCATGAAAAATATATCAGTTTACCTTTGGGGGAGTGTAGTGCTCTCTTGGAAAGTTTGTCTGCCTCCTTATTTGATTCCCTATAAATATGTTGGAAGTTTAAGCCTTGAAAGACTGCCATTAGTTCTCTTATCCTCATATTCCACCCTTCGATGTTGATCGCTTGTAGGTTTCCTTTTTTATTAAGCCAGATGATGATTACTTTAGAATCCCCCACGACCTGTAGATGGTGTATATTTAGAAGATTCACCATCCAGAGTGACGCCCATGTCCCATCAATTCATCCTTTGTGTTAGTTCCAATACCACAGCTAAAAAGCCATCTATAATCCGGAGCCCCAATGCATTTCAACATCCCTCCTGCCCTGCATCTTAAGCCCCCTACCTCCGTTGCTCCGTCAAAAAACGCCACTGTATAGCCTTGAAATCTAAAGAAGGGTTTTTTTCTCAAAACCAGGGATTTGTTGACAACCAATCTTTTATGAAGTGCACCAAGAATCTTGATGACCACTGTAATTACCGATGGATGCTTCCCTTCGAAAATTGCCATATTGCGTTCCTTCCAAATGAACCAAGACGTTTTTAATGGGAGAACCTTGGGTGATGACCTGTTTTGGATCCAATCTTCCATACAATGTGCCAAGGATGGGCCGGTCCAATAGGAAGTTAGATTTAGTTGTTGGGTAAGTGATGCCCACACTCTTCTCGTGAAAACACAATGTATGAACAAATGAGGATTGTCTTCTATATTTTTTCTACATAAAAAACACTAACCCGGGCCTATCCACCCTTTTTTAAGGAGTGCTTCCCATGTAAGCACTCTATTTTCTGTTGCCAATAGGAAAAAAAGAATTATTTTAAGCTAGGTACACCATTTCCAACAATCCAATTTCCAGCCTCTCAAAATCAGCCAGGATCTAGTCGAAATAAGTGATTCATAACAATTTTTTACGGTGAAAGCCCGTGACTGGTCTCCTCCTGCCCATATCAAAATGTCTTTGTTATTGGCAGCTAGTGTAATGCCTTCACCATTGAGAGATGTAGTGTAGTCTGTCCATTCTGATGCCAAAGGATCCCCTAGGCCCAAAAATTCACTAGGCTTCCAGCGCTCTGTGAAAAAAGAATGGTTATGTGCCTTTGTTGTGTGCACGAGGAAGGTGATCTGTTTGTTAATAAGGAATAACCATAAATCGTTTCTTAGAATGGATCTTGAACCCAGACCAAGAATTACATCACAACCAATTTTCATGTGAGTACCGTTGCTAGGTATCCACGTGATCTAGTTGAGAATGATGGGTAGAGTGCGTAATAAATTTGCCCAGATCCTTGAAATCAAATTGACTCTATGTTCTGGTTTTCTTATCCAGTCTATAAGAAAGGAATTATGGAGATACTTATCTCTTAAAACATAATGCCACAGGCTTTCCACATTTAGCACGCGCCAAAGAGTAACAGAGTTTAATGACTGATTGAAAAGGTTTAAATCGTGAATGCCCCAACCTCCATTCCTTTTTGGTCTAGACAACTGCTCCCAGCTACATAGGTGAATCCTTTGTCTGTCTTGGTGGCCATTCAATAGAAAATCAAAAATCATTTTCCTTATTTTGGTTAAGATCGAACAGGGTAATGCTTCCAATGACATCCAATATAATGTTTGACCTTCCAGAACCGATTTAACTAGGATAAACCTCCCAACCAATGAGAGCCACCTGTTCCGTGAGAAATTCTGGCCACAATCCAATCCCAATCAGACGCTCGATGGGTCCTGGTCTTCAGGTGGTAGCCCAGGTAACGGAAACCAGTATTAAGATCACTGAAGGTAAAGTTAAGGACATATTTGAAGTCGACCAGATCTTGATTTGAGAGGCCAGAGTAATGTGCTGTTGATTTTGATAGGTTCACTGCTAGGCCAGAGGATTTACAAAAAAGTGTAAGAAGTTTATCGATCACTCTCCATTCGGTTAGGCTAGCCTAGGATAATATAAGGATGTCGTCCACAAAGAGTAGATGTAGGATAATAGTGTAGCTGGAAATTTTTAAACCTGAGAGAGCACCCTCCACTTGATTTTTTTAAAATAATAGGCCAAGGCCCTCCATGATAAGTATGAAGAGAAGGGGGGATAGTAGGCATCCCTTCCGGATTCCCCTTTCACTTCTGAAAAAGTTGGTAGCCTCCCCATTAATAAGGACAACAAAGGAAGAAGAAGTAATGCATGACATGATCCAGTTGACCACATATAATCCCATCCCAATTTTCAGAAGGATCAATCTGAGAAGATCCCAATCAATGTAGTCATATGCTTTCTTTAAGTCCAGTTTGAGGACTAGTGATTTTAACTTCTTCTTCTTGATACTATGGAGGATTTCGTGTGTCATTCCAATTGCATCTTGAATGTGTCTACCTTCCAGGAAACCCATCTGTTCGGGAGAGAGAGACTTTCACAGAAAATGCTTGATACGGTTGGCAATGATTTTTGAAATAATCTTATAACAACGGTTGCAAAGAGAAATAGGGCGGAAGTCCTCAAATGTTTTTGGATTATTGACTTTTGGTATCAGTGTCAGAAAAGTTGAGTTTAGGCCACCAATGATTTTGCCTAAAAGTATGGACTCTTCGACCATCGCTAAGAGATCCTCACCAACTAGATCGAAGAAGTAAATAAAAAAGTATGTTGACCAGCTGTCCGGTCCCGGACGTTTTTCTTTCTTACAATGAAAGAGAACTGATTTTAATTCTTCCATAGTAACCGGTTTGTACAATGTGACCGCTTCCTCTTCACCAACCATAACTGGGAAAAGATCTAAGATTTTAAATTGTTCTTCTAAATTAGGTAATGTGGATGCACTGTAGAAATGCTTGAAGTAATGGACTGCTTCTTCTTTTATGCCCTGTTGATCCACCACTTTATCACCATCATCCCTGATTATTTCCCAAATATTTTTTTTAACTCTATTATGACTAGCTATCTTGTGAAAATATTTTGTGTTCCTATCTCCGCCTACCAACCAGAGTGCTCTGCTTCGCAATCGCCAGTGCTCTTCCTCAGATCTTAAAAGTTCATTTCTCTCAATTTCCAGACACCTCATTATTTCCTTTGTTTCGTCCTCGTTATAGTCATGACTCAGAATATCGGAGTAAGTTTTAATTTCAACTTCGATCAAACTCAATTTGTCTTTATTCTTTGTCTCCAGAACTTTGTTCCATAATTTAGTAGCTTCTTTTAGGCCCTGGAGTTTCCAAATGCTCATTTTTGTTTGCCTCTTTCAGAAAGGTAGAGAGGATCTCTCCAAACCCTTTCCATAATGGCTGAGTAATCCTTTGAGCATAGCCACTACTCATTGAATTTAAATGGATATACTTTTATGGCAGGCAGAAGTTCTATTTTTAATAGGACAGGAGCATGGTTGGAGACAAAGGGCATCACGACCCATGACCTGTAATAACCAACTTCGGAAATAAGTGATTCAGCTACTAGACACTTGTCTAGTCTTCTAGATATGGATTCATGACCCTGGCGACCATTCCTCTAGGTAGGCAACAATTTCACTGGCTCAATGTCAATGAGACGATTTGTTGAAAAGAGATTACTGTAATAACCATCCACTATGCTTGTTCGATTCCCCCCTCAAGCCTCCTCTGGTGAGAGGAGGAGATTAAAGTCTCCAACTATAATTAGATTATTTAAAGATAAGATGCCACTGTCATCCAGTGTATTCCAAAATGGAGTCTGATTGTTACAGGGTACATATATATTAAGTAAAGAGATGTTCCTCTGGAAAATAAGAGCCTTACCTGATAATAAAATGCCCCCCACTGTAAGAGAAGGAGCCAAATCAAATAGGTAAGGGTCCCACGACGCCAATAATCCACCAGAGGTGCCCACAACACTTACTGAGAAAACAACCCACGTCAGATTGATAGAGAGCAGAAAATCCCTCGATTTATGTGCTGAGACTAAAGTTTCTTGGAAGAAAATGATCTCCAGGCGGGTGAGTGCCAAACAACGTCGAATAGAATAAGCTTTGAGGGTGCCTCTGATCCCTCGAATGTTTAAGGAGAGCAGCAACATTACTTTTCCCTCGCTAGGGTTTTCACTGCTCTAAGTGGTCCAGTATCACTGAATGAAGGTGTAGACTCAGAGATCTTCACTGAACTCTGTATATGGTTTTTTTGGGCACTTATCTTCTTGATGGGGGAGATATCAACTCCAAGTCCCCTCAACAATGTATAATCTCTCCCCTGGGTAGCATGTTTGTTCTTAGAGTTTGTATTCACATAAGACTCCCCACTATCGATACAAGTCCTCCCTATATAAGTGGGTAGTTTAATAGCTCGTTCACTAACCTTTATACTTGGAATCGATGAATCTAGTAATGAGTAAATGGTACTCTTAGTCTCCTCTGGTTCTCTTGCACCAACCTCCAATGGAGAATCATACCCGTCATGAAAAGTGGGGTTGTGGGAAGCCACGAAAACCCTCTCCTCTCTCCCTTGAACTTCGATGATGTGTGTGTCTTCTAGAGGAGGAGAATCTATAGAGGTCAAAAGTCTCACCTCCGACTGGTCTGTAACTGGAAAGACCCCTTCCGAAGGTAAAAGTTGTTGCTCACTAGTCAAGGCTCTTTGTTGTACTAGAAAAGAGGGTCCTGCAACACAGGAAACTGGGGGAAGGGCCTCACAGAGCATAGTTTGTGGGACAGGAAAACTAGCTACAAAAGAGTGGGATGGAAAGTAAGCAAGCCTTACCCTTGGAAGAGTAGCACCTTCTATGGCCCCTTCCACACATAATGACCACAACTTCAGAGTATCTAGAGAGGAAACACTCATCACAATGGTAGGGGAGAGAGCGGGATCACGACTCACAGTTGGAGGATCAGCAGTAGTGGTAGAGGGACGCACCCCTTCCACCCCATTGTGTTGATTCTCATTTTCATTACACTGAGAGTTTAGTAAACCTTCGGCACCCCCTTTTGAAACTGAAGTAAAATGTAATAGCCAGTTCGAGTTGTTGATAACTTCCTTTTCCCCCTCAAATAATGAAGAAAAGAGAGAAGGACAATGTTGCATTAACTTACTCGAGAGAGTATTTGTTGAAGCCGAGTGAAGGTCAAACGCAGATGCTGTAAAGTGAGGAGGGACTCCTGAATTAATATCCTCATCCATATAAATCGGCGGGTCTTCCTGGACCACAGTTTCTTTAGACTTCTCCTCAGATACTTTTCCGAGACATTCCCTTCAAAGATGGCCAGTGCAATGACACCATCTACATCTGAAGGGTATGCTCTGATAATCTAAACATTTCTTTGTATGCCTCCCTCTCCACTCTATGTCCATCATCTCCGTCAATCCTTCGTGAATATCTATCTCCACTAAAATCCTGCCCACTTTTCTAGCTGGAGACTCTATAGTCGCAGTATCCAAAGAGATGAAACAACCTAGAGAGTTTCCAACTTCCATCAGGGTCCCCTCATTCCAAAAATGCAGAGGTAAAGAAGGTAATAATACCCACAAATGCCTATGTTGAAAGTATTCAGTGACAGGATCAATGGCCACCCTCCACCTCTTCACCATAAGTGAACTACACCCTAGAACCCAGAAATTGTCCAGTAAGAGAGATGCATCCTCTGGGGTTCTACAAATAAAACCTATCCACCCTTTCGTGAGGTAATGAATCTCAGGAATGTAACCGAGAATAGGTTTCCAGGTTTTATGCACCCAAGCAGTGACAAAACTGTCTACTAGGTAAGAGTAAGAAAGTCTTCCTAACAATCCACAGAGTGCAAGTCTGCAAGTCTCTTCAAGCCCGACATCATCACCTAGAACCATCTTTCTCACTCTCTTGTTTGGTTTCCATGCACTTTTTAGAATGTCATTCTAAATACCATTGATAGGAGGCCTCCTTACCCGATCGTCCTGTACTTCATCTAGAACCCCTTTTCTACAGTGATGTAAAGAGGCCTTGGGTGGCTAAAAGGTTGGGAAGCAAGAAGTCACAGGTGGACCACCCCTAGTAGAAGTAGGGCTGAAAAGAGGACTTTCCTAGCAACTACCCAAGGCCAATAAGTGCTTAAGGCTGGTAGAAACATCAGTAGGCTTCAAGGAGTGATTAATGGGCTGGAGGGAGGAAGACGCCCCAGCCCTGTCATCCTTACTAAAGAAACCTAACCTGTTCCATTCTTCCTCATCATGTGGGTCCATTAGATCATTGACGTCCTCGGTAACACCAACAAACACCCCCAGATTCATGGTAATTGACAAAGACTCACTTATCCCAGAAAAATGACAGTCAGGGATCCCAAGAAGACAGTGAAGTAAGAGTAGAGAACCAATCCCACAGTATCAAGATTAGGCTTAGGAAACCAAGATAAATAAAATAACCAGATAAAACCGGGAAGAAAAGGTAATCCGGGGGATCAGGATCTCAAAACGATGAGAAAAGGGATAGAAACACAATGACAAAAACCCAAGTAGCGTAAACCAGCTCCTAGGAAAGACAAATCAATGAACTGAACAGAAGAGTCCAACGTGAAGGTGTCTAAAACTTAAGAGAGTTTCCCAATGTAAAGGAAGGTTGTAAGAGGACCTGAAGCAGACATAGTGTTCTCCCAATGAGTAACAAGATAAAGAAACAATAGGTGGAACTTAACATGACTCTACTAACACCTACGCTGAAGTGAAGACAACCCTGTGCAGTCAAAGAAACTGCCAGTGGTACGCCTGACTTTCTTCCTAAAAAAAGGCTCTACTAACTCCTACTCAGGAAGAGAAAGCCATCAATAAGGGGACAATAATCACAGAGAAAGATGGAACCACTATCCCAGGTAAGAAACAACTTGGTATCTTGAAGGAGGTCAAAGAGACTATGTGAGGAGGCGGTCGCCATGGAACCTGCTCCCAAAAATGAAACACTCACTAATGATAATTTATGATATTTTTGCTTGACTTAAGTGTGGACTCCTTTCATATGTTTCATTTTACACATGGAAAAAGTTCAATGCAAATATCCAAAAAGTTTATGTTAATTGTGAGTAATTTTGGTATTATGTTTTTGTTAGTGGTTTGTAATAAAATTATATATATATATATAGTCAGAAGGTTAGTTTAAGTGGATAAGTGTATTGTTTGTTTGGATGAGGTTTTGGAGTTGAATTCTTTGTCTTGTATAAGGTTTTATTTGAAGTTTATTTGGTTTATCATCCACGAAATGTGAAGAAGTACTAGAGAAAGGTTAAAGTATGAAATTTGGATTTAACAAGCATTTAGAGAGATCCAATTTCTTAAAGTGTATTTTTTTATTATTATTTAGTTAAATAACAATAATAAAAATAGATCAATCTCCTTATACTAAAATATAAAACTCCTCATTACTCTTGATACAATTATTTTTAATATATTTATTTATTTGTTTATTTTATTTTTATTTCAATTATTATTTGTTTTATGTTAATAATCTTTATCCCCATTTTCCATAACTTACTTTTACCTCACATTTATGTAAAATACCTTAGTCTTCATCATTGTTGATGTCTCATCATAATTATGAGGTTCAGTGTGCTTTTCCCACTTATTTCACTTTAAATTGTATTTTACGTTTAGGTATAATTATGAGGTTTAGTGTGCTTTTCCCACTTATTCCATTTTAAATTGTATTTTATGTAATAAATTTCGATGGTTGATTAAAAGTGTTAACTTTTTATTGTAAACATTGTAACTTTGTTTTTTCAAAATAGTGTAAAAGGAAGATAAAAAAATTTATTTTAATAAATAAAAAAAATAACAATAAATTTTTTAATCAATTTATCTTGAATATTAAACATTAATTACTTAGTGAAAAATGTTTTTACTCAATGTTATGATGTTATGTGACTAGATCTAATTTTAGCTCAAACCCACTCACTTTTAAAGGCCCCTTTGCAATTTCAGTTGCTAAATATTTATCTAGTTTTCTTATAAGTTTGAATTTATAAAGAATAAATTCAAACTTATAAGGAAACCAAAGACTTCCCGACCTTCTGCTAAGCCTTTATCATTTTTTCCTGCATCTAGTTAACCAAATGACCCTCTGCCTTATGCTTTGAGTTGCAGTGGGGTTTTGCGCTTGAATCATCTGATTTCCAGTCTGTGTAGTGAGAGGTCACAAAGTCATGGTGGTGTGAGACAGGATACTATTACACAACCATCTACAGGTACCCAGAGGGAGAACACCGGTACGTCGTTTGATCACCCTTGGGCGAGTTCACAGTGAGGAAACTTGCGAGTAAATGATTCCCTGCATAAGAAGAGTGTGCGGGCTTGGAAACCAAAGAAGGTGCGCCGACGATTGGTTATTGGGATGGTTGTTGGGTTAGAGGCAACCTGACAACTTTCTTTGTGCGCACTGGTAGGGAGGTTTGCCTATAAGATTCAGAGCATTCTCTCCTTCTCGGAGTGGATGCAGATGACTTGGCTGCCTATTATCGGTTATGCGCCGGAGCATTTGACACTTCCTTGTTGGTGGTTCAGACTGATTTTTAAGTGTTCGGAGGATGTCGAGCTCATCCTGGGTGGTTTTGGGGATTTTGAGGGTGGTAGCATCATGATGAAGCGTTGGAGAACTGGTTTCGATCCTGCTACAGATTACTTTAGCTTCCGCCATGTCTGGGTCTTGCTACCAGGTCTTCTGCTTAATCTTTGGAATAAAAAGGCATTGACGGCTATCAGGAATCTATTAGGTCGATTTTTGAAGATTGATGAAGCTGGCCTTCATTCTACGGATAAGCGCATGGTGTGAATTCTAGTGGAACTGGATTTACATGCTGGTCTTATGTACACTATAGAAGTGGAATGACGCATTCAGGTCACAGTGCAAAGATTGGATTACCAAGGACTACCTTTCTGATGCTCAAACTGCAGAAGGATGGGCCATCTTCGTAAAGATTGTCCACATGGACTTGGTGTAGCAATACCAGAGGTTTCTTTAGATACTAATACAAATGATTTATATATGCCTGAAGAACACCCTAAAGAGCTAGGTGCCAGTGAGGATGGGAGTTGTGATTTTTCACCTGTTCTGTTATCAGATTCGTTCTTAGGTAAGTTGAAATCCTTCTGTCCTCCTTTATTTTTTAAACTTTCTTTGTGGGAAATGGATTTCCTGGTTAAATCTTTCTCGCCAGCCTTAGTCCCATTTGTAATAAAGGCTTGTAATACTCTGGGGCATTCTGTTAGTAAGGACCATGTAAATGTGTTGAACCTGCACATAATAGATCTAGCTAAACAATATTACACACATTTGCAGAGATAATTTGAGAAAGAAGAAGAATGAGAGAAAGAATGAAAGAATTTTCATTAACCGTTATGAATAATCAATAATTTACACATGATATACTTTATATAACTCAATGAGTTCGCATTGGAGGTGAACCAATGTGTCATAGTGGTGGTCTAGAGTGATATGGACACACACCAACAGTTATGGGAGTGAACTTCCACCTAGTCTAGTCTCTCAGGTAGTTATGGGAGTGAACTGCCACCTAGTCTAGTCTCTCAGGCAGTTACGAGAGTGAATTTCCACCTAGTTTAGTTAACTAGTCAACTAGTCTTCAGTTAACTGAATGAATAGAGAGTAGTGAGGAGTTCACTAAGGGAATCAAGGCTAATGCGCCAGTTTGGTGATGATCCCAAGGCAAGGTCAAATTAGCATGGTGATGATCCCAATGTTGCATGGCGATAAAACCAATGCAACATCTAAACTCAACTCAACTAGTCAAATTGAAGTGTCAACTGAAAGAGAATATTCTCCAGGTGGAATATTCTCCCCTAAAATATAGGAGACTAGATAATGACTAATTATGACTAATAAACAAGGAAA
>ML777513.1:1422062-1441029 GCA_009831015.1 Picea engelmannii
GGAATAGACTTGCAGTCTATCATGTGATATCTCTCAAGAAGATCTCGTCCATACTTGGCCTAAGACAGTTTGATTCCTGATGCATCCTGACTGATCTCGAGTCCAAGGAAGAAGTGTATCGGACCCATTTCCATCATCAAAAACATGTCGTGTAGAATCCTCTTGACTGTAACAATCGTTGAATTCGAGCACCTAGTGATCAACAAATCATCGACATATAGAACTAAAAGTAGAAGTGAATCAACCGTCCTGAGCATGTAGACATTCGGGTCTGATTTACAACATACAAAGTTCTTTGACAACAGGTAGGAATCCATCTTGGCATACCATGCCCTCACAGCCTGCTTGAGGCCATAAAGGGACTTCTTCAGTCGAAAGACCAAAGATGAGTCCTGCATAAATCCCTGGGGTTACTCCATGTAGATATCCTTAGAGAGATCACCGTGAAGAAATGCATTCTTCATGTCCATATGATGGACTTCCCATCCCTTGGTTGCCAAAATGGCAAGTGCCAATCGTATGGAGTCCATCTTCGCTACTGGAGCGAAGGTCTCATCATAGTCAATACCATGAACCTGTTGAAAGCCTTTGGAAACAAGACTGTCTTTGTATCTGTTGATCCATCCATCCTGTCAGAAGGAAGGGGAACCAGATCCCAAGTCTAGTTCTCAAGGAGGGAGTTGTACTCCTCCTACATGGTGGATTCCCAAAAGGGATTTCCAGCACCCTCTCCATAAGACTATGGATATGAAGACTGAACCAAGAAAAGATGCCTGGATGGAAATGGTTCGGTGGCAATGAGTGCAATAGGAGGATCCTTAAAATCAGATCGAGTCCTCCTAGTATCGACTAGATCACCAACGAGATCCCCTGCATCCCGAAGAGTAGTTTGTGCCCACTTGGGCCTCTGCTCTGGCTTTTCAACTGCATCTGGATGCTCTGACTCTGCATCTGACTGTACTGACTCTGAATCTAAATCATCTGAGTCCTCTAAATCAGAACTCTCTTCTAAAGAAGAGTCAACATGTGCATTCTCATCATCTCGAATAGGTGGAAGAGTGAAGGTGTCTGCATGCGGATGCTAAGGTACATGTGAGACACTTTCCTCGAATTGGACACTATTCTCAATGATGAGCCAGTCTAAGGAAAGATCAATAAGACGATATCCCTTCACATCGTCGGGGTATCCAACAAAAATGCACTCAGTTCTCTATGGATCAAGTGCCTTCCTCTTTTCAGAGGGAATCTGGGCCCATGCACATGAATCAAAAATGCGAAAGTGGGTCACTTCAGGTTTGAGGCCACTCCAATCCTCGTAGGGGGTCTTATCCTTGACAGATCTATGGGGAGATATATTTTGGATGTATGTTGCACAATTAAGTGCTTTGGCCCATAGTCTCTGTGGTAGAGACTTTGCATGCAGGATGCAATATGCCATCTCCTTTAGAGATCTTTTTTGCCGCTCAGCAACTCCGTTTTGCTACGAAGTATAGGGAACTCTATGCTGCAAATGAATCCTTGCCTCATGGAAAATATTGTGGATCTCATGATTCACATACTCTACTCCGTTATCAGTTCGGAGGAATTTAATCTTGTTTCTAGACTATGTCTCAACTAGGGCTTTGAAATCTTTGAGGTGTTGAGAGACCTCAGATTTTTTCCTGAGAAAGTAGATCAAAAAAAAATTGCTTTGTTGATCAATGGATGCGAGAAAGGACCCATAAGGTCACTGTGGATTATATCTAAAGGTGCGGAAGCTCGCTGAGACTTTCCTTTGTCAAATTTCTCTTGAGGGTTTTTCCCGAGAACACATCCCTCACATACTCACTTGGAGAAATGGATGTTTGGTAGACCATCAACTAATCTGTGATTGCTAAGCTGTTGCATGTATCTGAAATTCAAATTTCCAAACCTTTCATGCCATATCCTACTACTTTCGTTAGCATGAGTAAGCTGTAAAGCATAATCAGGTTAAATGAATTCAGAAAATGTATACAATCTAGACTAATGATTTACCTCACCAGTAGAAACCCTAGAGTTGGTTTGCATGTTGTAGATGTCCACAAAGTTTGGTGTGAATATGAATTTATTTCCAGTGCTGGAATTCGTCATCTAATACACGGAGAGAAGGTTGACAGAAAGCTTGGGAACATGCAACACATTCTCGAAGCTTCCATTGGTGAGTTCAATCCTTCCTTTGTCAATGACTTTGACAGAACAGTTGTCCCCCATTAGAATAGGAGGAACTTTGCATGCATCCAATGAAGAATATAATGCTTTTGATGCAGCCATATGATGTGATGCTCTTGAATCAATGATCCAAGCATCGGGAGAGGAGTTGATGGAAATCAATGCATGGCTAGAATTGCCTTTCTTGGAATTCGAATCTTCTGGCTTCTTCTTCTTGGCACCCTCAAGGATACGATCTCCAAGGTTGTTTTCTGATGTATTTGAGACATCAGATCTATTTGTTTTTTCATGCATGCAGATTTCGAATGGAATCCTTTGTAACAGCACGTGCATTTCTCCCCTTTTCTTCCCTTTTCTCCTTTGGATCCAGAGGCATTGGTGAAGGGTTTTGTGTACCCTTCCTTCTTCGGATGTGCATGAGCTTTACACTTATATTTATCTTTAGATTTTTTATATTTGTGGCTACCATCATGCAAAGTGAGTGCATGCGCCCTTGGGCCTTTGATTGTGCCCATGTTGATGAGCTTGGTTTTCTCTTGTGTTAGGGATTCGATAAGTCAATGGGTTCGCAGTGGAGGTGAAACAATGCACCATAGTGGTGGTCTAGAGTGATATGGACACACACCAGCAGTTATGGGAGTGAACTGCCACCTAGTCTAGTCTCTCAGGCAGTTACAGGAGTGAACTGCCACCTAGTTGAGTTAACTAGTCAACTAGTCTTTAGTTAACTGAATGAACAGAGAGTAGTGAGGAGGTAAATCAGAGAATCAAGGCTAATGTGCCAGTTTGGTGATGATCCCAAGGAAAGGTCGAATTAGCATGGTGATGATCCAAATGTTGCATGGTGATAAAACTAATGCAACATCTAAACTCAACTCAACTAGTCAAACTGAAGTGCCAACTGGAAGAGAATATTCTCCAGGTGGAATATTCTCCCCTAAAATATAGGAGACTAGATAATGACTAATTATGACTAATAAACAAGGAAAAACCTTAGAAAAAAGAAATCCCAGGCATGTGTGAAGTAACTCCAACATACCACACTAGAGTATCTGCTTGTCTGCCAACCCTTTCGTTTCCTGTTGCTAGTTCGGTTTCCACTCCCATTGAAACTCAGTTACCATCTCCCTTGGATAGTATCGTTTCAAACCTACCGACCTCTAGTCAACCAATGTTGGATCTGAAACTAGACCTTGTAACTGTTACTCTAATCCGGACTCAAAGGGAGACTATAAACACTAATCCTTTACAATCCTATTGGGGATTGGAAGCACAAAAGGGCACCTCGGACAGTGACAAGGAGCTAAACCAGTTACCAGACTTCTATGGATGGAGGCTCGGGGAAAGATCTTGTGTGGTCATGGGGTTTGGGCCAAGAGATATCACCGATCAAAACTTGAAGTGCACGAAAAAAGCAAGGGCTTCATCCTTCAACTGTTGATCAACATCATGTTATTTCACTAGATATGGGGGCGCTTAGAGGCATGAAAACACTTGTAAGGGATAAATCATGATCCTCCTCTCCCTAAAAATCAGAGGGGTGGGAGGCTCCCCAAAATTGCCTTCCATGTATAGATTTCTCAACAACACAAAACCGAGTATTATTTCCCTCCAAGAGACTTTAGTTGTTGAAGAAAAGGCTAGGATTTTATGAATTATTTTTGTCCTACATGGATGAATAGTGTTGTCAGCTCCGTTGGGAAGTCGAGTGGACTTCTGGTGGCATGGGACCCAAATGTATTTGACTTAAAACCTTACCTATGTGCTGGTGGAATCTTATTGATAGGTTCTTACATCCCTGATAAAATAAAGTTATGTTTATTAAATGTATATGGACCGTGCTTCGGGCGTAGGCAGTTCTAGGAGTAGGTGGAAGCAAAAGGATTTCTTGCTCAGACTGATGTTATTGTAGCTGGGGACCTGAACTTCTCTATGGGTTTAGATGAGGTGTGGGGGGCGTAGGCCCTATCGGATCCTTTGGCAGCCTTTTTTAAAGATATTTTTTCTATGTATCATCCGGTTGATGTTTTTCCCGCGGAGGTGATGCCTACATGGTGTAATGGTAGAAGTGGGGAGGATGGGATGTGAAAGCGACTCGACAAGGTATATGCTTCTGAATCGATCCTCATTGAATTTGCAAGGTATCTTTCATGGGTGGAATTCCCTTTTATATATGACCATGCCTCGTTTCTTTTTCAACTAGATTATGGATACAAGTCCTTTGCATATCCTTTCAAATTTAACTCGACTTTATTGAAAGAAGAGTCCTTTAGTGCTCTGGTTTAGGAGGTGTGGAGTAATAATGAGCTATCAGAAGTGGTCGGTGCACAAAAAAAATTGAAAAGCAAGTTAAAAATTCTAAAATGTCAGGTGAAGGAATGGGTAGTGCTTAGAAAAGTTGTTGAGCTTTGTTCTATGGAAAACATTGAAGCTGAGATTGCTCAACTCACAAAACAAAGCACTGAGTTGGATTATGTTATTGATCGAGGCCTGTGGTTAAAATCACTTGAATCTGATCAGAACAAGTTGAGGAACGTTGGCACAAAAAACACAAAGCCATGTGGATACATTGTGGAGACAAAAATACTAAATTTTTCCATCGTTTCACCAGTTTTAGAAGGAACAAAAAACACTTTTGGGAGGTATCAGATGAGATGGATCGGATTCGTTCTGGGTAGGAGGCTATAAAGACAGAAGCTTTGAGATATTTTAGTAGCTTCTACAAAGAACCGGCTCATAACAGGATTGAGGAACAAATTGTTGTGGTTCGCCTATACCTGAGAATTGTCTCTACGGAGGATGTTCATACTCTTGAGAAACCTTGCACTACTGAGGAAATTTTAGAAGTTTTAAGGGGTTTCACAAAGGATAAGAGCCATGGTCCCGATGGCTGGATTGTAGAGTTTTTTCTCAAATTTTTTTATCTAGTTGCGAGCGATCTGTTGGAGGCAGTCGAGGAATATCGCATGTTTTGGGAGGTGAACAGATCTATGAACTCGACTTTTATTGCTCTGATTCCTAAGGTAAACGGTCCTGCAACCTTTGGGGATTTTTGGCTGATATCTCTATGTAATTTATGCTATAAGATTATATCTACGATAATTTCCAAGAGAATTAGACCTATCTTGTCACGAGTTTTATTGGAGGAGCAATTTGGTTTTCTAAAAGGGAGGTAAATTATTGATGCCATTGGGACTACGCAAGGGTGTCTTCATAGTATCCGTGAAAAAAAATTGCAAGCCTTAATTCTTAATATTGATTTTAAAAAAGCATACGACTGTATAAGTTGGGAATATCTTAGGTTGGTTCTTCTTCAATGTGGTTTAGGGATGACGACGACCAAGTGGATTATGGGATGGGCTATATCTGCCACTTTCATGATATTAATAAATGGTGAACCAACAAACTTTTTCAATGGTGGAAGAGGGCTTAGACAGTGATGCCCTTTGTCACCTCTGCTATTTATTCTTGTTATGGAAGGATTGAGTTTGGCATTAAAAAGAAGCCAAGCAAAAGGTACATTGACAGGCATTAAAGTGTCAAGGTTCATCAAAATTCTTCATCTACTATTTGTCGATGATATACTTATCATGACCAAAGCCTCAATACCAGAATGGATAGAGATTAAAAGGATCTTGAATAGTATCTGTTGTGCTTTCGAGTTGTTAATAAATGCTCAAAAAACATCCTTTCTTCATTTTGGCGTTCAATAACATGTTCTAGACACATTAAAGGCTTATTTTCTGTTTAATTTTCAATATCTTATTAATGGCTTTAGATATCTTGGCTATTTTTTAAAAATGGACAGGTACAAATTCGAGGACTAGCAATGGCTCATTGATAAGTATGAAAAGCATATTAGCCACTGGTGCAACAGGTGGTTGTCCATTGGGGGTTGCCTTGTACTGATCAAATTTGTCTTGGAAAGTTAGCCAGTTTATTGGTTGGCATTGGTAAATTTACTGTCCTTGGTCTACCTTAGAATCCATCAACTAGTGTTTAATTTTCTCTGGTTCGGTTCTAGGAAAAAAATGAGTCTTCACCTATTGGAAGCTCTTAGCCCGCCCAAAATTATATGGAGGATGGGGGTCGAGGAACCTAATCAGTTTCAATAGATCCATGGAGGAAAACACCCTTTGGAGGGCATTGATGATGGATGGTTTGTGGCATCATATTTTAAAAGATAAATATCTCCCTTTTGTCTCAGTGGCACATTGGCTCAGAACAATATCAGAGATAAGGGAAAGAGGATCTCAGGCATGGAAGTATCTTCTAAAATAATTACATATCCTTCTGCATTAGATAGTGTGGTGTCTGGCGTCGGGAAAATCCATACTATTAGGCAAGGATCGTATTTTGGGCATGGGAGATGCGTCCATCCTCTCTGGAGAATCGCTATATGCTATGAATTTGAAAGGTGTGTTTTACCTTTTCCAGGCCAGCAACGTGCCTTGCCTAGGTCTGTTATGACCCAACTGGCTCACTAGTGTCGATTTAGAATTAGAGGGGCACTTAGCATTGGAATGGACAAATTTTCTCTCTTCTCTCATATACAATGGTGTCCAAGTGGTAACGAGGCCGGACAAGCTCAGATGGATGGGTGGCGATGCCTCTGGTTTGATAACAGTAAAAAATATTTATGAGGCTACTGAAAAAAGGAAAAGGAGCTATGTCATTGGTGGATGGAGGAAGTCCCTGTGGACCTGGGACTTCCCTTTAAAACTTAAGCTTTTCATCTAGCTGGTGACTGAGAATAAAATTCTCACTTGGGAGAATTTACAACACCGAGGTTTCATCGAACCATGCTATTGTATTTTAGGAAAAATGAGTAAGGAGACCGTGTTTCATTTGTTTGCAGAGTGCCCTTTTGCACTTGTTGTTTGGAAAAAAGTATTTACATCCGCAAATTGCTCGGGGGTGTGGTCTGGAAATTCTATTTTTGAATGATTTAAAAATTGGATTACGTTGAATACATCTCCCCCTACACTGTCGACTTTCATTTGTTGGTTCATTTGGATTGATCATAACCATGCAATCTTTGAAGACAGTTTTCCCTCCACACATAAGGTGGTGTTCCAGTCATTATTAGTTGTGGGAGAGTACTCTTCACCTATGAAATCTTTGGCTTTGAGGAGGAGGACCGCTCTGAGGGTTGCAGATGGTACAATAGGATGGTTTGGTGGGGTTGTTATTTCTTCAGGATTAAACAATGGAGTTGGAGGTGTTATCAGGACCATCGATAATCACACTTTAAAATGGAACATCAATTGTGGACCTGGTACTAACACGAGAGCGGAATTGTTGGGTGTGTGGGCACTTCTTTCACTTGCTTCTTGGCTTTATATCTCGGATCTAATTGTGCAGGGGGATTCAAATATCGTCATTGAATGGCTATGAGGAAAAGGTCGTCTGCAGGTGATTTTTCTTTGGAGTGATGGAAGGACAGATTGAAATAACTTATAAACCTTTTCCATCATATTACTTTCTTTCATGTGTACAAAGAAGATATTTCAGAAGCGGATGGCCTCTTAAAACAAGCGCTCCACAAGGATCATGGGAAAATTGTCTATTATCAATGTGAAGAGGACCATGAGGGTCCTCTTATGTATTTAGAACTTTTCTAGCAGTTTTGCTGTATTGGTCATATATTCTGGGAGATTAGTGTGAGGATCTACTTCCGAGCCTATGATCTTCTTAGTACTGTGTTTTTTGTTAGGTTCTTTTTTGGGTTTCTTTGTGGAGGATTTTACTAGCCATGTTATGAATTTTCAGCTATGGTCGGGTTATGTGACTTGTTGTAAGAGGACTAGTTCTCTGGGCTTTTAGGGACCCTCTTGGATGTCATTTAGGCTTTTTTGTTGATGTTCATATGTAAAAGAACAGTTTATATTATGATATAAAATAAAGCGAAATTTTCTATGGAAAAAAAAAAAGAATTTATAAAGATAATATGAACAAATTTAAGCTACACCACCTATAAAAGTTTCCACACGATTGCACTTCATGTTCATCTGGTTCAAGCACCATAATATTTCCTTATGAATTTGAAAGAAATACAAATAAAGTTTTTGTTTGTTTTCGTTGAGTTTAAAATTTAACAGTTTGTAGAAGTGTTTATGTGATTGTTGTGTTAGGATTAGGATGTGGTGACAAAATTTCTATTAGATGTGTATTTTTTGATTATATTTATTAATGTGAGTATTGCTTTGGTAACCCTGGATTTGAATTTGAGTAGGGGTACTTTATTTTGTTTAATTTTATCATTATGTAATCTATATTAATCTATTACAACCAACTTGTATCATGTGGTCTTGTTATGGTTGTGTTATCAATGAGTTGTTCTTTCACTTTATGGTCTAAGTGTTTAATAATCATGGTATTGGTTTTGCATGCTACAATATTTGGGTTTCCAAGATTTATGTATGCGACTTCTTTAGCCAATTACCCTAGTACTAACTCTGGCCATCCAATGTCACTATTTGTAACTCACATTTGCTTTGAATGTTTGAAGGAATAGATGGGAACTAGTGATTTTCATATCCCATGCCTTATGGTTATGTTATCAATGAGTTGTTCTTTCACTATATCATGTACGCTTGTTCCCAACTTATATCATGTAGGCTTGTTATGGTTGTGTTATGAATGAGTTTTACTTTCACTATATGGTCAAAGTGTTTAATAATCATGGTATTGGTTTTCCATGCTACAATATTTGGGTTTCCAATATTTATGTATGTGACTTCTTTAGCCAATTACCCTAGTATTAACTCTGGCCATCCAATGTCACTATTTGTAACTCACATTTGCTTTGAATGTTTGAAGGAATAGATGGGAACTGGTGATTTTCATATCCCATGCCTTTATCATGAAATTGTAGTGAATATAATCAAAGATTTTTATCTAGTGTTAATGTTCCCCCTAATGAAAATGGATTCAAAGATATGAAGCTTTTGGGTTGAAAGTTCACTTGCATCTATAATTTCTTCCTTTCCCATTTATTTAGATCCAATTGCAATAACATTCCATCAATTTAATCGACCTTACGGTGTCATTGATGTTATCGTGCCGAGAGGCACAAACTACAACCGAGTATGAGGAAGATGTGTAACGTTCATGATTAATGTTGAGCTGACACACGACATTTAATAATAATAAAAACAAATAAATATTTGACCTTTGGACTTAAATAAAAAAATAAATTACATATAGCTTACATTTTATAATTAATTAAAAGATAATTTTCTTAGGTAATTGAGCTATAATTTTGAACATGAGCAAGCACGCATGAATGCAGTTAATTAATGCTTGGTATTCATTATATAATTTGACAATTTTTGGAGGCCACATGCATCGAAACAACTACCCAACAAAAAATACAAAATTACAAGGGGTGTTCTTTACTCCTAGATTTATGCTTTGGAAAAATTGAAATCCACCTTAGATAAATGAGTTGAAAACAACTATTGAAATAAGTAGTACAACGCAGTAACAACTTGAGATAAAGAATGTGAAAATAGGATGTTCTAAACCAAACACATCCACTGTGGCCTTCACTTGCACAAACCTTGAACACACAAGATGGAACATTAGAATTGTACATTGAATGTAGTCTATGTGGTCTATAGGAGGGGTGTTGTTTTGATCCAAACATATATAAAAATATGTGCCTACAATCAGTTGCATGAAAATGGGTTAAGCTACCCAAGAGAGAATATTTTTGATAGAGAAAAACTTGAGGAATATTTTCACCTTGAGGGACTTTATCCTTTCAAATTTTGATAGATTTAGTGTTAAAGTGGATCCAATATAGATATTCCCATATTCATGGGAATCACTCTCTAATTTGTGGTCATTCACATTGGCATTCTGCTATATATATTACCTTATTTCACCATCTCACACCTCAAACATATGGATTGGAAGTACCACATGTTTCCCTAGAAGATTCATAGTTAAGTAAGGATGGGATTTCTCTTTGTATACAACTATTCTCTAGTGCGGTGCTCACTTTGACCTCTCTTTCTCTTTTGTGCAACCATATATCTCTTCCTAGACATCAGATTTCTTCCTTTTATAGAAATGAACAGTTCCATCCACCATAAATACATAATAGGATGACATAATCACACACCATATGTATGAAGCATCTCAATGATTCAAACACAATATGCCCAATACACACTTGTAATAACATTGATCAACCTTACCTAACACTCAACTAACCTACATCAACACTTGGTATTCTCATAGAAACCATGGATTTCCATCATGTATTACCTTTAAAAACACTCACCAATCACAACAATCCATATGTTCTCATAGTAGCATGGAACATGTTCTACTATAACACATGATCTACCATGACTAAACATGTTATGAACCAAACTCCAAAAATAGCATAAGAGCAGAAGGAAGAAGGAAGAAGTAACTCCACACCTGAATAATGAAAAAGATTCAAATAGTAATATTGCACTTTGAGGGGGAAACATCCTTTTACAATATATCCAATACACAAGATAAGATTCATAGACAAATGAGTATCATTTATTATAAATGCGAGATCAAATGAGCATGATGTAACCTACCAATAAGCCAACCTAACCATAACTAATAAACTAATAATAAATGATTGTTAGGGACTTAACATAGCCCCTCTCTTTAAAAACGATTTCCCCCCACTTCTTATAATTGAGGGTGTTTCTTCATGAACTACTCATTTTTCCATGTAGCTTATTCTGAAGGCATACACTTCCACTTAATTAGGTACTCCATAATGGTTCTACTCCTAATAGATATAGAATTCCAATCTACAACTTTTTCTTGTTAAAGAATCAACTTGCCTTCTTCATCTAATTCTAAAATTTTTGTCTACACTAACAAAGTTTGTCCCAAAACCTTTTTTAGATAAGACACATGAAAAACCTTATGAATGTGAGAAGAAGGAAAATATAACTCATATGTCACTTGTCCAATCTTGAGAATAATCTTGTAGGGTCCATAAAAATTCAGAGATAATTTCTAATTCTTTTTCTATTTGAGAGTAGATTGTTTATAAGGTTGTGTTGACGATAAAAATCGCAACGAGGTTTTTGTCCGCAAAGTATTGCTAAAGCCTATTATTATAAGCTAACAATATATCTATTATACTATTAGGTGGGACCCCCTTGTAGATCGGAGGATCAGATCTGGTTCTTATTTGATATTTATGTTGTTGTTCGACACTGCTTACAGGTTTGAGAATGATTGATGTTCAAATGTTGGTTCTATTCGCAAAAAATGGGTGATGGAAAATCCATGCTATGTGTGAGTTTCTTTACTCTAACATCTTAATTCCATGTCATGAGGGCTTATGTGAACTTTTATTTCTATTGCACCATGATATATTATATATTACACCTGCACAAAACATGTGTTAGTCATGGAAAAGGATAAAAGAAATATGGAAAAAAAAAATCTAAGCAAGAAATTATACTATGCTACTATGCTACACTACATGTATTGAAATTAAGGGATTGTTGTTAGTCCTAGCTAATGGTTTTAGTGTATATATGAATGATTGAGTTATATGTGTTATGGTGTGGCAATGGTTAATGTGACATAGGGTGGTGCATTTGGCAAGTAAGGGGATGTTGGTTTCAATGCATGGATTAATTGGATGGATTAATGGAGGGTTGGCTGACGTGTACTAAGAAATTAAATGGATAGAGGATGGAAGCGACATGCATTTATTGCACGTCACTCTATACCCCTTCCATTGGTCATCACCCTAGCGTGGCTATTGTTCAATTGTGTCTCGTTGTGGTTAAGCTCTGATTTTAAAGCAGAGGAAGAACTCCTCGGCCAAAGCTCGCGTTTTTAAGGTTTTCTTGGTTACAGGTATGTATTTTTCACCATCCATGAACCCTCTCTGGTTATGAAATAGATATTGGCTCAATGATGTATGGGTCTATGCTTTTCTTGAGACTAGAAACTATGTAAACTTGTGATTTTTCTCTGGAATAGTTGTTGTGTGGTTTTCGTTGAAAATGGAAAACGATGGTTGAAGTCACAGTTTCATTGATTATTCTGAGTGGGAGAAGCCATGAAGGCTCTCTGTTGTCCTTATGAGTTGTTTTGGAGGGTTCATTTGGTCCATACTTGACCGGTTGTCTTCACACAATTATCGTCACGTCACCTGATCGTATTTTTGTTATGGGTTGTTGGGTTTGATCTCAAACCTCCTGGTGTCACTATGTATCGTTTCACCTAGGTATGGGTTCATTTATACTATTGGTGTCCGCGTTTGGTTATTATGGCTATATTCCAAGGGGATCGCTTTGAGGTTGATTGTTATTTCTTGGCTCTATTTTTATATCAGTATTACCCGGGTTGATTGAGAAAAACTGTGAGGGTTATGCCCTGCGTGTTCTGGGTGTTATTTATTGGCCCATGAGGGACCTCTGCGCCTTTGTTCATAATATCTCCTGCCTGTTGAAGTATCTCCTTGTCTTGAAAAGATATGCGTGATATGGCCTGTGTGTCCACCGTGTTGTCCCGAATGTTTCTCACTTGTTGTTGGTGGTCGTTTCCAACCTCCCTATGTTGGCTACTCAGAGCCCACCCTTGATTATTTTAAGCCCGATTTTGATAAACAAACCATTTGTTTTGGTTAGACACATGGTTGAATGTTATGATTTGGTGGAGTATCGTCAAAAGTGGTTAATTATTGGTTGTCCCTGATTAATAGCATTGACAATGGTTTTTGTGATTGGTTTATAAACACTGTATTCTTTTATTAAAGCAATCGATTCGATAGTTCAACATGGTTTTATGGTTGACTAGGAATATCCCTCTTTGTTTATGCATCAGGTTGTGTGTTTCCTATAGCATGATATAGATTAAAATATGGGTTGTTTTTACTGTGTGTTTTAGTTTCCAATCAGGAATATTTCAATTGTATAGTTGTGGCATGGCTATCCACTGTATATGTTATGGATATCGTTTGGGCATGAGTTTTATAACCGTATGGTTTGTTTCAATTTGATTGAATTGAGAAATGGAATTAGGCATACTGTCGTTGTCTCCTTGTATTGGATGGATAACTCAACATTGTTTGATGTTTAGATTCAGAGTAATTAGACATGCACAGTCACATAAATTCTCTTGCATTTTTTTGAATAGTCTGTGTATCCTACAACATCGTATAAATTGAAGTGGTGATTGTTGTGAATTTAAATGGAAAGTCAAGGTTATTACAATTTGAAATATTGATGATTGTGTTTTGGCTTTCCATTATGTATGGTTGATGGATATCATGCATCATATCAGAGATGGCCATGGGTTCTGTGACAGCATGGTCTCATTGCAACTTAATTTAAATGGAATTGGGGACTGGAATGGAGCAATATTTGTGTGTCTGTGTTTGATCAATGAAATAATTCATGGACAGTGGTTGATGTTTTGATGCTGAACATAGTGGAAACAAGTAACTGTGTGTTCATTTGGAAATTGTTTAGAAACATTAAATGGGACAAATGAGAAGAAACAAAACTCTTATTCAAGTTGTTTGGAAGGCATATTGTTTGAGTTTGATGACACTGTGTTGAATATTTAATTGCAAAAAGTGAGCAAGTTAATACACATAAATGATTAAATTATGCACAATAGTTGTTAAATTGATCACAGTGATCATTTGGTTAATGTTGGATCTTTTGCATTTTATATAGAATGGTTTTATGGATTACTTAATTAATTTTATGAACAATATCTGCTCTCCTTCCCTACCATTATTTCACTTTTTCGCTAATTACAATCCCCTCACCTTCCCATATTCATTACTCACTCCTTGTTCCTAAAATTTAATTACAGTTAAGAGGAGCTCAATATTATGACAGTTTAAGATCACAAGGATGGATTACAACGATGTGTTCTTGGTTTAAAATTCAGTTGATTGTTGTTATCAGTGAGCAGTAACCATGCTTTTTTTCCCCCTCATTTTAACATTTTTTTCACTCAATACAAACCCCTCGCATATCCCAGAACCTTTGTTCACCCCCTTCTCATTGACAACAGTTAAACAATTTGTATGGATTGGATTGCATGAGTCTGATATGTTGATGAGCCAAAATTTATTTCATATTTTAAAAGAGTTGTCATGTATGGTTGTTAAAGGAACTATTTGCTAATCAATCATGCATGCATGAATGGGATTTTTAAACCGAGGTAGCCATGGTAGAGGTAACCAGAGAAGAGGTAATTGGAACAGGGGCCCTAGAAGGCCTAGATTCTCCATTCACTTTCATGTTGACTCGCAAGAGTTAGGCCAACTGTTTCAGGTTGGGTTTTTCAATTGGATTGGGCAAGGAGTGGCCCAACCTAGGCCTGAGAGGCCTCATTTCCAAGCTCCACAAGCCCCTGGTATTCCTATGCCCCCTCATGTCTCATTGCAACCCGAGGTTCCCCAAAATGACGGATGGCAAGAGATTGTCCACCCGATAGTCTCCCAACATCGTGGCTGGCACAATTTGTCTTTACCTACTCCCCCGCCTATCAATCAGATTATCCAAGATGCCCCTATCCACTCACCAGTTCAGTCCTCGCATGTTAGAAAAAGGTTGAAAACTGAGGCCCACCATGCCCTTGACAAAGGAAAAACCACTACTACCCCGTCCTCACCCTCCAATGGCTCTGATAAATCCCTGTCCTCGCGGATGCATTTGAGGGATGATTGTTCTCATGTGATTAGTGAGATTAGGCCTAAAGGCTCAACACAACCAAAGGAAAATTCAGAGAGATCAAAAGGTAACAATAGCAACAAAGGAAAGATTGCATCTCAGAGTGGAAAATATGGATTTTAAGTTTTATTTTATTTATTGTTGATGACAATTGGCTTCAGAAATTTTGGACATGTTATTTTTTTGGACATATGAGTTATATATTTTAAAAATAATTTCAAAAAATCATTGGATAAATTGTCAAATATGAATATGATGATGGGAGTCACAAGGAGGGATGTTTTTGTTTAATTAACTAGTTATGTTATGATTGTTAAGAGCTAAAGGGGAGTCACAAGGGATCCCACCTACTAGTTATTATTTATTTAAAACCCTTATTGTGATTTATTACTTTTCCCCCTAACTAAAAAGTTCGTTGAGTTTTTAGTTAACTTAACTAATGAAGTAGTTCAACTACTTCAACCAATTCTAATTTGCTTAAAGGAAAAATGAAAGGGAGGAGAAAGAAGAGGATAGAAGGAGAAACATACTAAGGTTTGTTCTTTGAGTTTATGTTGAGATAGTTCAATTTTCATTCATTGCTTAATTTATCACAAGCCTAATTCTTTTTTATGATAGCAAGGTCTTATTGTAGATAACAAGATTCAGGGCTGAATTACATCATTCAGACACTTGTTTTTCAGAGGTGTTGAGCTATATTTGATAGTCTATGTAGACTTGTATGTTTGTGAATTAGTTTTAATGACCGACAAAGGCTATTGTGCAGAGTCGAGTGGGAAGCAATCTGTGGCAAGCTGATCCAACTTTTAGAGTTCAATTTTTTTATTTTCTGTCAGAAGTCCTTTTGTATGTTTCATCAGGGACGTCTAACTTTGACTTTGGTCCAAACATTCTTCACAAAATTTTGTAAAAAGGATGAATCTTTGATGAATTGGAATGAAATAAAGGATTGCTTTATGTCTCATCTATCTTGATTATCAACTTGGTGTCTTTACTTATGTCCCTACATTTATTTGAACAACTGTTATATTCAGAAAATTGTATAAATAATGAATTTTTCAGCAAGCTTTTATTTATAAAAAGACTAGCCTAAGAACTTGTAATCAATACTTGTGAGTTAGAATATTAATTTTGATAGCTATAAACATAGGGTGATATTCCCGTCTATTTTTCTTTAGGCAAGAAAAATATGAAAATGCTTGAGTAAGATCATTTCATATCTTTTCCTCAACAGGTTGCAATCTCCAAAATATAAGGTTGTTAAGGAAATCATTTCCTTAGCATGCATAATATTATGCAATTCAAAGTATTTCTCTATTTGGTTCACCCATGTAAATATTTATGTTCCATCGAACTTCTCTAATTTAACCTTCGGAAAGTTGATGCCCTTAGGAACCCATCCATAATTATTTCTACTATTATATTTAAATCCACTTGAAAAATGCTTATTATTGAAAGGTTTTTCAACATGAGTACTACCTTTATCTTCATGAGTCTCTTTGGTCACAGTGTCTCTTTTAGGAATCCTCCCATCTAGGGTTTGTATGATCTTGGCCACCAACTTCTATTCATATATTCCATATTTTCATCTATCTTATTTTCTATCCATTCCCTATTTCCATCCATCTTATTTTGTATTTGTTCCATCTTTCATCCATATTCTTTTCCATATGTTCCTTATTTTCATCCATCTTATTTCCCACATGTTCCATATTTTCATCCATATTATTTTCCATATGTTCCTTATTTTTAAGATCTTATTTTCCATCTATTGTATTTATATTTGTGTGTTTACCACATCATTACCCATTATTGACCTATCAATCAATTCATTAAGTTGGTCCTCCATTCTGGATAGCTTGTTATGCATCTCCTCATTTGCTTCATGAGTCATGAATGAACTTTCTGGAGGTTTAAGTAGTGACATAAGTTTTGGAACACCCTTAGACATGTGGGATAAAAATAATAATACTCCGCTTTTTTCTCTTTATCACAAATTTTGAATCAACAAAAGCAGATCTTCCAATCCAAAGTTGTGCCAATTGTAAGTTATGTACCTTTAAACCCCTAATTTTGAGACTATATTTTTGGTCGACCTTTGTCCTGATGTATCTATGAAATTTCATCCCTTTTGAATCTGAAATTTCTACCTGTAGTACTCTAATATGTCTTTTTGCAATGACATAGGTCTAACAAAAATTTCATATGCCAAGTGAATGTTATGGTAACTTTCCTAAAACTTGTTGATTCTTGGCTCTTTCAAGATAATGAACTTGTATGGAATTCCGAGTGTCCAATATTTCGGATCTTATTATGAAATTGTTACCTAAAATACTATGGTATATTTTCTTTCCAAAGTAATTGGGGTGGAATCAATTTGACTTTTCAAGATTAAAAATGACACTTCCACCAATAATATCTATTTGATTCCAGTATTAGAACTAGTCAAATAATCCTAATTTACACAACCTTTATTTACGAAATAATATGTCTCAAAAAACAAAATTTATACTACATGTACTTGGATATGTCTCCTCAAACTCCTAAAAATTTCACAATTTGAAACTTCACCAAAACACTTTATAGTGAAACTTCCAAGATGACTCGTTTGAGATTAATTTCAGGACTAGTAAAACATCTTAACTTCCACATGCTATATCTCATAAAGTAAAATGATCCAAAACCTAAAAAATAATAACAAGTACTTCCCTATGTCTTCTAAGGATATTGACAATTTCACAGTTTGAAACTTCATCAAAAAAACATTATAGTAAAAATTCCAAGATGACTCATTTGAATGAGACAAACCCTAGGAACGTAAGCTCTAATACCAAATGTTATGAACCAAATTCTGAAAATAGCATAATGTGATGTAGGCGCGCAACCCAGGGCACGTCCGCTCACAGGACCTTCCTCTCTTGGCCCGAAGAACTCAAATGTTCCTCTAATTCCCTATCGGGAATTTTCCTTACCCACAACAACACTCCAAGTGACCTCCCTTAGTGATCGGGAAATCGGAACTCGCAGCTTCGCAAGCTCACTGTTTACCCCTGGGCTCTCGAATCCCCGAGACCCGATGGCCAGTCAATGTTGATTTCTTTCTGTATCTATCGGAACTTCTGCCCTATCATGAATTCGCAACTCGCGATGTCATACGCTTTGAATTGTCGACTCCCGATACCCGATGTGCACATGTGAATTGACCCTTCCACACCTCGTCACTTCTATCGGGACTTCGGGATTCGCGGGATCGCGAATCCTGATGACAAAGGTTTCGGGACTTTCCTTTCCCCGATCCCCGATTGGGTGACACTTGTCCTCCACTAACTCTGGCTGTGGCCCACATGACCCTTCCGTCGGGATATCGCGGATCGCGATTCCAAGCGGCGAGACTTCTTTACTCTCGAAAATCCTGATTTTCCGAACCCTAATTCCTTGGGATCTCCTGACACGCGTCTCAAACAATGGGTGGTTCTGATCTCGTCGGAATATCGCGCTTCGTGACTTCACAGCTTCTGTTGCCAATATCACGGGCTTCAACCTACGAAACCCCGATACACGATCCCACGTGCAGATTCGATGGTTATCCTACGATCCAGATCCAATGCCTATTCTTCTTCTCGCTCCTCGCGTCTTCGTGACTTGGAGTACCCAATACTTGGGCTCTCACCCTGTGAACTCCTGAGTTCGTGAGATCTCTCAATCTCTGCCACCTGTCCTTTACAGATGGACGGCTCCTAGTCCTCTCGCCACTTCTCCGCTTCGTGTCCTCGCGTCCTCTGAAAGATCTAACGGCTCTCGGAACTTCATGAAATCTCCTCCAAATATTTCGTCCATCCGTTCTCCCTTCGAGGATTCTGCGAAATGAATAAGTGCCTCTCCACGAGACTCCTTCGCCGCTTCGCCAACCTGCGACGTTTCTTGCAACTTCAAGTCGCACTTATCTACGTTGATCTTGAGCGACTCAGAGGCCCACCCTTCCTGAGCTTTTCTAAATTATTTCAACCTCAACGAGGTTCTTTGCACGCACTCCTTGCGGCAAACCTGCAAACACTTCAACTGTT
>ML777513.1:1452573-1479912 GCA_009831015.1 Picea engelmannii
CTCATTTAAGAATGAAATGAATAACGAAAAGGTTACTACAGTTACCCACCAAGATGTACATTCTTTAATACAGTTGATAAAGAACCCATCTATGCCTCAACAATTCTATCTATCTCTATTGAATGATTATGTGGAGATTCTTATATGGCAATATCATCCTTTAGTCAATGTTGTTGAAACTAACCTGTTGTTGAACAAGTTGCAAGAACTATCTCTGGAAAAGGTCTAAGGTGATTTGGATGTTTCTCATAGTGATCAGTCTCCTCAAGATCTTCAACATGTGAGGTTGGCACTTGCTACAAACCTTGGTCATGCTATAATACAAGAGTAAATATTGTTGATTTGATGTCTCAAAAACAAAGGATGAATTTTCAATTTATGTTGCCAGAAGTGTGTGGAACAATATAGTGAAGTTAGCATGCTAAGAAACAAAGGGGAAGATGTCATACATCGCATTGGTTTTCTCCAACTGGGAAGATCTACATTTTTGACCATCTTTACTTGATGTTGGCATGTAGTACAATTTATGGTCAAAAGATACTCCACTAATTGGAATAAGGATGGTACTAAAAAGCATTGTGGTGTTGGTGTGGACCATTATCTTTTTTGTGTTTTATAACCAAATCTGGGCTAAGTAGTTGCTGAATTAATTGGATCATGGTTTGATACTTGGTAATGATTACCATTGGTGATATATATTCGATGCAATTTTTCAAGGTTAACACAAGGAGGTGTTCACAACTAAAAAACATGCCTATGTATGTAGGTCTACATTAAGTGGTTTGCATTCAAACATTCATGAAATCTACTTATTCCCCTACTTCAAATGCATGAGGACATGCAAAATTTTGAGTGTGGGGGAAGGTTGTAGATGTACCTTCCATTTCAAATGTCATAGCAACATATCATAAGCATATTGATTCACCAAATTTTTGAAAATCATTTTTTTTTCGAATTCAAGTGATTTTCTGCAGCTATAGAAACACTGTTACAACCATATTTTTAATCTCAGGGACGATCTTTGCACCACATTTGCAAGCAAATGAGGCAGAATTAAAAAATGATAAGACATGTTTTTTTTTTCAAAAACTAAAAATTTGAGTATCAAGCGGACAAAATTTCCAAAAAATGCATTTATAGGTATTTACAAGTATGATTTTGAAACAGTTTTTTTTATATAATTTCCAAATTTCTTGTAGTGGCCTACTTGAAGGGAAATTTTGTGGGTCATTTGTAAATAATTGAAGTTGAACCAAGAAATTCTGAGACTTGGGTTTTGTTCCCCATACAACAAATTGAGTTAGTTGCAGACGAAATTTGCAGAAAATGCATGATAAGGGATGCACTGATATGTTTTCAAACTTATTTTATGAAAATTATCAGACTTTTTTGTTAGTTACCTATAGATGATTTGTAGTTTTGAATGTTTTCATGCATCCCAGGACTAAATCGTGACTTGGACATGATTTGAAATCAATATGAGATGCTTATCCACCTATCAACCATGATTTTCAACATTCTTCAATTTCTCATCTTTTTGTAGCCGATTTGTAGTTTTGAATGGTTGCACACATCCCAAGACTATAACACAACCTGGAGATGATTTTAAATCAACATGATATGTTCATCCACCTATCAACATTGATTTTCAACATTTTTCAATTTTCAAGTTTTCAAGCATGAATAAAGATCAAAATTTCAACATTTCTTGTAGCAACAATTCAATAATAGTCAATAGATTCAAAATTTATCTTCGGCATCAACATCGGTTATCTTATTCAATAATAGTATTCTTAAGCATCATCAGTACCATCAACATGATCAACAAACTTATCCAGCAACAAGTCATCATCTGTAGAACTTACTCCGTCCAACATCTTCTTTTTCATATCATGCAGCTCGGTTATAACCAAAGTATTTTCCTCTCATAACAGCACACCAGAGACATATAAACATACATTAGGTGAGCCAAAGTTCAATATTTGTCTCTCGAACCATGAGAAGAAGGTAAAGTTAGGTAAGCAATTTCTATTTCTAGGCAGTCATCTAACTGGGAATTCATGAAAATAAAATTGTTGAAGCTTATCATATTTTCCATTCCTTCACTTTACATTTAATATTTCATTATCTACCCATCATCATCCATCTCCCTGTGACATCGATGACTTTGAAAAAAACCAAGTGTAAAACAAATCCTTTCCACTTAGGTCTAGTATAATATATATATGGACACTACCTCCTGTGTATCTTTGATTGCATGAGGAAATGCAATGATTTGGGTGTGGGGGAGATGTTGGACCTTAGAAATAACACATTTTACGATGTCATTTAGTCATTTTTCAATCAATTTACCCCTTCATCATCATTCTATTTATCACTCATATTTCTGCATTTGACCATTTCTACCATATATAAGCTTCACGTGGCATACTTACACTAAAATGGTTGATTTCCCATGTTTTCATGATTACTTAGGGAAGATATTCCATTTCCTAACTTACTTGTGCAATTTTGTAGTTGTTGGAAATTCAACAGTTATTGGCAATTTTGTAGCTGATTGGAAGTTTTGGTAGTCAAATTGTCCACAACATTTCTGATCAAAAGAAGAGGAATATAAAAAATATAAAATATGGGTTTTGTGCCGAATAGGGTCATTTAGGCGAGTCTCAAGGAAAATATGCAAAAAGTACAAAACAAGGGGAGTATGGTTGAGATTTCCAAAACTGGTCTAACTAGACCACAATTTTGTAGGTAAGAGTTTTGACCAAGTGGTGACCCATATCCACGAATTTGGGCACATGGATATTATGGGATTTGATGTTATTATCTTATTCAAACTATCTTATATCAAATCCAATATTTGGTGGTGAAAGATCCACATGTTTAGGATATATGATTTGTTAGTTGCAGATCCACTTGTTTAGTATATATGATTTGTTAGTTGCAGATCCACTTGTTTAGGATCTGATCATCATCTTGTTGTAACTCCGTTTCCTTTTATGAAGGAGAAGCTACATGTATAATCAGGAGAGGATATCATTCAGCTTGGATATTTAATAGTTAAGGAGTTATATATTTGAAGGAGTTAGAGTATAGAGTTCCATATTGAAGAGAATGATCATTGTAATCATTTGGATGCTGGAATAAAGAGCTTGTTGTTGCAGATCAAGAGTTCTTTGTTGTAGTCCTTCTTGGTAGCATATGCCAAGAGAGGAATCCCCCCCTCTCTCTAGCATATGCTGCCCAAATATCTTATTTTTTTGTGTGATGTTATTTCAGTAGCTATTCATTTAATTTCATGTTCATTTCTTTATGTTCTTTCATTTATGCAAGCATGGTTTCCCTACAAAGTAAGGCATTGAAGACTGAGTTTCTTTAATAATATCAAAACCAGTTGATGCTCTTGCTTGTCAACCAAAGGAATGTGGTTAATAGTTGAAGCATAATTCCAATGACATCGGTTGAATTCTACAGCCTTTCATTCAACTTTCTTAGCTTAGGTTTAGTTTCCTACTCCTTCGTATATTTTTTCGGCATCTCACAAGTCTACATACACTGGATTGATGAATTTAATGTAGCAGAGTTTTATCAATAGAACTGAATGGCATGAACTTATCTTTTGAATGGCCTTAATGTTTCATTAGTCAACTTTCAAACAAGCATATTACATCTTTCAAATCCATTTGATGCAACTCATAAGGTGACATCCATTTTTTGAAGTTACTTATTTAGAATCATCAGGTCCCCTTCAAATAAACTTGAATGAGACATCTTTCATAATGATCCAATGGCTTATCGAGATACTTTGAAATTTCAATGTTGCTTCTTTTGAAATTCTCGAGTACCAGGGATAATTCTAAGGATGGAAATTTATCTTAAAATAGATAAACTTTAGCTAATCTTGCTAGTCCTTAATATGCAAACTATAAAATGTTTAGAGACATATTTGTAAAAATATTCAAATTTCCAAGGATTTTATATACTTTCTATAAATTTTTGGTGATGTTTAAGGTAAAACGATTTTATCCTATAGAATTTGTGATATGTAAAATATCGTGGATAGTCCACTGGAACAGTTCATCACAATAGATCATGTAATATACTAAAGTATTTTATTATGTAGGTTTATTTTCCTTAGATCTTAGATTTATGATCACTAGCTTAATGCTCAAATTAATGAAATAATTGAAATGTGAAAGTGAAAGACTAAGACTAAGAAAAAGAACACACCATCCACACAAATGAACAAAATATGTATCTTGGGGAAACCAATATAGGAGAAAAACCACCTAGAAGGTGAGACCTACACTCTGTTCTATTTTCTTTAATAATGAAATGCAATTACAAATAAAGGGGAGGCATATCCTACGAAGTTGCATTTGACATTGTGGCCTGAATTGTTGCTATAAAATCACCTTTCTCCTTTGTTATGCTCTCAAAACCAGGGATGATTTTTTTCGCTAATGGGCTAATTTTCCATGGTTTTTCCAAAAAAGAGATTCGTTATTTTAAAAATGGTTCGCCCAAATTCTATAGGATAAAATTATTTTACCTTAAAAATCGCCAAAAATTTATAAAATGCATAGAAATTTGAATATTTTTACAAAAATATCGCCAAACATTTATAGTCGGCATATGAAGGATTAGTAAGATTCTCCAAGGTTTCTACATTTTAAAATAAATTTCCACCCTTAAATTCATCCTTGCTCAAAATCCACTCCTAGATGTTATGCTCAACTATGGAACAAGTACAATGATAAGAGAATGGAACCCCTTCTCTTCCTAGCAGCTTGGTATTTAACATATCCCAATAGCCATCTAGGGTTAGGGTTTTTTCATCCTCAACCCTCAGTTAGTGATAAGGTTTTGGATCTTATAGAATCATCTTGAAATTCCACATGAGGCTAGCCCCACATGTGTGGGTAATGGGGGTTGATGCGGCATTCACTCGTACCATGGTGGTCAACAAGGTAGGTCAACTTGCGGGAGGCATAACTTCCACATACGAGGTTCAACTGAGGTGATTTCTACGCCTTTGGAAAGGTGTCAATATGTATAATAGTGTTAAGGTCCTATGAGATAAATTCCACTAAGTTTTGACCCCAAAAATGTCGTTTGTGTTGGGTATGTGTTATATTATTTGTAAAATTGATCCCATGTACTGTATACTGATATGGGAGAAAAGGGGGTTTCGAGGGTTCTTCGCACCCTCCAGCTGGAAGGTTTGTGGGGGTTTGGAGGTGAGAGCCCCTGAGAAAAAAAAAATTGGTCATTTTTTGGTGGTTTTTTGTGTTAATTTTTGGCGTTTTTTCGGCACATGGGTTTTGCCAATGGTTATCTAATTTTGGTTAAGGAATTAGGGTTGCTGACTAATCTAGGTCAATGGATTAAGGGTTTGGATGCTGTAGGATCCTATATTTATATTATATTGTAAACAATGAAGATGATGAAAAAAGATGATTAGAGGTGTTGCCTTTGTGTAATGTGTGTGTGTTTCATTGTATCTTTTCTGTTTTTATTAAGAATTTGTTTGTAGTAATTAGTTGTACAAGGTTAAAATATACATTTGGTATCAGAGCAATTATTGGTTTCATAGGGACACCTTTGTGGATAAGGGTTTGTCTCAAGTTTTTGATAAGCCTTGTTATAGTGGGAGGTCTGTGGTATTAATTCTTCACGTGAAAATAAATGGAGAGTGGTTCAAAAATAGAGATCGAGAAATTTAGTGGGAAAATTTTTGAGTTTTGGAAGCTCAAGATGGAAGATCTTTTGGTAGAAAAATATCAATGGATTGTGATGGATCTAGGTATTGCACCAATAGTAATGTCAACAAAAGATGGGAAAAAGTTGGATTGGAAGGCGAAGAGCACAATCCAATTGTGTTTCTCAGATTCAGTATTAATGAATGTGCTAGGGGAAGATACGACCAAGGAATTATGGGATAAATTGGCGACTTTGTATCAGTCTAAGTCCTTGGTAAATAAACTGTTCCTACGGAAGAAGCTATATAACCTGAGGACAAAATATGGAGACTTGGTGAAAATGCATCTGAACGCCTTCAATATTGTGGTAAGTCAACTATTATCTATTGATATTAATATTTCTGATGAAGACAAATGTATATGCTTATTGTGCTCTTTACCAAACTTGTGGGATAGTCTGGTTGTGGCCATAGGTAGTAATACAACTAATTTAAGTTTCGATGATGTGGTCTCATCCTTGTTGTTGAAGGAGATGAGGCAGAAGAACAAGGAAGGACAGAGCGCAAATGCATTATTTGCAAGAGGACGCTCTTAGGAAAGAAATAAATCTAAGTCCTCACGTGGGTGATCTACATCTAAGGGAAGATCTAAATATCCCAAAATTTTTGTAAAGGTAATCTGGAGATGTGGAAAAGAAGGGCACTATAAGAAGCAATGTAGATCCAAAAATTTTGAGAGAGGGAATGGATATGAAGATGCTCCTTCTACAGACGAAAACACCTCCAAGGAATAAGGAGGGGATGTGTACTTGGTTTATTCAAGAACACAAGTAGATCATGAGGCATGGTTGGTTAACTCAAGTGCATCCTTTCATATGACTCCTCGCATGGAGTGGTTTTGCAAGTATGAGAGTTTCCCACAATCAATCATCGGAAAATGACCCTCCATGCTCTTTAAATAGAGATCATGGACCAATAAGGTGTTAAGCCACATATCAATGTAGTCATTAATATCAAGGAGAATATGAGTTGTCGAATCACTCTATGTCAAGAACAGATTGTGATCGTCAGATTACCTAACTAAAAATGCATACTAATGCATACTAAATAAACACACTTTAACCTAATCCTAAGTTGATCTTAACTAAATCCTAAGTGTCTAGATATCCTAACATCCCCCCTTAAGAACAACTTGGATATGATTGAAGGATTTGCAAAGGAGACATAATAGGAGAAGGAAGGAGGCATTAGAGCCTATCGCTCGTTAATGATAACTTCTTGAACTCCTAACATAAATTAGATTACTCATAAAGTTGCAATCTCTCAAATACAAAGTTGCTAAGGAAATACTTTCGTTATCATCCATAATATCATGCAATTCAAAGTATTTCTCTATTTTTGGTTCACCCATGTAAAGGATTATGTTCCATCAAACTTCTCTAATTCAACCTTGGGAAAGTTTATACCCTTAGGAACCCATCTGTAATTAGCTCCACTATTGTATTTAAACCCAATTGAAAAATGCTTATTACTAGAATACTTTTATTTTCACGAGTCTCTTCAGTCACAATGCCTCTTTTAGGAAGCCTCCCATATAGGGTTTGTATGATCTTAGCCACCAAATTATGTTCCATCTATTTTAGATTTTCATCCATATTATTTTCCATTTGTTCCCTATTTTCATCCATATTATTTTCCATTTGTTCCCTATTTTCATCCATATTATTTTCCATCAATTCCATCTTTTCATCCATCTTCTTTTCCACGTGTTACCTACTTTCATCCATCTTATTTTCCACGTGTTCCATCTTTTCATCCATCTTCTTTTCCATCTGTTCCTTGTGTTTATTCGTCTTCTTTTTCATATATAGTATTTGTATTTGTTCATTTACTACATCATTATGTGTTATATACCTAGCACTAAATTCATTAAGTTGTTCCTCCAATTTGGATAGTTTATTATGTATCTCTTCATTTTCTTCAAAAACCATGGATGATATTTCTAGAGGTTTAATTGGTGTCGTAATTTTTGGAACACCCTTATCCACTTGGGATAAAAATAATAATACTCTTATTTTATCTCTTTATCACAAATTTTAAATAACAAAAAAATATCTTCCAATCCAAAGTTATGACAATTGTAAGTTACATACCTTTAAAACCCTAATTTTGGGATTGTCTTTTTGGTCAAACTTTGTCTTAATGTATCTCTGAAATTGAAGCCCTTCTAAGTTTGAAATTTCATTTCGTAGTACTCTGATATGTCTTCTTTGCAATGCCATAGATATGAAAACAATTTGATGTGCCAAGTGAAATTTATGGTAACTTTCCCGAAACTTGTTGATTCTCATCCCTTTCCAGATAACTAACTTGTAGGGAATTCCATGTGTCCAATATTTCAGATTTGATTATGAAATTTTTACCTAAATTCAATGGTTTTTCTTATTTACAAAAGAAATAGTGGCACTCAATTTTGACTTTCCAAGATTCAAATATAAAACTTCTACCAATATTACATGTTTGATACTAGTCTTAGAACTAGTCAAATAACCCTAATTTCCACAACCTATATTTATGAAATTAGAGCATCTCAAAAACCAAAATTTCTACCAAAGTTACTTAGATATGTCTACTCAAACTACTGAAATTTTCATAGTTTGAAATTGTTGGAACCTTAGGTTATGATGGTTCATCACACTTCTCCTAGAATCGGTCTATCAAGTGGTCGATCAACATATGGAAATAGTTGGTTGGGCGATCGACCATATATCTACATAAGTTCGTCGAGTAGTCGAAAATCCTGTTGGCCAAGCATTCGACTAGAAGAAGAATATAGTTGATCGATGGATTGAATAGCCAAGCAATTGACTACGAGTTGGATGCATAGACGGTTGGTTCGAGAACCCTTGTCGAGCTGACAAGATAGTGTTGATTTGACAGAGTCGACTCTAACCACCAACAGTTGTATGTGGAATAGATCTTCTTGATTCTGAGGAAGTTGGTTAGATATTGAAGATATAAATAGTAGACCCGACAGGTCATTATCTACAAGTGATATGAGTGATACAAGTGTGTTGTACGAAAATACTGAACATGGTGTGTGTGTTCAATATGCATTGTGATGTTATGTTCACAATGGATTGTGCTTAAGTGTTGTAACAATCTCTCTAGACACCACCTATTATATTGAAAGTTATTCCTCTTCGATTATCTACAATTTTGTTTATTTGTTTCGTATCCAGTTACACCTATTCCCCAACATGGTATCGGAGCAACTAGTTGTGACCTCACTTATTGTCTGAAAATCTTATTGAGTTGAATCCATTTTGTGATTAACTTTGGGCTGGTGATTTGCTAAACGTAACTTGTGGAAACAAATTAGATATGTCAAGATATTGAAGATGGCTTTGAAGATCGATCATGTTATTTTGAATGGATCAAATTATGTAGTTTGGGAACCATAAATGGAAACCCCACTTAAGAGTAAAAGACTGTGGAAATATAAAAAGACTGTGATTCCAGATCCAATAAACAATCAGGAAAAATCGTTATTGATGGGAAGAATGATGAGGTTGTGGGGTCATCATGACCTATATCTCGCAAGAGATTAGATTTCACATTAGTGGAATCGACTTCCATCATCAAGTCTGGAAGAATCCGAGTCTCTATTCGATGAAGTCAATGAAATCCATGTGATGCAATTGAAGAAAGAGTTGAACTCTCTCGATCCTCATTCTTTCGACAAAATCGAGGACTATTTTGCGTGTGTGAAGGAACTACATTTGAAAGTGGGTGAATGTGGTTAAAGTTATATAAATAAATACATACAACTCATCGAGTTCGTCCTAATGAGTCTGAGAACACCATTCAATGTGTTTGTTTTGACTTTCCGCACCAAATTGAAGGAACACAAGGAAGATAGTAAGGATTACAATTTGAATCTTTTTGTGTCTTACTGATCACTGATCAACAAAAATTTCTCTATGAAGGTAAACTTGGTGGTAAACATCAAGTTCACTTGCTCAAGGGAAAGGGAAGTTTGAATGAGAAGGACTGAGTAAATTTTGATACCCTTATACAAAGACCTAGATACCTCGACTAGAAACTGAAAGGGCAAGAAGATGCACCCCATAAGAATCGAAAGAAGAAGACATGGAAATATTATGGAAAGACTAGACATGTGGAAAGAGAATGGTATAAAAAGAGAGATGACCTAGAGGAGAAATTCAAGTGCCTTGAAGGATATGTGTCGATTTTTCGTTGACCCGCTAATAATTTCACCTTTCGAGTTGGAACTTCTCGAGCATTACTTTCTCATTCTGTGTAGAATAGATGGGTAGTCGATTCTAGATGCACTCACCATATGGCTAAGGACTCTTCCTTGTTCACGTCCTTAGATAAAGTTGTGGAGAGAAAGATCTATGTTTTTGATGACTTTTCTCTCAACATTACTGGTCGTGGTGATGTCCTTGTTGACGAAGAATTTTCTACATCTATCATGTATGGAACGTCAGTGCCAATCTGTTGTTAGTTTCTCAATTAACACAGACATGTAATATTGTGGAGTTTTGGCTAGATCGGTTCTTTGTTAGAGATTTGAGGAAAGTTTGGTTGATTGTCATCGGAGGGTTTCTCGACTCGGTGGATAGTTTGTACAAGTTTTGTAACATGACTCGACCCGCCTATTAACCAATTTCTTTTGTTTCTCACATCGACGAACACAGTTGAACTTGGCATGAATGAATCAGACACCTAAATGTTTGAAGTTTGTAGTCAATGGAAACTCAAAATATGGTTGATGGTTTACCTAAAAATTTCCCCCCTGATGGAGTCTGTAAAGGATGTGTGCTTAGCAAGCATCATCAACCACCCTTTAACTCTAGCAAAGCGTGGCAAACACAAAACCTCATGGAGTTGGTTCATAGTGATCTTTGTTGCATCAATCTTCCCTTATTAGTAGGTGCAAGGTATATTTTGACCATTATTGATGATATCTCTCATTTCACTTGGGCTTATTTCCTGAAAAACAAGAATCTTGTCTTTGAAAATTCCAAAGAATTCAACACCTTTGCTGAAAAGCAATTCGATCGACCCGATAAGTGCTTGAGATAAAAAACAATGGTGGCAAGTATGTGAATTGACCCTTTGAAGAATACCTTGTTCGATATGGTATTTATTGGAAGAGATCGGTTCCTCATACCCCTGAGCAGAATGGAATTGCAGAATGCAAGAATCAGACGTAAGTAAGAATTTTTAGACGTCTTTTGCAGGCCAAAGATTTTCCCCCTCGCTTCTAGGCCGAATTTGTTTATTTTGAAAACTATATACTCAATATCATCTCAACTCAAGTTGTTTCTTTGGTGAATCCAATATAATGATGGTGTGGAAGGAATCCCTCAATCAATCACCTTCATGTGTTTGGATGTGTTTCTTGGGATCATATTTACGATGATTGCACAAATAAATTGGAGGAAAAGAGTCATACTTGCATCATGATGGGCTACTCTGAAGAGTCTAAATCCTATCGCATGTTTGACCCTATCAAACAATAGATCATTATCAGAATAAATGTATGGTTTGATGAGAATTCTCCTGACATCATGTTGTTGAATGCCTCCTTTGGATTGTTACAGGATCATCACTTTGATGTTTTTTTTACTCTGGTTATCCTGTTCTGTTTTTAGTCCTTCAACTGGATCATCGAACTCTATTCCTACTTCAATTGTGCCATCGACCTCCAAGTCGAATGGTTAATCAATTTCTATTTCGACCGGTCCACCTTCTCCTTCGATTGAAAATGTTTTGAATTTTGATTGAACTTCTGCAGTGAACAACAATTCACCCCTTTCTTGTCTACCTAGATGGGTTTCCAAGACAATTTAAGCTATTGGTCCTAATGTCGATGATGCTTCTTCAAGATGACAAACTCGTATTCACAAGAAACATGTCAATGTTTCTTCAGTGACTTATGTTCTTGAAACCTATGATCTTGTTACCTACTTCGATGTGCAAGGAGAACTTGAATGGGAACAAGCTATGAAAAAAAAATGGATTCTCTATTAAAGAATCAAACTTGTGATTTAGTTCCCTGACCTTAAGGGAACAACATTGTGAAGTGTCGATGGGTCTACAAGACCAAATTTACCTCTGAATGAGTTTTGAGAATCACAAAGCTTGCTTAGTTGTGAAGGTATTTTATCTACAAGAAGGCATCAACTACACTGAGACCTTTTCCCCTGTTGTGAAGATGAACTATCTTCCACTGATTCTTTCTCTTGTTGCTCGATTTGGATGACAGATCCACTAGATGGATGTGAAGAGTGATTTTCTTCATGCTGACCCATCTGAAGAAATTTTCATGGAAAAACCTCCTCGTTTTGTGACAAAATATAACATGGTGTGTAGACTTCAGAAGTCTCTTTATGGTTTAAAGTAAAATCCCAGAACTCGGTATAATAAGATTGATAATTTCTTTCTTTGACTTGGTTTCAAATGTTGTGAATATGATCATAGTTTATATGTACTCCATACTCATGCAAACACTTTGATTATTGTTGTATATGTTGATGATCTTGTCATAATTGGTAATAACATTGATCTCATTCTTAGATTGAATAAACAACTTGTTGACTCCTTTGACATGATAGATCTTGGTATTCTGCATTGTTTTTTGAGTCTTCAAGTATTTCCACTATCTAATGGTTTTTTCATTTCTCAATCTAAATATGTAATGGATCTATTGACACATTTTAATATGTCATATTGTAAGCCTCATTCTAATCCTTTTCAATCTAAAGTTAAGCTGAGAAAAACTTGTCAAACTTCCAAAGTTGATGCCACTCTCTATCAACAATTGGTCGGAAGTCTCATTTATCTTACTCAAAGTCTATCTAAAATTTCCTTTTTTGTTAGTGGGGTTTCTCATTTTATGCAAGATCCTATAGAAATCCATTGGAAAGTGGTCAAAACGATTGTTTGATATCTCAAAGGTACCATTCATATTGGTATCAAATATTGTTGAAGTTCAAATTCGTTGGTCGAATTCACCAACTTTGACTGGGAAGGAGACAATGTTGATTGGAAGTCCACTTCTGGAAATGTGTTTTGCTTCAGCATTGGACTGTTTTCTTGGCCATGCAATAAATATAAGGTAGTCTCTCTATCGACTACAAAAGAATAATATCACAATTTCGTTCATATAGGTATAGAGGCAATATGTATTTTCCAACTGTTGGGTGAACTTGGATTTCCTGTACATACTTAGACTACACTTTACTGTGACAATTAGAGTGCCATTCAAGTTGTAGACAACCCTGTTGAACATAGTAAGATGAAACATGTTGATATCCATGCTCATTACTTGAGATAGTTGGTTCATGAGAACATTTTCTCTCTTGCGTATTGCATAATAGATGATCAAAGTGTTAATATATCTACAAATCATTTATCTGAAACTAAGTTTATTAAGCTCTATTTGATGTTTGGGATTTAGGAAGTTGCAATTATGGAGGGGTGTCTTGCTGACTTAATATCACCTCTTGATACTCTAGAGTCGTGTGTTGATGGTGGGGNNGGTTGGTTGGAACCTCAAGCTCTGATGGTTCATCACACTTCTCCTAGAATCATTCAGTTGGGTGGTCAACCAACATCTGGAAACATTTAGTTGGGTGATCGACCATATATATACATCAGTCGGTCGAGTAGTCGACAAGCCTTCTAGTTATATAGTCAACCAACATTCGAAGATAGTCAATCTGTGGATCAACCAGCCGAGCAATTGACTACTATTTGGATGCATAAATGGTCATTTCAAGCACCCTTGTCAAGCCAACTAGACAATGTGGATTTGACAGAGTAAACTCTAACCACCGATGGTTGTATGTGGAAAATATATTCCTCATTCCAAGAAAGTTGGTTAGGTATTGAAGCTATAAATAGTAGACCCGATGGGTCATTATATACAAGTGATATGAGTGATACAAGTGTGTTGTATTCCAACACTGAACATGTTGTGTGTGTGTGTTCAATATGCATTCTCATGTTCTTATTACAATGCACTATCCTTAAGTGTTGTAATGGTGTCTCTAGACACCACCTCTTATCTTGAAATTTATTCCTCTTCAATTATCTATAGTTCTGTTTATTTGTTTCATATCAAGTTACACCCAATCCCCAACATAAACTTCACCAAAACAAATTATAGTGAAACTTCTAATATGATTCATTTGAGACTAATTTTAGGACTAGTAAAAAACCTTAACTTCCACATGATATATCTCATAAAGTAAAATGATCCAAAACTTGAAAAAAAAATTGCGGGTACTTCACTATGTCTCCTAATGATACCAAATGTTATGAACCAAAATCCAAAAATAGAAAAATAATATAAGGAAGAAGTAACTACATGCCTTAATAATGATAAACATTCAAGTAATAGTAATCCACTTCCAAGGGGAAGCCTCCTTTTACAATATATACAATGCCTATATAAATGAATCTCCTTTATTATAAATAGGAGATAAAGTGAACATATGTAACCTGGCACTGAGTGGACCTAACCATAACTAATAAACTAATAATAAATGAGTGTTAGGACCTTCACATAAGGCCATATGGGCCTTGATAATAAAAGGTTGGAATTATGATATATTTTATTTGTGGCTATAGGAAAATTGCTTTAACTAGAATTTTGTGTTCTTTACAACACTAATGGGAACACTATGATATTTCTTCCCATCAAGAAAAATCTCCTAACTACACTCCAATGATGACACATATAATTTACACCTCTTATTACATTTTTATATCAGTTACCCTCCCCTGAAATTACAACTTATTAGTGCATATGGATAACATATATTCAACCATGTGAATTATTATTTGATCTATTGTCAATATTGAATGTTTTTTGGATTATATGTAAATACTAGCATACTTGGGCTTAAGATTGTAGGTGAGATGATTCGTCCAACTTCTTTGATCCTTAGGCTTTTTGAGAGGTCATGGGTTCAAGATAAAAGGGTGTCCAATTATAAATGTCCACTAGTGTGAAGGATTCTTGGTTTCAAGGGAGGGTATAGCCTTGATAATGGCCCTATTACTTTGCTACTTCTGGATGGTAAAAAATGATTAGTCCCAATGCCTAGTGGCATAATGGATACATCATCATTAATCGAAAATTAATAATAGCACAATCACATAAAAAAAATTATAGAGATATATTAAGCATATTTTTATTATTTTATAATGACATATATCAAACACATTTTATGTAATTGTGCTAATTGAAGACTAAGGAGGAAGCATAATTAAGTGGTTTGTGGACATGGATAAAAATTTCATATTAATAATAATTGTGAATGGAGTTTATTTTGGTAGGTATATACTGAAAATGAATAAGGCAACATGTACATTGTTAATTTAGTGTTGTCAATTAAAGAAATATTATATGTTCAAAATTTTAAAAAATGATTAATCATGAATGTATAAGAATTTACTTTTTTCCAAGAAAAACTTTGTAAGGAAATCCTTGAGAAATTCACTCGCATAATATCTAGTGTAAACATGTTAATATCAATTATGATGCCTAACTCGATAGATACATATAGTAAGGTATGTAATAGAGACAACCAATCAGGGGATGATAGAATTTGTTTACTTATAAGATGTAAATTATGTTCACTTAAAACGTTTATGTTGAATATGAAATAATTTTTTTACTTATAACATGTAAATAGTATAATGTTGAATATGTTTGAAGGAGTTTACTTATGTTGAATATTGTTTATGTTGATTGTATTAATTGTTAAATGATGTGACTATATTGACCATTAAAGGAGTTGACATACATTGATTATAATGATTATGTAGACTATATAAAGAATATATTGATAGAGTTTACTATGTTGAAGGAGTTTATAAGTTAACTATTGAAATATCTGATGAGCATTGATTATGTTGACTATGTGGAATATGTTGATTTTGTTGACTTTGCTACCCATATTGTGTATGTTGATTATTTAAGAACTTGAATTTTGTTGAGTAGGTTTATTATGTTGAGTTTTATGACTATTATGATTATGTTGACTATATTAAGGGTTGGTAATGTTAGACCATGTTTATTATGTTGACTATTGGAGGAGTTGACTATGTTCATTGTTGAAGGATCTAACTTAGTTGGACTATGTTGACTATGTTAATGAAATTAAATATGTTTAATGTTAAAGGAGGTGATTATATTCACTATATAAGGATTGAATGTGTTGGGGCCTCAACTAGCCAAGTCCTCAGACTCCCCCCCCTCCTTTCTAAATTAAGGATTACTTATTCCTTTACAATTTTTTGTTGATGCTTAATTGAGGAGTGTTTGAATGTATATGTGTTTTGAGGTTTATAGTTGATTAGTAATGTATTAATTTTTTTCTTTCTTAAGAAACCTTTATTACCCTTGCATTTTCCTTTGGTGTTTGTTTCAAGTAGCTCAACTTTATTTCCGACTTGGTTTTTGGTGAGGTGTCTCATTTTTTGTTCTTAGTCTAAAATATTTTATGATAAGTCTAGCTTTGGAATACATTTCTTTACTATTTAAAAGATGGTGTTGATCATTTTTCATTGGGAAATTGTTATAATTGGAAATTTCTTCTTTCAAAATCCTTGAGTGTACTCATTGGGCCTCTTGAAATTAGAATCTACAATATTTCAGAACCCATGATGCACTCATCATGACAATTCATATATTAGAATGCTCTTATAATTTGAATGGACTAAACATTTCATTATTTAACTTTCAAACAATCATATTGCATATTTTGAATCCATCTTATTCCACTCATAAGGCCATAACCATTTTTTGAGGTTACTTATTTAGAATCATTGGGTCCCCTTCAAATTAAATCAAATGAGACATCTTTCAAAATGAGTCAATGGCTTATCAAGATACTTTCAAATTTCAACATCGGCTCTTTCGAAAGTCCCAGGGATAAATTTAAGGATGGAAATTTATCTTAAAATGTAGAAACTTTGGCTAATCTTACTAGTCCTTAATATGCAAATTATAAAATGTTTCGAGACATTTTTGTAAAAATATTCAAAATTCTAAGGATTCTATAAAGTTTCTATAATTTCTTGGTGATTTTTAAGGTAAAATAATTTTACCCTATAGAATTTGAGTGAATAATTTTTAGAAAAAATATAATATGAAAATCCTTTTTTGGGAAAAGCATGCAAAATTATCCCATGGGTGAAATTTAGCCCCTACAATTTTCCTTTCCCAATATTTTATCAATGATTTTTTGAATATATTTCTTTGAAATTTCCTGATAATTTATTAGAGAGCTTTTGAGAATCCTTGTTCTATTTTTCTCCTATGTCCTATTGAATCATTCTTAAAGATCACTTTTTGGAACCCATGACATACCATTGAGAGGTTTGCAAAGTTTTGAATGATACATATTTTGAAAGTTCATGATGATTCATTGAGTGTTTCCAAAATCTTCTGTAAAAAGTCCTTAACTATTCATTGGGTAAATGTCATAGATGTTCTTTTGAAAGTCCTTGATAGGTCAATAGGATTTTTCTGAAAAATATTCTTTCAAAATTCCTAGATAGTTCATTGGGAACTTCTAAAAATACATTTTTTTTTAAGGTGCTTGAAATTTCGTCATGCATATTCAAAATATCTTTTGGAAGATTCCTTATAATTCAACAATATGCCTAATTGAAAGATATTATTTTGAATTTACCCAATAGTTCATCAGGACATTTTCAAAGATACTACTTCTAAATCACCCAATAAACCTCGAGAGGTTTTAAAACATTCAAATGGTCACATCTTTTGACATGGCTCAACAATTCATCATGGCTCTTCTAAAGATATACTTTCTAATTGCCCCAATAGTTCATTGGGGGTCTTTGAAAGATGTTATTTCAAAGGTCATGGTGGTCTACTAGGAGGTTTGCAAAATTTCTAATGATACATGTTTCATCTCCCCTAATAGTGTATCAAGCATCCCCACATTTGAATTATGATTGTATTGCTCAAATATATGAAATCCTTTGAATTCAATGTAGAACATTTAAATTGATACTATAAAAATCTTTGCCTGCATTCAAAGTCATGCTTGATGTAAGAATTAAGTGAGGTAGATAGACTTCCATGGCCCATTTTAAAAAATACATAACATTTTAATGAGAAACTCTTACATGCTAACTATTTGAGCTTATAGTGGGATAAAATAACAGTTGAGTTGCATAACTCCTAGATCCTATTGAACGTTCAAATTTTCTCCAACTTTTGGATTTCTATAACTCCATTCCTCAAGCTACTTAATATTTCATTGAAATATACTCGGTAGGCTTATAATCCCTCTTTTTCTCCTCATGCATTACTTTGCATGTGATTTTAATTATCCTCTGAATTTGAAATATTGCATCATAAGGATGGTGAATTGAAGGATATGCAACAACTACTTTGTACAAACCTCATTGTCATCCTCAATATCCCCTCCCCCGGGGTAATATTTTTCAACAATATCATCTTTGGATTTCAAAATTCCAAAACTAGATTCTAAAAGTGCCAATATTAGATTTCAAAAGTGAAAAATCGGTGTTTGAAAGTGCCAATATCAAATTTCAAAAGTGTGAAATTAGATTCCAAAAGTGCCATATCAAATTCCAAAAGTGCAAAATCAGATTCCAAAAATTCAAATATTGAAAATGCCAAAGACTATAGCTTTGCTAAAGCTCCTCCGAGGGTTGGATATTGCGAATGAGATTATACAAAAGAATTATTGCATATCTTGTAAAGTCTTCTATCAAATTCTTTGCTAATAAGAAACATCAACTTGTTAAAGTACTTGTGTGTGAAACAACAATTAGATATATCAATCTTGTAGCATCTTGAAATTTTTTCTATGACTATAAAATATCATCTCTCCTTATTTCAAATATGACTATAAAATATCATCTCTCCTTATTTTAAATATTGATGATTTTAAAAACTTGGTTCATTGAAGTTCCCCATAAACCATTAAACTCGGTCTAAACATCTATACATTTAAACTTAAAATCATACCATTTGATAAAGAATATGATAGAAACAATGAAAAATGTTTTTAACAATGTAACAATTATATCAATATCTTTAACATATTCAACTAAATCCATTTATCTCTGAAATTTGTTTTCCTACACCAAAAATCAAATATACCACACATCTATAGAGTGTGTTTTCATGTGACGAAAATCAAATAGACTGCCAATAAATGAGTTTTTTTTCTCCCACTTTTGGGTTATGAGTTGTAATCATGAAGTGTAAGGAAAGTCTTGTACATTAAATTTAGTTGTAAGCCATTATTATCTAAACATTTAATGTAGATCCTCACCCTTACGGCATATAATAATTGTGTTTCAGTTATTACTATTTTGTAAATTTTAATAATGCATTCAATTTACCTATAGTGTGAAGTCTCTAGAAAGTTCACGCGTACCGAAAGGAACATTGCTTTAACTTTTGACCATTTTAGATTATTTGCTTGACGTATGTAAACTCCTTTAATGATTTTCACTTTCGACATGGAAAATGTTTAACTTTTGAGCATTTTAAATGTATTTGTTTGACGTAATGTGGAATATTCCTTGACTTACTAATGTGGACTTCTTTAATGATTTAAATGACTTATTGTGGACTTCTTTCATGATTTAAAAGTGTGTAGCAAAGGGGACATTAGATATTTTTGCTTGACTTAAGTGTGGACTCCTTTCATATGTTTCATTTTACATATGGAAAAAGTTCAATGCGAATATCCAAAAAGTTTATGTTAATTGTGGGTAATTTTGGTATTATGTTTTTGTTAGTGGTTTATAATTAAATTATATATATATATATATATATATATATATATATATATATATATAGTTATTGTTAGTTAGAGGGTTAGTTCAAGTGGATGAGTGTCATTGTTTGTTTGGATGAAGTTTTGGGGTTGAATCTTTGACGAGCTTGTATAGAGCTTCATTTGAGATTTACCTTGTTTACCATCCATGAAATGTGGGGAAGTATTAGAGAAAGATTAAAGCATAAATGCTTAAGGTGTATTATTATTATTATTATTATTTCATTATTATTATTATTATCATTTAGTTCAATAACAATAATTTAATTTAATTTAATATATTTTTAGGGTCACGACCAAGCCAAACACCAAATTGGTGTATGAGACCCCCTCTACGATTTTACAGGTAAAGTCTACGGAGGTATACATACCCTACCCCTCTGGATTTGAACATGTGACCTCTTAGGAGGAAACACATGTTCTTAACCATTAGACCCACTAATTATAGAACTCCTCATTACTCTTGATACAATTATTTTTTAATATTTTTATTTTTATTTTTATTTTTTTTATTTATTTTTATTATAATTATTGTTTTATGTTAATAATCTTTATCCCCATTTTCCGTAACTTACTTTCCCTTCACATTTATGTAAAATACCCTTTTTTTTTTCAAATGGAAAATTTCTCAATTATATATTAATATAATTTGTTTTCAGTTCAAAAAGTTACAAACTCTGCTATGAAAGATCTGTTGAAAGTATAAAGTGAATGAAAGGATAGACTTTCATCAGAGAAAGCCTTTCAGCTATAGCAAGAGCAAAAACTACTCTTTTGTAGTGAGGAGTGTTGCTTGTAAGTCAATGAGAAAGCAAAACAGAGTTGGAATTTGCAAGAAGAAAATGTTTTTCTATGACAAATGTTGTACTTCCAGCTTTCATAATTAGTAAGCCCACTGTAGGAGAGTATCAAAACAACTTTTAAAAGATAGTTAAGAAGTGGGTGGGTCCCTCGTGACCATCTATCCATAAGTTGTAGGTGAGGATTCCCAATTTTTTATTGAGCGTTGTCTTTGAAAGTTGATCAACAAATTTGTTATGCTCTCGGTAAATGTGGTTGTAATTAATCTTTTTGAAAGTAGATTTAATCAATCTAATTCTGTCCTTCCAAGCCAAGAGTAAGATTTCTTGGAGATCTCCCTTGTTTTTCAACCAATCAATGATGATTCTGGAGTCTATAAGGATCTGTAGGTCTTCAATATGTAGTCTGGAAACCAAAAATAAAGTGGCCCAGGCACCCAATAGTTCTGCCCTTGTATTGGTGCTCAGGCCACAGTTGAAAGTCCAATTGTAAAAAGTATTTTAAGTGGTTTTGATCGCCCCACCAGCTCCGCTCTCAGTGCCATCTGTGTGCGTTGCTCCATCGAACCATCTAATATGTGTGACTTCTAAAATAGGAACCTTCAACGAATGTTGTTTTAGAGGCTTGTTTGCATGTGCAACATTCCAAGCATTGTAAATACCAAGAGCTCTACATGTTGTAGCACTGACAAAAGGGGTCCCATTTTCGAAGATCGTATTGTTCCTTTCCAACCAAGTAGCCCAGCAAATAAAGGAAGGAAGATGCATGAGTTTTTTTTCCTTTTGATCCCATCTTTCAAAGCAGATTGGGACCGAGATCCCATCCCAAATAGTTTGAAATTTTAAAATCAAAATAATCTTTCCTCGGACCTGTCTAGTGAAAGGGAAATTAATAAATAGATGGTTTGTTGATTCTGAATCGGATTTGCAGAGATGGTAGAAGTTAGGCCCCGACCATCCCTTTTTTAAAACATTTTCCCAAGTGTTGAGTTTGTATTCAGCCAACAACCAAGTGAAGAATTTGATCTTCAGGGGAATGCGCCAGGTCCAAATATGGTTCCTCCAACCTCTAACGTTTGTATGCCAAAGCAAATTTGAAATTGCAACGTTATATATTATGGACATAAATCTTACCTGAGCGGTCGCCTCCCATCCACTAAATTTGGTCAGCCGAATCTAATATTTGAATGCCCGACTATGTAAGATTCGAAAAATAAGAATCCCATTCGCGCGCTAAGTTTGTGCTAAGGCCGAGGGAGGCACTAGTGATCCATCGATCAGGAAGGAAATCCGAAATGAAAGGATCCCGCATTTGGTATAAATACCAAATAATTCTGGTGTGAAGACGCTCTGTCAATTGCTGTGATAAGATGGTTGTTGCGTCCAAACCGAGAAGGTGGTCTCGACCAATTGTAATAGCATGCCCCAAACCTGGGCTCCAGGAGAGCCATCAAGTGATAAGAGATTTTGATTTTGAAATATTTCTCCAGAAGTATGAAGTCGTTATGGGAATGACCATCTCCGAAGTAAGACAACCACTGACAGTATGATGGCATAGTTATTTATCAATAATAAATGAATGTCAGATGCCATGAAGAATTAGAGCACGCCAGAGAGAGTTGGCTACTAGAGCTTGACTGAAAAGAAAAAGGTTTAGAATCCCCCAACCTCCTTTTTTCTTTGGTTTTGCCAGAAAATTCCAACCACAGAGGTGTTGTCGATGATGATCTCAGCAGCTCAACCAGAGAAAGTTGAAAATCATCTTCCAAATCTTTGTGAGGACCGAGGCTAGAATGGCAGCTAGGGCCATCCAATAAACAACCTGTCCTTCGAGAACAACTTTTATGAGGGTGAACCGGCCTCCAAGAGAAATCCATCTCGTGCATCAGTGCCCAGTCCTTTTTTCCACTTTGGTGAGAAGCCAATTCCAATCCGATGGATTTTAGGAGTCTGATTTTAAGTGATATCCCAGATATTTAAGTCCGGAGGAGAGCAGAGAGAAAGTGTAGGGGAAAATACTTTTTATCTGGTCCAAGATAAGATGTTGAAGATTTGCATGAAGAAACATGGATTTTTCCCAATTGATCATTAGGCCTGTGGCATTGCAGAATTTGTGTAAGATCTCTTTAATTTCAAGGCATTCCTTAAGAGAGCCATTAGTCATGATGAGGACGTCATCAACAAAAAGTTAATGCAGAATCTTGATGGTTCTAGATACCTTAATCCCAGATATCTTACCCTAAGCTTGTCCAGTTTTGAGAAGCAAACTTAAAGATTCCATAACCAAAACGAAAAGAAGTGGAGATAGGGGACAGTCCTACCTAAGTCCTCTGTCGATGCGAAAGAAGGAGGGTTCACCATTGACCAAGATGGAAATATTTGCGCTCACCACACAACCCATGATCCATTTGACCATTGGTTGGTTGAAACCAATCTAAGCTAGGATGAGTTTAAGGAAGTCCCAATCAATACTGTCAAAAGCCTTTTTAAGATCCAGTTTAAGAATGAGAGCCTTAGAGTTTTTAATTTTGATGTTGCGTAAACATTCCTGAGCTGTCCCAATAGTGTCTAGAATCTGTTGCCCTTTTAGAAACCCCATTTGTTCTTTCAAAATAAAGCCATAGAGAATAGGCTTGAATCTGGTGGCTATAATCTTTGAGATGAGTTTGTAGCAAAGGTTGCAGAGATCAATGGGTCTGTAGTCGCCAAAGGTTGATGGGGAAGCTATTTTTGGTATAAGAGTGAGGAAAGTCGAATTTAAAGCACTTGTCACCTTTCCCTTAAGCCTGGTATCCTCCACAAGCTCTAGAAGTTCTGGACCGACAAGATCGAAGAAAGGCAAATAGAATTCCACTGTCCAACCATCAGGGCCTGGAATTTTGTCCTTAGAAAATAATTTTAGCGCAACTGAAACTTCCTGTAGTGTGCAAGGCTTGTAAGTAATAGAGCATCTTCCCTTGAAATTGTGTGTGGAAAAAGTCTAGCCATCAATACTTGTGACTGAAGATCTATAGAAGTGTTATGCTCAAAGAAAGGCTGGAAATGTTTGATTGTTGCATCTTTTAAAGTAGGTTGGCCTTTATGGACAGTTCCTTCTTCTTCTTTAATCTCCCATATGGTGTTTTTTCTCTTGCAAGAACTGGCGTACTTATGAAAAAAATTTGTATTAAGGTCTCCGGACTTGAGCCAATTTGCTCTACATCGCTGTCTCCAAGTGATTTCTTCCTGTAGGAGAAGGCGATTTTTCTCCGATTCAAGTTCTTTTAGAATGGGACAACCGATTCCAAAAAACCCCGCGCTGGAATCAGTAATGATGAAAGCCCGAATTTCTGAGTCTAGGGAAGCTAACCATTGTATGTTTTTCTGTCTAAAAGAGACAATCCACGATTTAATTCGGCCTCTTAGAACTTTTAGTTTCCACACTATACGGTTGTGGATGAAAGGTTCCATCATGAAGAGTGGATCCTTCCAGACAACAAAAACGATAGAGGAGAAGTCTGTCTCTTTGAGCCAACCCAAGTTGAGCTTAAAAGGAAGTGCAAGCTTGTGGGTAGAAGGATCTAGTTGCAGAATAATCGGTGCATGGTTGAACAAGTAAGGAAGGTTTACCCAAGTAAAAATCTTGTCCACCGAAGTAATATAATGCTCAGAAAGGAGAAATCGGTCTAGCTTCTTTGAAATAGAGTCTAAGCCCATTCTCCCATTACGCCAAGTAGGGGCCAGATTATCCGGGGCAAAATCAACCAAGTGATGAGTTGTGAAGAGATTAGAGAAAAAATTAGCTAGCGGGTCTTGAGCAGTAGAGGCCCCCCAGATTTCACCCATTGATGTTGTAAGATTTAGATCACTAGCTATGATCAAGTTTTCAAGTTCCAAAAGACCCCCAGCTTCAATCTGCTCCCAAAAGAACCGTCTATCAGTACATGGACCATATATGTTGAGTAAATTGATCCGAATGTTTGTTGTTCAGTTAGTGCCAGTCAAAAGAATGCCTCCACAACAGAGATAGGGAAGTAAAGTATAATTGTCAGGGTCCCAGGCCACTGACAAACCTCCAGAGGTGCCAAGAGAATTGACAGTGCAGATAAACCAATTTGAATGAAACTTATTAAGAAATAATCTGGCCTTTTTGCTGTCTACCAGAGTTTCCTGGAGAAAAATGATATCAGGGGAGATCTGTGAAAGAAGTCTTCTGAAAGAGGTTGCTTTTAGGTGGCCTCCCAGTGCCCACCCCTCTGATATTGAGGGACAGCAAGATCATGGCTTAGATCTTGCTAGGGATTTCATGCCTCTAAGTGCCCCAATATCAGTGGTAGTGTGTGAAGAATCCTTAGAGTGTGATGGTGTATATCCCTCCTTGTGACGAGCACTGCGGGTTTTGATCGGTGAGTGTTCGTATCCATGTCCTCTGGACCAAGTGTAATCTTTAATCTGAGAAGTAGAAGTAGACTCAATAGTTCCCAGATCCAAATCAGTGACAGATATGTTATGTAAGGTAGGGCCCAAGTAAGTAGGCAGGGGAGTGGGTAATATGACTTCTTTGAAGGAAGGTAGTAGGGTGTCCAAGACATCTCCTAAAGTGTTTTCTCTAGGGTCTGGCTTGCGCATCTCCGGAAGGTAGAAAGAATCCTCTAATTCAGAAGCTTGATCATTGGAAGATATGTGTAGATGTGAAAGATCCCCATCCTCTGACATATTGATAGCAGTAGTCTTTGTTATAGAATACCCGACATAGTGGGATAAAATATGTGTATGTAATGGTACTGTAGTAGACTAAGGATTAAGTGGAGGCTTAGAAGGTAGAAAAGGCATGGAAGGGTGTGGTAGGGTTATGTGGAGGCTCACCAGTATTGTCTGAAATATGTGATGGTAAATGTGTACCAGAAAACAAATAATGTGAAGGTAATGGTGTTGTAATAGACTGAGGATTATGTGGAGGCTCAGAAGTTGGAGAAGGCACGGCAGAAAGTGGTAGGTTATGTAGAGGAGGAGGGACAGAGGTAGGCAAAGGGTTAAAAGGAGGCTCACCAATGAAGTCTGGGATGTGAGATGGTAGGTGTGTACCAGAAATCATGGAAGAGGGAGTAGTGAAGGGTATGGAAGAGGCCGAGCTTGTGAAGTTTGGTGTAAAGGAAGACAGTCCCCTAGAGAGGATCTTCGAGTTATCAATGAGATCAAGTTCTAAAGAGGAGAGAGTGGTAAAAAGTGTCGGATAGATGGTGTGAAGTTTACCAGAGAAAGTATCCAGAGCAGGGGTGTTCTCATCATCTGAATAGTCAGAAAGATGTATATAAGGAGGTGAAGTTAGTGAGTCCGATAAGGAGGCTAGCTCGAGCATGGACTCCTCCGAGGTTTCCTCTTCAATAGTGCTAGTGCAAGTCTTTCTCAAATGGCCAGTCTGTCTGCAAAATGTGCATTTGAAGGGATGTCAAGATAATCTAACTTCTGTTGGATGATGAAACCTCTCCAATCTATGTCCAGTGTTTCATGTAGGCCTTCATGTATATATAATTCTACTAGAATCCTTTCCATTTTTTCGTCTGGACCAGTGAGTATCTTGGAATCTAAACTGATGAACCGGCCCAAAGAATTGCCAATAGCCATGAGGGATTTCTCATTCCAGAGATAGAGAGGTAATCCAAGAAGGAGTACCCACAAATGACAATGGTCAAAATAATCTTGTGAGGGATCAAAGCTCACTCTCCATCGTTTCAGCATGAGGCTACTATTGTCCAGAGTCGAAATTCGTTCCAGAATGGTAGAGGAATCCTCAAGAGAGTTGAAAAGAAAATAGAGCCAGCCCCGCCCAAGGTGTGAGAGGGAAGGAACATAGCCCAGGATAGGCCTCCATGTTTTGTCCATCCAAGTCTCCAGGTTGGTGTTGCAAAGATGGCGGTATGAAATTCTTCCCACAAGGCTGCAAAGCGCCATGCATACAACTTCTTCCAGGCCAATATCAGATCCAATAACTAATTTCTTCTTGGTTTTTTTTGAGACCCACAGTCTTGTAGAAAGTTTCTTACCCCCAGATGGAAGAGGACGAGGCTTAAGAGTAGTTTCAGAGGTATTCCAGTGCTCACAAGAGGTCGAATGGGCTTGAGTGCTTCGAGGAGCATGAAAGTGGTCTCGTTTGCAAGTAGGATAAGTTGGACAATAAGTAGGAGCAAGAAAAAAGAGGGAAGAATAGTTGTTCACTTGGGTGGAGGTACCTAGAATTTTAGAGAGGGAGCTCAAGGTTTGAGTTAGGGAGTCAAAAGCAGAGGGAAGCTGGTTAACAGTAGGAAGTGTGAAAAAGGTTGAGGAATAATTGTCGATGTCTCATCATAATTTACGAGTTAGGTATAATTATGAAGTTTAGTGTGCTTTTCCAAGTTATTCCACTTTAAATTGTATTTAATGTAATAAATTTGGATAGTAAAACTTTTAATTGTAAACCTTGTAACTTTGTTTTTTCAAAATAGGGAAAAAGGGAGATAAAAAAATAATATTTTAATAAATAAAAAAATAACAATATTTTTTTTAATCAATTTATCTTCATTATTAAACATTAATTAGTTAGCTAAAAATGTTTTTACTCTATGTTATGTGAGTATATCTAATTTTAGCTCAAAAAAACTCACTTTTAAAGGCCCGTTTGCAACTTGCGTTGCTAAATTAAGTTTGAATTTATAAAGATAATATCAACAACTTTAAGCTATACCACCCATAAAAGTTTCCACACGGTTGCAGTACATGTTCATCCGGTTCAAGCACCATAATATTTCCTTATGAATTTGAAAGAAATATAAATATATATTTTTTTCGGTTTTCGTTGAGTTTAAAATTTAACAGTGTGTAGAAGTCTAAGTGTTTATGTTATTGTTATGTTAGGATTAGTGTGTGGTGACTGTTGTTCCAGAGTTTGTGTTTTAAGGCTATAAAACACACCGTCTAGGCATCCAAAAAA
>ML777513.1:1483577-1496969 GCA_009831015.1 Picea engelmannii
GATTTCCCGATATAATTAACTACTCTTAATCATGCTTAGCAGTAATTAGCTTATTGTCAAACCTCCATTAAGAATTGATTATGATCGGGGATCGGGACCTAATATGCATTGAAATTTGTTATTATCAAATAGCGAACTCCGATATCCCGATATGGTTTTAAAAATCTTAAGTTCTATCATTGCGGTTCATTTAGAATATTATTCGAGAAAGTATTTGGAGCATACATTAATTTAATTCTCAACCATTCTTTTTCCAAGAATAAAACCCAAGTGTATTTTAAATTTATTAGGTATGAAAAGTTTTTTTTTTTTTTTATAAAGATTTTAATAATGTAAAGACTCTAGGATACGAAAATTTTGTTATTAAAGTAAAAATTTAAGCTCTGTTTCAACAGTGACAAAAGTTCTATTAGATGTGTATTTTTTTATTATATTTATTACTTTGAGTATTGCTTTGGTAACCCTGGCTTTGAATTTGAGCAGGGGTACTTTATTTTGTTTCATTTTATCATTATGGAATCTATATTAATCTATTACAACCAACTTATATCATGTAGGCTTGTTATGGTTGTGTTATCAATGAGTTGTTCTTTCACTATATAGCTCAATTACCTAAGAAAATTAAAAGATAATTTTCTTAGATAATTGAGTTATAATTTTGAACATGAACAAGCACGCATGAATGTAGTTAATTAATGCTTGGTATTCATTATATAATTTGACAATTTTGGAGGCTATATGCATAGAAACAACTATCCAAGAAAAAGTACAAAGTTACGAGGGGTGTTCTTTACTCCTAGATTTATGCTTTGGAAAAATTGAAATTCATCTTAGAAAAATGAGTTGCAAACAACTATTGAAATAAGTAGTACAACGAAGTAACAACTTGAGATAAAGAATGTGAAACTAGGAAGTTCTAAACCAGACACATCCATTGTGGCCTGTACTTGCACAAACCTTGAACATACAAGATGGAACATTAGAAGTGTACACTGAATGTAGTCTATGTAGTCTATAGGAGGGGTTTTTTTTCGATCCAAAAAAATATATATGTTTAAAAAACGTTCCCACAATCAGTTGCACAAAAATAGGATGAGCTACCCAAGAGAGAATATTTTTGATAGAGCATAACTTGAGGAATATTTTCACCTTGAGGGACTTGATCCTTTCAAATCTTGATAGATTTAGTGTTAAAGTGGATCCAAGATAGATATTCCCATATTCATGGGCCTCACTCTCTAATTTGTGGTCATTCGCATTGGCATTCTGCTAGATATATTACCTTAATTCACCATCTCGCACATCAAACATGTGGATTTAAAGTACCACATGTTTCACTAGAAGATTCATAGTTAAGTAAGGATGGGATTTCTCTTTGTATACAACTATTCTCCACTGCATTGCTCACTTTGACCTCTCTTGCTCTTTTGTGCAACCATATATCTCTTCTCGAACATCAGATTTCTTCCTTTTCTAGAAATGAACAGTTCCATCCACCATAAATACATAATAGGATGACATAATCACACACCATATGTATGCAAACATCTCAATGATTTAAACACAATATGCCCAATAGACATTTGTAGGAACATTGATCAACCTTACCAAACACTCAACTAACCTACATCATCACTTGGTACTCTCATAGAAACCATTGATTTCCATCATGTATTACCTTTAAAAACACTCACCATTCACAACAATCCACATGTTCTCATAGTAACATGGCACATGTTCTAATATAACACATGATCTACCATGACTAAACATGTTATGAACCAAACTCAAAAAATAGCATAAGAGTAGAAGGAAGAAGTAACTCCACACCTTAATAATGATAAAGAGTCAAATAATAATACTACACTTTGAGGGGAAAACCTCCTTTTAGAATATATCCAATGCACTAGATAAGATGCATATACAAATGAGTATCATTTATTATAAATGGGAGATCAAATGAGCATGTTGTAACCTACCAATAAGCCAACCTAAACATAACTAATAAATGAATAATAAATGACTATTAGGGACTTAACATGGCCCCTCTCTCTTTAAAATGATTTTCCCTCACATCTTATAATTGAGGGTGTTTCTTCATGAACTACTCATTTTTCCATGTAGCTTATTTTGGAGGCATACACTTCCACTTAATTAGGTACTCCATAATGGTTTTATTCCTAAGAGATATAGAATTCCAATCTATAACTTTTTCTCGTTCAAGAATCAACTTGCCTTCTTCATCTAATTCTAAAAATTTTGTCTGCACTGACAAAGTTTGTCCCAAAACCTTTTTTAGATAAGATACATGAAAAAACTTATGAATGTGAGAAAAAGGAAAATATAACTCATACATCACTTGTCCAATCTTGAGAATAATCTTGTAGGGTCCATAAAAATTTAGAGAAAATTTATAATTCTTTTTCTATTTGAGAGTAGATTGTTTATACGGTTGCAATCTCCAAAATACAAGGTTGCTAAGGAAATCATTTCCTTATCATCCATAATATTATGCAATTCAAAGTATTTATGTATTTGGTTCACCCATGTAAATATTTATGTTCCATCGAACTTCTTTAATTTAACCTTGGGAAAGTTGATGCCCTTAGGAACCCATCCATAATTATTTCTACTATTATATTTAAATCCACTTGAAAAATGCTTATTATTGAAAGGTTTTTCAACATGAGTACTACCTTTATCTTCATGAGTCTCTTCGGTCACAATGTCACTTTTAGGAAGCCTCCCATCTAGGGTTTGTATGATCTTGGCCACCAACTTCTGTTCAGATATTCCATCTTTTCATCTATCTTATTTTCTATCCATTCCCTATTTCCATCCATATTATTTTGTATTTATTCCATCTTTTCATCCATATTCTTTTCCATTTGTTCCTTATATTCATCCATCTTATTTTCCACATGTTCCATATTTTCATCCATATTATTTTCCATATGTTCCTTATTTTTATTGATTTTATTTTCCATATATTGTATTTATATTTGTGTGTTTACCACATCATTACCCATTATTGACCTAGCAGTCAATTTATTAAGTTGGTCCTCCATTTTGGATAGCTTGTTATGCATCTCTTCATTTGCTTCATGAGTCATGAATGAGATTTTTGGAGGTTTAACTGGTGAAATAATTTTTGGAACACCCTTAGCCATGTGGGATAACAATAATAACACTCCTCTTTTTTCTCTTTATCACAAATTTTGAATCAACAAAAACAAATCTTCCAATCCAAATTTGTGCCAATTGTAAGTTACATACCTTTAAACCCCTAATTTTGAGACTATATTTTTTGTCGACCTTTGTCCTGATGTATCTATGAAATTTCAACCCTTTTGAATCTGAAATTTCTACCTGTAGTACTCTAATATGTCTTTTTGCAATGACACAGGTCTAACAAAAATATCATATGCAAAGTGAATGTCATGGTAACTTTCCTAAAACTTGTTGATTCTTGGCCCTTTCAAGATAGTAAACTTGTATGGAATTCCAGGTGTCCAATATTTCAGATCTTATTATGAAATTTTTATCTCAAATACTATGGTCTATTTTCTTTCCAAAGGAATTGGGGTGGACTCAATTTTGACTTTTCAAGATTCAAATATGACACTTCCACCAATAGTATCTATTTGATTCAAGTATTAGAACTAGTCAAATAACCCTAATTTCCATAACCTTTATTTATGAAATCATATGTCTCAAAAACCAAAATTTATACTACATGTACTTGGATATGTCTCCTCAAACTCCTAAAAATTTCACAATTTGAAACTTCACCAAAAAACTTTATAGTGAAACTTCCAATATGACTCATTTGAGATTAATTTTAGGACTAGTAAAACATCCTAACTTCCACATGCTATATCTCAAAAAGTTAAACGATCCAAAACCTAAAAAAAATTCACAGGTACTTCCCTATGTCTTCTAAGGATATTGAAAATTTCACAGTCTGAAACTTCATCGAAAAAAATAATAGTAAAAATTCCAATATGACTCATTTGAATGAGCCAAACCCTAGGACCGTAAGCTCTGATACCAAATGTTATGAACCAAACTCCAAAAATATCATAATGGTAGAAGGAAGAAGTAACTCAACACCTTAATAATTATAAAGAGTCAAATAATAGTAATTCACTTCAACGGGAAAACTCCTTTTCCAATATATATAATGCACAAGATAAGATGCCTATATAATTGAATCTTATTTATTATAAATAGGAGATAAAGTGATCATGATGTAACCTAAAACTAAGTGGACCTAACCATGACTAGTAAAATAATAATAAATGAGTGTTAGGGCCTTATGGGCCTTAACAAGACAAGGCCGGTATCATGGTACAATTTTCTTTGTGACTATAGGCAAATTTCTTTAACTAGAATTTTATGTTCTTTACAACGCCAATTGGAAGTTTACTATGATATTTCTAACCATCAGGAAAACTCTCCTAACTACACTCCAATGATGACACACACAAGTTACACCTATACTTATATGTGTATATCAATTACCCTCCCATATAATTACATTTTACTAGTGCCTAGGGCTAACATATGTTCAATCATGTAAATTGTTATTGGATCTATTGTCAAAATTGAATGTTTTTTGGATTATATGTAAATACTAAAATAATTGGGATTAATATTGTAGGTGAGATGGTTTGTCCAACTTCTTTGGTCCTTAGGGGTTCATAGAGGTCACAATTTGAAGATAAAAGGGTGTCAAAACAATTATAAATGCCTAGTGGTGTGGAGGTTTCTTGGTTTTAAAAGAGGGTATGACCTTGATAATGGACATATTGCTCTATTATTCCTTGGTGATTGGAAATTATTGTGCCAATGCCCAATGGCATGGTAGATACCTTTCCATCAATGGAAAAATAATAATATCACAATCACATAAAATGTTTTTTATAGGAATATACTAAGCATACTTTTATTATTTTGCAATGACATATATCAAACACATTTTATGTGGTTGTGCTAATTGACGACTGAGGCAGCATAAGAAAGTTGTTTGTGGACATGGATAAATTTTTTATAATAATAATGCCTAAAAACATGCCTATTTCTAAGGTCCAACATCTCCCCCACATTCAAATCATTGCATGTCCTCATGCAATCAAAGATACATATGAGGTAGTGTTCGGATATATATTATATTGGACTTAAGTGGAAAGGATTTGTTTTACACTTGGATTTTTTTAAAGTCATCGATGTCACAGGGAGATGGATGATGATGGGTAGATAATGAAATATGAAATGTAAATGTGCAACCATTGGAAAGGGGCCTTCCGATATACTCTAGGTACGTGGAAGAACCACACTATCCCCGGGTTGTAGCACTGACAAGTAACAACAACTCCTATGTTTAGAGACGTTGGAATATGTATGTACCTAAAAATATCTAAGATTATCCCAAATTTATGTGATACTCCTATTATCCCGCTTTTTTCCACTTTTTGAATCATCCCAATTGGATCTTCTAGTCAAAAGATATGCAAATTTCCAAAAAAATAAATGCACCTTTTAAAACCCTGATTTGGAGACTGTTATGCTAGCCGACCTTTATTCTGCTATAGCTCTGCAATTTCATCCCTTCTGAGTCTAAAATTTCAGCTTGAGGTAGCCTAATGTTTCTTCTTTCTAACCCCACAAGTTATACCAAGATGGATTCCCCAATATAATTTTATGATAACTTTCCCACGATGTGATGATTTTTTCACTTTCAGGAGAGAGAACTTGTACGGCATGTCGCGTGTCACTGTCTTCACTTCATAACTTGATATTTTCACCAGTAACACTTCATTACATACCCTAACCAATGGAACATGTTTCACTCAATTTGGAGGTTTGTAGCTTTAGATATAACATTTTCCCCAAGAGCACTTGTTTTAGACAGAAATATGGACCAACCAAAGACCCTAATTTCCTCAGAGAATAACATTCAAAATACAACGAAAAAAGGGATGACATTTATACAAAAGATACTTCATTATTTCTCCTTCTTACTTTAAAAATTCCATAACCCGAAACTAAGCCGAAAACAATTGGGAGCGAAAATTCTAAGAAGACCTGTTTCAGACTAGTTTCAATACTAGTCAAAAAACCTAACTTGAACATAATGTATCTCAAAAATATAACGAACCAAGATCTGAAATTTGGAACCAACTTATCTCTATATTTCTCCTCTACACCATATAAATTTCAGATCTCGAAACCTTCCAGAAACAAATTTGTAGCGAAAATTCCAAGATGACTTGTTTTGAAGAAGCTAGTCCTTAGGATTGTCTAGCTATACCAGATGTTAAGAATCAAATATCAAAATAGCATAAAAAACCTTAGAATAAGTACTCCATGCCTTGACAAAGAGAGAAATTCAGATAATAAGTCTCTTCAATGGGAAAACCTCCTTATACATTAAATGAATTCACAAATACAAGATGATTCCAAATTAAAAGGTCTCCTCGGTATATATAGGAGACTAAGAGGTATAATTACAACTAATGGACCCAAGCCAACATAAATAAAATAACAATACTAATGTAATATGCCTCAATTAAGGGTTAATGTGCCACATTTTAGGGTTTAACACTATTGTTTGATCCTTGTGTTAACTCAACTATTCACGGTAAGAACAAGATTTAATAGAAAGACAATTTGTAACTAAGAACAATATATTGATAGTAAAAAATTTTGAACCCCCATAGGTTCTCTCCCTTGTTTCTTTATAAATGTTTTTCATAAGTTCTTGGGCAATCACCCTCTTTCTATGAATTAACTAAAAAACATTTTAAATTATATCCTTTTAAAAGAAAATCGTGTTCCCAAAAACATATTCGCATCTTGTTAATTTAACTATTTACATTTCCCACATCTTTCATTTGTTTGAACAAAAATCAAACATATAAGTATCATTCCCTTATGAGTAGCTCTCAATATATTCCACGTAACTTTCTATATTTTATCTAATGCTTTGTTAGTATCTCGAAATGGACCACGCTTTCCTCAAAACATCTAGATTCTGATGAGAAACTCTACAACACTACGTAGCTCCAATAGTTGATATTCTTGCTGATGAAAACATATGTAGCATTTGGAAGATTTGATGTTCTAAACTTCATCTGATCATAAATTCTGGAGCTCCTAACAAATAACCAAAAATACTCAATTTGTTTCCCAAATCCTGTAATTGAACTAGTTAGCAACCTAAACACATAAATCATGCACCCACATTCCTTTCCTAATAAAAATCATTTATTTAATATAAAAATTCAACCCAAAGATTCATGGTATTTAGGAAGGGAAAATGAGGTAGGAAGACAGATAATGTGTAGGAAATGGTCAAGTTTTCTCAATTAGGAAGGATAATGAAGTAGCTGAATGGAAAGAAAAAGGGAAATTATCATGCTCATCAACCATCACCTTCTTCTACACAAAATTTTCCCTATACTTTCTAAAACACCTTTTTAAAGTTCGCATCTTCTATGCATGTCTCTTTGTATGCATCATGGTTAAAAGGATCCATGTGCATAAGAGTTCCCAAATCTATAATCTTGGATGTGGGTGGCCTCAAAAGCATGTCTTCTAATTTACTAGTGCTTTCCTTCTTATATTTGATGATTATATGAAACTGTTACAAAACCCCATCCACTTGAATTGTCTGGTTTGTTGAAGCTTAGTGTGGGCTTGTAAATATTATAGTATTCGATGATCAGTGTGGGTGATGGTTTCCTTACCCATTAGATAGTGCTTCCACTTCTTAATATATTTAACCAGGGCATATAATTCCTTACCATATATAGGGTAGTTCAAGACTCCCCCATGGAACATTTTAGAATGACAATATACTAGATTACTTCCCTACATCAAGACCACTCCCATAGCACATCCAGTTGTGTCCATATCCACTTTGAAAGGTTTCTACAAATTATGCAATGCAATAACATGTGTTGGACTAATCTTCCTTTTCATTTCATCAAAATCTTTTTATTGATTCTTTCCCCAGGGGAAATAGTTACCGTTGGATATTATGGCATGGATATACCCGATTCTCTTAAATACATAATAGACAGATAAGAGGAGATCGACCTCAAACTGGGTAGATTAAAGGATATGTGTGGAGTTGGGTGCAATTCCATATGAAAATCTAAAGGTATTATAATTCAATGCAATTGTAAAATTTGAACATTTTACTTGATTCACCTATTGCACATATGGTGACTTCCTTCTTATATATTTTCTTTTGTATCTATTGCAACATTTTGGTACATATAAAAACCAATTGTCTTGAATAGTCATCTTTGAACTATATCTTATAGTGATATGTTTTTTGTTGTTATTTTTTTACTTATATCTTCACTCATCAGTTTATTTTTCAAAACGTACTTTGTTAAGTATGATGTTGAATTTCATTGTATGAAATTTAATTTAATAAATTAAATGGAATATGTATTAGATTTTTTTAGTATTGAGTATTATAAATATTTTGTACTACAACTTGAAATTTATCAATCGTATATAACCACGAGTTTAGTAATATGCAATATTTCATATTGTGCAATTTGAATTTTGATGAGTTTCATCAATATGATCACGAGTGAATATTTTCAAAATGTTTTAATGAATATGTAGTCTCAATGTTTATCTTGAAATAATATTTATTAAATTGTTTAGTTAATATCCAATTCAATGTTTTAATAATTTTAGAACTATATTCAAATTTTATTAATGTGAAACTTCAAAACCATATTTATTTGTTTATGATCATGAAGAATATTTTTAAAATGGTTTAATTTATTTTCAATTTGAATGAACAAATATTTTTAAACTGTATAAATGTTTATGATCAAGAAATAATATGTTTAAATTGGTTTAATTCATTTTCAATTTAAAATGATCAAATTTTTTTAAGATCATTCGATCATGCTCATTCAAATATTTTTAAAATTGTTTAATTCATTCTGAATTTGAATGAAAAAATATTTTTAAATGGATATTTAAGGGATCTATTCATCAAATCATGTTTTTAACATTTTCAACTTTTTCATTGAAGTTATACATGAAATGTTATGTTTATCTTGAAAATGCTTTTATCTCATTTTTTTTCCATTTTAAAATAAATGTTGTTGGTTATTTGGAGTTAGAAAATGTCAAGGTTTATTAGTATCAACCAATTCAAGGAGATTTTGTTTGTTCAAGTAGTAAGTAGTAGAGGAAAACAACATTTGATACTAGTTGAGCATTGTAAAAATCATCATCTTAAACTTTCTAATTCCCAAATTCAAAGAGTATGAGCAAAAAAATACAGGTACATCCTTTTTATTGGAGAATATTTACAAGTTCAATATGGTCATTTTATAGCACTCATCTATTCTCTAGGAGAAAAGTTGTTGAAATCTACAAATATCTTCAAACAAATTATAAAGTGCCAATCTACATTTGAAGTAGAGATATTCATCTTAGTAGACCAAGTCAAGTGTTTATTTCTAATGACTTGTTGAAAGAATTGTTCAAGGTAGGTCACTAAGGATAAATTGGACTTATAAGTGCTTGTAAAAGATGATGTGTCTTGTCAACTGAAAGATATGCAACAACTACTTTGTAAAAACCTCATTGTCATCTTCAATATTTCCTCCCCCGTGGGTAAGCTTTTTTAACAATATCATCTTTGGATTCCAAAATTGCAAAACTAGATTCTAAAAGTGCCAACATCAAGTTTCAAAAGTGAAAAATCTGTTTTTGAAAGTGCCAATATCAAATTTCAAAAGTGTGAAATTAGATTCCAAAAGTGCCATATCAAATTCCAAAAGTGCAAAATCAAATTCCAAAAATTCAAATATTGAAAATGCCAAAGACTATAGCTTTGTTAAAGCTCACCTAAGGGTTGGATATTCCGGAAGGGGTTGTACAAAAGAATTCTTGCATATATTGCAAAGACTTCTATCAAATTCTTTGTTGATAAGAGGCATCAACTCGTTAAAGTACTTGAGTGTGAAACAACAATTAGATATATCGACCTTGTAGCATCTTGAAATTTTTTCTATGACTATAAAATCTCATCTCTCTCCTTGTCTCAAATAATGATGATTTTAAAAGCTTGGTTCACTCTTCTCTTGCCAACATTGAATTTCTTGATAAACCATTAAATTCAGTCTAAACATTTATACACTTAAATTTGAAATCATATAATTTGGTAAATAATATGATAAAAAACAATTAAAAATGTTTTTAACAATGCAACAATTATATCAATATCTTTAACATATTTGTGAGTCCATTTGTCTCTGAAATTTGTTTTCCTACACCAAAAATCAAATATACCACATCTATAGAGTGTGTTTTCATGTGACAACAATCAAATAGACTACCAATAAATGAGTTTTTTTTCCTCTCTTTTGAGTTATGAGTTGTAATCATGAAGTGTATGGAAAGTCTTGTACATTAAATTTAGTTGTAAGCCATTATTATCTAAACATTTAATGTAGATCCTCACCCTTACGGCATATAATAATTGTGTTTCAGTTATTACTATTTTTTAAATTTTAATAATGCATTCAATTTACCTATGGTGTGAAGTCTCTAGAAAGTTCACGCGTACCGAAAGGGACATTGCTTTAACTTTTGACCATTTTAGATTATTTGCTTGACGTATGTAACTCCTTTAATGATTTTCACTTTCGACATGGAAAATGTTGAACTTTTGAGCATTTTAGATGTATTTGCTTGACTTAATGTCGACTATTCCTTGACTTTTTGTGGAATAAGTGGAACAGTTTTTTACTGGGTGGATTTTTTTATTTTCTTGACTTATTGTGGACTTATTCCCCTTTGCTACGCATAAATATTTTTAATCATTAAAAAAAGTCCACAATAAGTCAATAAAATAAAAAAATCCACCCAGTAAAAAACTGTTCCACTGATTTCACAATAAGTCAAGGAATATATATATATATATATATATTGTTAGTTAGAAGGTTAATTTAAATGGATGAGTGGCATTGTTTGTTTGGATGAGGTTTTAGGATTGAATCTTCGACAAGCTTGTATAGAGGTTTACTTAGTTTACCATCTATAAAATTTAAAAAAGTATTAGAGAAAAGTATGAAATAAAGATTTAACAAATATTTAAAAGGATCCAATTTCTTAATGTGTATTTTATTATTATTATTATTTAATCAAATAATAATAATAAAAATAAATTAATTTACATATACTAAATTATAAAACTATTTACTACTCTTAATACAATTATTTTTTAATATATTTATTTTTATTTTTAATTTTTATTAAAATTATTATTTTATGTTAATAATCTTTATCCTCATTTTCCATAACTTACTTGTACTTTCACATTTATGTAAAATAGGTTGAGTCTTCTTCATTGTTGATGTCTCATCATAATTTATGAGATGTCTCATCATAATTTATGAGTTAAGTATAATTATGAGGTTTAGTGTGCTTTTCCAAGTTATTCCACTTTAAATTGTATTTAATGTAATAAATTCAAGTTATTTCACTTTAAATTGTATTTAATGTAATAAATTTGGATAGTTCATTAAAAGTTTTATTTTTTTTATTGTAAACTCAGTAACTTTGTTTTTTCAAAATAGTGTAAAAAAGAAGAGAAAAAAAAAATATTTTAATAAAAAATAATAATAATGATTTTTTTAATCAATTAATCAATTTATCTTAATTATTAAACATTAATTACTTAGCTAAAAATGTTTTTACTCTATGTTATGTGTGAGTAGATCCAATTTTAGCTCAAACCCACTCATTTTTAAAGGCCCCTTTGCAATTTCTCTTGCTAAATATTTATTTGGTTTCCTTATAAGTTTGAATTATAAAGATAATATGAACAACTTTAAGCTACACCACCCATAAAAGTTTAACGTTTTCTACACCACCCATTTTACTTGACTTAAGTGCAGACATTAGATATTTTCGACATGGAAAATGTTTAACGTTCCTCCTCGTTACGACGACAAACCTCTTATAAAAAGTGCAATTTTTTTTTTGTATGTGCGTGTGTACAAGGGTAACAAGACATTATACTCTACGCCGCCACATGACAACGAATCATGACGCATACAACTGCGATATCAACATAAGAATCTAAGACACACATCAACATCTGCCAGCAATGAACAACAATCAACCGACAAAATAATAAGATTGACTACCCGCCCGTCCTACCCTGCAATGGTCAGGACCTCCAAGACACATAAGCAACGCTCAAGCCCAGGTTCCCATCGATTTTAACCATTTAAGGTCTCAGGGCTGGCGACTGTTTTAAGGAACATGGAGGTGTCTACATCCCGCCCGACACAATCCAGACCCAACTAAATATACTAAATCAACAAACATCAAGGACGATCGTTGCCGATAAAGTTCTATGAATCAACACACATTATAAGAATTCCACAGTGCAAGAGAATTTGATTACGAAATCCATCATGAAATGACATAAGTGCGAGCAAAATGAAAACAACTTTATTTAAATCAAGAAGCAAGGGCAATCATCTACTTTACTTCAAGGCACAGAATTAATCATTCATTAATTCAACTGTAGCTAACATTTCTAGATGAAGTGACTACACACATGCTCGTCATACCTATCATGGTGCCAAATAAAATAATCTGCTAGGATTAATCAACCCATTACGCAATATAAAAAGAAAACAATTGAGCAACAGGAATTACATGAAGAATAGCAAGAAACACAAGGGCATAACTACAATTTTGAATTGTCGTAAACTCTTTAAATACGATTAGTATATTGTTAAGATCAAGCTCATTTAAGTCAGGCATCACTTATCAACGATTCAACTCAAGTGACACGTACCACTCCTATGTAGCTCACTATGTAACATAAAGAAATGAATCGTCTTACTCAAGTGATAAATTAAAAATTTAATACCAATTCCATATCCACATGTTTATTATTTTCTTCCCAAGGTAACTATAAAGGATCAAACTTAGAGAACAATTAATGGAAGTACAGGATGCTTTATTCATATATTAAAAGAATTAAAGGATCAATACCCTTTAACAACACAAGACTTCAAGGCTAATTTACAACCCTATTCCAAGGTATCATAAGGTGGTCCCAATCTTTTAAGTAGTACATAAGGATATCAATGCCACCTTACACATCCAATTATAAGGCATAAGGGATTCAATCATAATGAGAATAAGGAAGGATCCCAATTACTAGCAACATATTATCATATTGTACCTGGCTTTAAAGGACATTATGATTCATATAAAAATAAAATTTTCATTATATCATCCTATACTAAATGAGCTGTGGACATTTATAATATTTAAGGGATAAAGGCAATTATTATCATCAAAATATTTACTTAACCACCACAT
>ML777513.1:1509331-1520107 GCA_009831015.1 Picea engelmannii
GGACTTAGATTCTGAACTGGGCGACATTTAATTAGGGGAGTTGTTTTAAAATTTCTTAAAGTGTTGATTGTCTTAGGGCCATCTAGGTTCATTCCTTATCATCATCAACGTGACGTGCCCTTCAGGATGCCCTATGTGCTCCAAGGGTGCTACTCGCCTCTTTTGTTTCTTTGCGCGATGTGCCCTTCAGGACGCACTACATGCTCCAAGGGTGCCACTCGCTTCTTTTGCGCAACGTGCCCTTCAGGATGCACCATGTGCTCCAAGGGTGCCACTCGCCTCTTGACTGATTGGTAGACATCAATGACCCCTGGAGTCAACACTCCGCCAGGTGAACTTGTGGGAGACTAAGGGTTTCTAAGGAATAAGGCCCTCGCCTTATTACGCGCCCCTTAGAATCATTGTGAGCGACTATCGCAGTCTGCCCTCACGGCATCGTGGGTCCTCTCGAACTAGGTAATTGTTAACCTACAGTTCGAGCCACGACGGGAGTGCTAGTAGGCTGTGGCAGGGCTGCTGTCCACACCTCTCCCTCAACCTCTTTGGTAGTCATGTGTGTCCCCTTTACTCCATATGTGAGTCTGGTCGACAAGCTATCGTCAGCCTGCATCATCAACAAATCATGTCAAAACATGTCCACATCATATCATCATCTCAAATGTACTAATATCACAGTAAATCAATCAAACCCAAATAGCACACTCCCTGACTCAATCCGGAGTCCAAGGGGTTCCATCGATGCCTCTGCATCCCCATGGTCCAAAACCCTGCACACTCAGAAAAACCGAGTCAATAGCACCTTTCTATGTCAATGTAGTAAAACAACATGTCATCTACCCATGACGCATCATAATCAAAGACAAATGTTTTAATATCATAATAATCCGGATCACTTGCGAGCAAGTGTCCTCAAAGAATAAGTTTGCTTAGTGCGCCAAAGCGGGATGCTACAATCTTGAAATTTTTTCTATGACTATAAAATCTCATCTCTCCTTGTCTCAAATAATGATGATTTTAAAAACTTGATTCACTCTTCTCTTACCAACATTGAATTTCTCGATAAACCATTAAACTCAGTCTAAACATTTATACACTTAAACTTGAAATCATACAATTTGGTAAATAATATGATAAAAAACAATTAAAAATGTTTTTAACAATGCAACAATTATATCAATTTCTTTAACGTATTTGTGAGTCCATTTGTCTAGGAAATTTGTTTTCCTACACCAAAAATCAAATATACCACATCTATAGAGTGTGTTTTCATGTGACAACAATCAAATAGACTACCAATAAATGAGTTTTTTTCCCTGTCTTTTGCGTTATGAGTTGTAATCATGAAGTGTATGGAAAGTTTGTACATTAAATTTAGTTGTAAGCCATTATTATCTAAACATTTAATGTAGATCCTCACCCTTACGGCATATAATAATTGTGTTTCAGTTATTACTATTTTTTAAATTTTAATAATGCATTCAATTTACCTCTGGTGTGAAGTCTCTAGAAAGTTCACGCGTACCGAAAGGGACGTTGCTTTAACTTTTGACCATTTTAGATTATTTGCTTGACTTATGTAAACTCCTTTAATGATTTTCACTTTCGACATGGAAAATGTTTTACTTTTGAGCATTTTAGATGTATTTGCTTGACTTAATTTGGACTATTCCTTGACTTATTGTGGAATCAGTGGAACAGTTTTTAATTTGGACTATTCCTTGACTTATTGTGGAATCAGTGGAACAGTTTTTTTCTGGGTGGATATTTTTTTTTTTTTCCTTGACTTATTGTGGACTTTTTTAATGATTTAAAAGATTTATGCGTTGCAAAGGGGGCATTAGATATTTTTACTTGACTTAAGTGCGGACTCCTTTCATATGTTTCATTTTACATATTGAAAAAGTTCAATGCGAATATGGAAAAAAGTTTAAGATTTTTTTTTAATGTAATATGTTATATATATATAAAAGGTTATTGTTAGTTAGAAGGTTAATTTAAATGGATGAGTGGCATTGTTTGTTTGGATGAGGTTTTGGAATTGAATCTGTGGCAAGTTTGTATAGAATTTTACTTGAGATTTACTTAGTTTACTATTTATAAAATGTAAAAAAGTATTAGAAAAAAGTTAAAGTATGAAATCAAAGTTTAATAAATATTTAGAAGGATCCAATTTCTTAATGTGTATTTTATTATTATTTTATTATTATTATTATTATTTAATCAAATAATAATAATAAAAACAAATTAATTTACACATATTAAATTATAAAACTCTTCACTACTCTTAATACAATTATTTTTTAATATATTTATATTTATTTTTATTTTTTTATTAAAATTATTATTTTATATTAATAATCTTTATCCTCATTTTCCATAACTTACTTTTCCCTTCACATTTATGTAAAATAGGTTGAGTCTTCTTCATTGTTGATGTCTCATCATAATTTATGAGACGTCTCATGATAATTTATGAGTTAAGTATAATTATGAGGTTTAGTGTGCTTTTCCAAGTTATTCCACTTTAAATTGTATTTAATGTAATAAATTCAAGTTATTTCACTTTAAATTGTATTTAATGTAATAAATTTGGATAGTTGATGAAAAGTTTTCTCTTTTTATTGTAAACCTAGTAACTTTGTTTTTTCACAATAGTGTAAAATAGAAGAGGAAAAAAAAATATTTTAATAAAAAAAATAACAATAATTTTTTTAATCAATTTATCTTAATTATTAAACATTAATTACTTAGCTAAAAATGTTTTTACTGTATGTTATGTGTGAGTAGATCTAATTTTAGCTCAAACCCACTCACTTTTAAAGGCACCTTTGCAATTTCTCTTGCTAAATATTTATCTGGTTTCCTTATCAGTTTGAATTTATAAAGATAATATGAACAACTTTAAGCTACACCACCCATAAAAGTTTCCACACGGTTGCACTTCATGTTCATCCGGTTCAAGCACCATAATATTTCCTTATGAATTTGAAAGAAATATAGATATTTTTTTTTGGTTTTGGTTGAGTTTCAAATTTAACACTTTGTAGAAGTGTTTATGTTATTGTTGTGTTAGGATCAGTGTGTGGTGACAAAAGTTCTATTAGATGTGTATTTTTTTATTATATTTATTAATGTGAGTATTGCTTTGGTAACCCTAGATTTGAATTTGAGTAGGGATACTTTATTTTGTTTCATTTTATCATTATGGAATTTATATTAATCTATTACAACCAACTTATATCATGTAGGCTTGTTATGGTTGTGTTATCAATGAGTTGTTCTTTCACTATATGGTTTAACTGTTTAATAATCATGGTATTGGTTTTGCATGATACAATATTTGGGTTTCCAAGATTTATGTAAACAATATTTGGGTTTCCAAGATTTATGTATGTGACTTTTTTTTTAAGCCAATTACCTTAGTACTAATTGTGGCCATCCAATGTCACTATGTGTAACTCACATTTTCTTTGAATGTTTGAAGGAATAGATGGGAACTAGTGATTGCCATAGCCCATGCCCTTATCATGAAATTGTAATTGTAGTGAATATAATCGAAGATTTTTATCTAGTGTTAATGTTCCTCAAGATGAAAATGGATTCAAAGATATGAAGCTTTTGTCTTGAAAGTTTACTTGTATTTAAAATTGCTTCCTTTCTCATTTATTTAGATCTAATTGCAATAGCATTCCATCAATTTAATCAACCTTACAATTTCATTTATGTTATTGTGCCGAGAGGCACATTCTACAACCTAGTATGAGGAAGATGTGTAACGTTCATGATTAACGTTGAGCTTGTCAGACAATTGGTTTAGGTTGATGGATAGTTGGTATGGATTGTTGGTTGTCATTGATGTCAACTATTGGAGAGTGACATTGTAGATTGATGTCAACCCTTAGTGATTGATGTCAACCCTTGGAGAAAGTCCGGTAGCAAATTCTGGTAGCACAAGGTTTGCATAATGGACCCAAGTTTGTTTGATGTAAATATGACTCATTATTGTCTTTTCATGGTTGATAATAAGTACAAATGGATGGACTCCAAAGTGGTCCCCTTATGGTGAAATCCCTCACGGGAAGACGCTTTGTAGATTGAGATATCCTAGAAGTATGGTTAGAAAACCCATGATTATTTATGGAATAATGAGATGAAGGTCAGTGAAACTATCCTAGATGGATAATGCTTGTCATTCCATTTCCGGTGGTATGTGGAACGTCACATAACTCCTCATGGTTAAAGAGTTATGGCCATGAGAAGTTGGAGAACCCAGGTTTGGGTAATGGACCCAAGTTTGTTTGATGGATAATGGTATGAGTTTTGATATATTTGCATGTAATACTATTTTATATGGATAGTACATGTCATGCCATTTCTGGTGGTATGTAGAACGTCACACAACTCCTCATGGTTTGAAAGTTATGGCCTTACGAAGTTGGAGGACCCTCATATGTCATCTAGAAGCCCCAAACGGTCAAAGTAGTCAAAGTGGTTCAAGAGATTTTAGAAGGTAAATAATAAAGTGAAGTGATGAGTGTACTATAATTCAAAGGGAATACAAAATAAATTATTTAAATAATAAATTTAATGGAGAAATTAGATGTGGGTTAACCCTAAAATAAGGAAAGTGGGTAAAGTGACCTAGAAGATGTTTTTAAGGAAGCTACTTGGAGAGTATAAATAAGAGGAAAGACTCTCTCATTTTAGATTACACTTGAACATATTGAATATCTATAAGTGTCTGAGGTAATTAAAGGATATCTAAGCCGAAATTCTGAGGGAAGGTGAAGAAAAGAAGGCCGGAATTCAATGAAGGATAAATTCTTTTGATGATGCTTTCTAAGGTATGTTATTTACAGGTCATCTCACCATTTTCGTAATAATTTTTTTTCTAGAATGATTCAGACCGTGAAATTTATATTCCATTGAGGAAACATATCTAATTATCTGTGGTAAAAAATACATCTTGTGGGTCGTTGTATTTTTCGAGTTACACTCCGTGGAAAATAGGGTTTGTGGCTCATCCCGAAACTAGTCTAAAACAAGTGTTTTGGGTAAAAACGTCATAACTTATTCATAACAGATCCAAATTTAGTAAGACCAAATGTCTTGGTTAGAGTACAATATGTAGTATGTTGTGTAACATTTTCGGATTGATTCAACAAATATTTCTTGTGGGGCATTCTCTACAAGGTAGCTCTCTAGAATAAGCCAGAATTTAGCAAGGTATGCCATTTTTTCTATAACTCCTTTTATGAGAGGTTCCAAGTAGTGACACCTGGAGGAATTACATAAAACACACTGAAGAACATTGTTTATCAGTTTTAGCTATTTATTCATTACAGGTACAAAGTTATGATTATTTCAAGTTAGGGTTGTTGACTAATCCAAAACTAGTCATGTGAGACTAAAGAAAAGTTTGATGAAAATGCTAGTCTTTTGTTGTTAAATTTAAGGAAGGTTTGCAGGTATGTGATCATATAAAACAGGTCTATTACAGAGTTACAAATCATATTTGGATGATGAAATTGATGAGGGATTTTGGTTAAGGTACATGGTTGAGACAAGTAGTTGATGAGTTGGCACATACATGAGGTGTATAGTTGATGATGTTGGTAGATTTTGGTGAGTCATAGTTGATGAGTAGTTGATACATGATTGGTACATAATTGGTACATGGTTGGAGGCACTTGTTAGTAGTATTATTGACACGTGGTTTATGTATGATGTATCATACTTGTATTATTAGAAGCACATATTGATCTTGGTGATGATTATGAGTTGTTGTGTTATGCTTGGTTGAAGCACATCTTTGAGAGTTGCTTGGTGATTTATCTTGGTGAGTAGATCTGATTTGGTTGATAAGATTGATGAGACAATTTGTTGTGATAGATTGTTTGGACAAGTTGTTGTGACAGGTTGTTGTGACAGGTTATTTGTATAGGTTTGTTGCATGGTTGATGCACTTGTTCATGGTATAGGTTGAGGTATAGGTTGGTGCATGGTTGATGCACTTGTTTATGGCACATGTTTATTACAGTTTTTTTGGTATAGGTTGGTGCATGGTTGATGCACTTGTTCATGGTACAGGTTGAGATACATGTTGGTGCATGGTTGCTGCACTTGTTTATAGCATAGATTGATTACAGTTTGTTTGATATAGGTTGGTGCATGGTTGATGCACTTGTTTATGGTACAAGTTGATTATAGGTTGAGGTACAAGTTGATGCATGGTTCAGGTTATTTGCTGTAGGTTGATTGGTACAGGTTTACAACAATATATCTCACAGTGATAGTGCGACAGTGGTTCCATCATTCTACTTATACACCAGAGAGGTTGGACGGGGCAAGGACAGGTGGTTGTCGCCGGAGAACATAGGGGGTTGTAGCCTCCTTCTGGTTTTAGCAGAGAATTGGGGAGTTGGAGCTTCCCTCAGGTTGTATCCTGAGAAACTAGGGGGTTGGAGTCTCCTTCTAGTTGCAGCTGGAAAACAAAGAAAGTTGGTGCTTCCAATGAAAGTAATTCTTCAAGACATATAAGAAAAAGCATTATGTGGTTTTTTTCCACTTTGGGTTTTCATGTAAAACACTGGTGTACTTTGTATGTGTATAATTGTTCATTTTTTCATTTCTTATTTACTCTGCAGTTATTGGATGATAATGATACATTGATATAACACTTGGATTATATGGTTAAAAATGATTAAATATCTCTATTACTAATTCACCCCCCCCTCTCAGTAATCCAATAATTGGTATCAGAGTCGTTTCCTTTAGGAAACAGTTTAACCACTGGAAGGAGATCATGGATTATTCTGAGAATGGAGTACCAATGTTTAATGGTCAGAATGGTTTTAAGTATGATATGTGGATCATAAGGACGAAATTATTTTTACAGGCACATGGACATTACATTTGGCTATCAGTTGTTACAGGATATGATAGTTCAAAAATGGAAAAGACTGCAGCCAAGAAGAAATTGAGGAAGAATAACAAAATAACAATGGATTTCATCTGGGAAGGATTACCTAATCCGGTAAAAGAAAAGGTTGGTAAATGTTCATCAACAAAAAAACTTTGGGATAAGTTACATGACATATATTCTTCACCCATCGCAGATTCAGAAAATGCCAAAGAAGATGCAAATACAGAACAAGAAGAAAGATGCTCATCATGTCAGACATATTTAGAAGAGGAAGAGTATGAAGAAGAAGAAGTTGATTACAAAGAAAAATTGATCAGTGCAATTAAATATCTAAATAAAGAAAGAGAAGAAGACAAGTCATCCAAGAAAGAATTGATGAACCAAAAGGAAAGTGTTCAAGGTTCAGAAAAGGATCAATAGGTCATCAAGAATTTAAGAGCTCAACTAGAAGAGGCCAGAAGAATTGAAGAAACTCTAGAATATCAAAAGAAATGTTTAGAAGCCAACATAGAAACATAAAATGAAGAAGCATAAAAGAGAGAAAATATATTGATGGATCATCTCAAGGAAAGAACCAATGACTTAAACTAACTTGAGGAAGAGTTTGGTCAAGAAGAGAGAAGACTAGAAGAAAAAATAATTACATTGAAAATCCAACTTGAAGAAGCAAAGAGAACAGAAGAAGTCATGAAGTCTTAGATAATGAAGAAAGAAGAAGGGGTTGAGAAGCTTGAAGAAGAAGTTGTCACATTGAGAAGTAAAATCGTCAAGCTCAACAAGAACATTGTAGAGACAGAAACATCCACATCAGTTATAGAGAATGAAGAGAAACACTCTAGGTTTCTATAAAAGAAGAATGAAGAAAATAGAAAGAGTTATGCAGAAGTACTCAAAGGAAGGAATCATGGTCAACCAGAATCTAAGAAAACTATTGAAGATACATCTTAAAGAAGACCATCCATGTTCAAGCCACAAAGAAGATTCAATCATGATCATGATCAGTCAAGGCAAAAATTCAAAAGGAATACGCCACAAAGAAGATCATTCACTCCCAGGTATGCAAATTTACTTTATAGTCATTGTTTTTATTATACTAACTTTGGACATAAGGTTGCAGATTGTAGGGATTATAAAATAAATGTTCAAGCAAGAAGTGCATATGTATTCGCACGTAACATTGAGTGTTACAAATGTCATAACTATGGACACATAGCCAGTGATTGTAGAAGCATGGTTGATACTTCCATGAAAGAGAATACTGATATCAGATATAAGAAAGTATGGATAAGAAAACATGAAGAATAGGTGAACAAAGACCAGGTACCAGAGATCGCAAGATTGGTAATAAAACGAAATGAAGAAAATTCTATAGAGAAAAAGAAAGATGTCAGATACATAAAGGTTTGGAAAATAACTGAAGGAAAGGAAGGGCAGGTAAATAAGGAACAAGTTCAAGAGATTGTACTTTCAGGCATTGTAGTGAAAGATGAATCCATATACAAAAAGAAAGAAGTCAGAGCTCAAAGAGATAATGAATCTACCAATGAAGATGATGATGAATACACATTAGAGCATGAATTGTTCTGAGCCATCCGGCTTAGAGACTCCCAAGTAATATGAATATTAGACAGGGGGAGTCTATGCGAAAGTTGTGACAGACCAACGAACCATCATTCGAGTAGCTTGTAGAGGTTGAGAAGATAGATTCAGAGAAATTAGTTAGCAAAAGTACAGTTTGATAGATTAATCAAGACTTCATGATAGTATAGTGATAAATGGGTTAGCATTATAGACAGTTGCACAAGTAGAGTCTTGGACAATATGGAAAGAGATGGATTTGTAAGAACAGTTAGCAGGTTTGGAAAGATATATGATAGTGGACGAGAGCATGGATTAATAGATTGGTTCAGAGAGTGGTTTAGAGACAAAGGAACATTATCATAATGTATGATAATTACACACGAAATGGCTCGAACAATGCTAATGGATTCCAAATTGACAAATATGTTTTGGACAATGCAGTGCATACATCAATTCACATTCAAAACAGAGTAATGCTCATAAACAACAATGACAAAACTCCCTACGAACTATGGTAAGGAAGCGCTGACAACAACCTCTACATCAAGGTAAGTCAAGGCAATATTTTATTAATTGAATTTTATGTTGATGATATTATTTTTGGTAGTTTGAGATGATGATATTATTGAAGGTTAAGCTGGAAATTTGCAAAGGATATGTAGAATGAATTTGAAATTTCATTACTTGGAGAACTATCCTTCTTTCTGGGGCTTTATATATGTCAAAGAAACCAAGGAATTTTTATTTCTCAAACTAAGTATATAAGAGAAATGCTAAAGAGTTTCGGAATGGAAGATTACAAACCAATTACCACTCCTATGCAAACCAGTTGCAAGTTGAGAAAATATGATGATTCAAAGTCTATAGACCAGACGCAATACAGGTCAATGATTGGTAGCTTACTATATGTGACAGCATCCAGACCAAATGTAATGTAGGCAGTTGGACAGGTGGCACGATTTCAAGCAGCACCAAATGAATCACATGTATTAGCAGTGAAGAGGATTTTCAGATATCTCAAAGGAACATAAGAGTTTGGATTATGGTATTCAAAAGGAAAGTATCTATCACTTATTGCCTACACAAATGTAGTTTGGGTAGGTTGCATTGATGACCGATGAAGCACCAATGGAGCAACGTTCTACTTGGGTGAGTGTTTAGTATCATGGCTAAGCAAGAAACAATCATCAATATCTCTTTCTACAGTCGAGGCAGAGTATATTGTAGCAACAACATGTTGTACACAGGTTCTTTGGATGAAACAAACTTTGATAGATATACAAGTTAAGTATGATGAGCCCATTCCAATCTATTGTGATAATACAAGCACCATCAATATCTAAAAAAAACCCGGTGATGCACTCTAAGACGAAGCACATTCCAATCAAGTATCAATTTCTATGGGAACAGGTTGCAGAGAATAACATCAGAGTTGAATATGTTGGAACAAAAGAACAAGTGGCATACATCTTTACAAAACCGCTTCCATGGGAAGCCCTTGAGTATCTTCGCTAGAGACTAGGAGTAATTTCTACTCCAAAATGAATAATTTTGAATGCTTATATTATATGTCTTAGATGTACATGAGGAAGCACCATAAATAGGACAAAGGGGGAGATATTTATAAGATGCAAAGGTAAATTCTTAGAGAGAGAGAGCATAGAGGCAAGTTTATAAGGGGAGCGATTGTCACAAGGGAAGAATGAGCGATATGAATTCAGAGTGATACCCTTTGTCAAAGGGGGAGATATTATTCATATGAAGGGAAAGAGAGTAATCAGAGGATTATAAACACAAAGAAAAATCAAAGGCACGTAGACATGGGGAGCAACCCCAAGGAGAGTTCAGTTAGGGGGAGCAGCCCCAAAGGGAGATAACCTTTTCCATTGATGTCAAAGGGGGAGAGATAGAAACATTGATAAAGAGTATAAGCATGAATGTTATCATGACAAGTGTTGCCATCAATGTTGGTGTTGCCATCAATGCCAAAGGGGGAGATTGTTAGACAATTGGCTTAGGTTGATGGATAGTTGGTATGGATTGTTGGTTGTCATTGATGTCAACTATTGGAGAGTTATATTTTATATTGATTTCAACCCTTGGAGAAAGTCCGATAGCGAATTCTGGTAGCACAAGGTTTGGGTAATGGACCCGAGTTTGTTTGATGTAAAGATGACTCATTATTTTCTTGTCATGGTTGATAATAATTACAAATGGATGAACTCCAAAGTGGTTCCCTTATGGTGAAATCCCTCACGGGAAGATGCTTT
>ML777513.1:1520157-1539121 GCA_009831015.1 Picea engelmannii
TGAAATTTCTATGTCATTGAGGAAACATATCCAAGTATCAGTGGTAAAAAATTCATCTTGTGGTTCGTTGTATTTTTGGAGTTACACTCTGTGGAAAATAGGGTTTGTGGCTAGTCCTAAAACTAGTCTAAAACATGTGTTTCGGGTAAAAATGTCATAACTTCTTCATAAAAAATCTAAATTAAGTAAGAACAAATGTGTTGGTTAGAGTATAGTCGTTAGTATGTTGTGTAACAGTTTCATATCGATTCAAAAAATATTCTGTGTGGGGCATGCTCTACAAGGTATCTCTCTAGAATAAGCTAGAATTCAACAAGGCATGCCATTTTTGCTATAACTCCTTTTATGAGAGGTTCCAAGTAGTGACACTTGGAAGAATTGCATAAAACACACTGAATAATATTGTGTATCCGTTTTGGATATTTATTCATTACAAGTACAAAGTTATGATTATTTCAAGTTAGGGTTGTTGACTAATCCAAAACTAGTCATGTGAGACTAAAGAAAAGTTTGATGAAAATGCTAGTCTCTTGTTGTTAGAGTTAAGGAAGGTTTGCAGGTATCTGATCATATACACTAGGTCTATTATAGAGTTACAAATCATATTTGGATGATGAAATTGATGAGGGCTTTTGGTTAAGGTACATGTTGGGTACATGGTTGAGACAAGTAGTTGATGAGTTGGCACATACATGAGGTGTATAGTAGATGATGTTGGTAGATTTTGATGAGTCATAGTTGATGAGTAGTTGATACATGATTGGTACATACTTGGTACATAGCTGTAGGCACGTGTTAGTAGTATTGTTGACACATGGTTTATGGATGATGTAGCATACTTGTATTATTAGAAGCACATATTGATCTTGGTGATGATTATGAGTTGTTGTGTTATGCTTGGTTGATGCACACATTTGAGAGTTGTCTTGGTGATTGATATTGGTGAATAGATCTGATTTGGTTGATAATATTGATGAGACAGGTTGTTGTGACAGGTTATTTGTACAGGTTATTTATACAGGTTTGTTGCATGGTTGATGCACTTGTTCATGGTACAGGTTGAGGTACAGGTTGGTGCATGGTTGATGCACTTGCTTATGGCACAAGTTGATTACAAGTTGTTTGGTACAGGTTGGTGCATGGTTGATGCACTTGTTCATGGTACAGGTTGACGTACAGGTTGGTGCATGGTTGATGCACTTTTTTATAACACAGGTTGATTACAGGTTGGTGCATGGTTGATGCACTTGTTTATGGTACAAGTTGATTACAGATTGAGGTACAGGTTGATGCATGGTTGATGCATGGTTCAGGTTATTGGTACAGGTTATTTGGTGTAGGTTGATTGGTACAGGTTTACAACAATATATCTCATAGTGATAGTGTGACAATGGTTCCATCATTCTACTTATACATCAGGGAGTTGGACGGGGCAAGGATAGGTGGTTGTAGCCACCTTCCGGTTGTAGTCGGAGAACATAGGGGGTTGTAGAATCCTTCTAGTTGTAGCCAGAGAATTGGGGAGTTGGAGCTTCCCTCAGGTTGTAGCCGGAGAAACTAGGGGGTTGGAGCCTACTTCCAGTTGCAGTTGGAAAACAAAGAAAGTTGGTGCTTCCAATGAATGTAGTTCTTCAAGACATATAAGAAAAAACATTCAGTGGTTTTCTCCCACTTTGGGTTTCCACGTAAAACACTGGTGTACTATGTATGTGTATGATTGTTCATTGCTTATTTACTTTGCAATTATTGGATGATAATGATACATTGATATAACACTTGGATTATATGGTTAAAAAAGATTAAATTTCTCTATTATTGATTCACCCCCCCTCTTAGTAATCCAATAGAGATGACACACAACATTTAATAATAATAAAAACAAATAAATATTTGACCTTTGGACTTAAAAAATAAAATAAATTACATATAGATTATAGTTTATAATTGATTAAAAGATAATTTTCTTAGGTAATTGAGCTATAATTTTGAGCATGAACAAGCAAACATGAATGCAGTTAATTAATGCTTGGTATTCATTATATAATTTGACAATTTTTCGAGTGGCCACATGCATAGAAACAACTACCCAACAAAAAGTACAAAGTTACGAGGGGTGTTCTTTACTCCTAGATTTATGCTTTGGAAAAATTGAAATCCACCTTAGAGAAATGAGTTGCAAACAACTATTGAAATAAGTAGTACAATGTGGTAACAAGTTGAAATAAAGAATGTGAAACTAGGACGTTCTAAACCAAACACATCCACTGTGGCCTGCACTTGCACAAACCTTGAATACACAAGATGGAACATTAGAATTGTACATTGAATGTAGTCTATGTAGTCTATAGGAGGGGTGTTGTTTTGATCCAAAAAAATATATATGTTTAAAAAATGTGCCCACAATCAGTTGCACAAAAATGGGCTGAGCTACCCAAGATAGAATATTTTTGATAGAGAAAAACTTGAGGAAGATTTTCACCTTGAGGGACTTGATCCTTTCAAATCTTGATATATTTAGTGTTAAAGTGTATCCAAGACAGATATTTCCATATTCATGGGCCTCACTCTCTAATTTGTGGTCATTCACATTGGCATTCTGCTAGATATATTACTTATTTTACCATCTCGCACCTCAAACACGTGGATTTGAAGTACCACATGTTTCCCTAGAAGATTCATAGTTATGTAAGGATGGGATTTCTCTTTGTATACAACTATTCTCTAGTGCGGTGCTCACTTTGACCTCTCTTTATGTTTTGTGCAACCATATATCTCTTCCTAGACATCAAATTTCTTCCTTTTCTAGAAATGAATAGTTCCATCCACCATAAATACATAATAGGATGACATAATCACACACCATATGTATGAAAACATTTCAATGATTCAAACACAATATTCCCAATACACACTTGTAGGAACATTGATCAACCTTACCTAACATTCAACTACCTATATCATCACTTGGTACTCTCATAGAAACCATGGATTTCCATCATGTATTACCTTTAAAAACACTCACCATTCACAACAATCCACATGTTCTCATAGTAGCATGGAACATATTCTACTATAACACAGATCTACAATCACTAAACATGTTATGAACCAAACTCGAAAAATAGCATAAGAGCAGAAGGAAGAAGTAACTCCACACCTTAATAATGAAAAAGAGTCAAATAATAATACTGCACTTTGAGGGGGAAACCTCCTTTTACAATATATCTAATGCACAAGATAAGATGCATATACAAATGAGTATCATTTATTATAAATGGGAGATCAAATGAGCATGATGTAACCTATCAATAAACCAACCATAACTAATAAACTAATAATAAATAATGGTTAGGGACTTAACATAGGGCCTTAGGGGACTTAACATAGCCCCTCTCTTTAAAAACAATTTTCCCTCACATCTTAAAATTGGGGGTGTTTCTTCATGAACTACTTATTTTTCCATGTAGCTTATTCCGAAGGCATACACTTCCACTTAATTAGGTACTCCATAATGGTTCTATTCCTAAGAGATATAGAATTCCAATCTATAACTTTTTCTCATTCAAGAATCAACTTGCCTTCTTCATCTAATTCTAAAATTTTTGTTTGCACTGACAAAGTTTGTCCCAAAACCTTTTTTACATAAGATACACGAAAAACCTTATGAATGTGAGAAGAAGGAAAATATAACTCATATGTCACTTTTCCAATCTTGAGAATAATCTTGTAGGGTCCATAAAAATTCAGAGATAATTTCTAATTCTTTTTCTATTTGAGAGTAGATAGTTTATAAGGCTGTAATCTAAAAAATACAAGGTTGCTAAGGAAATAATTTCCTTATCATCCATAATATTATGTAATTCAAAGTATTTCTCTATTTGGTTCACCCATGTAAATATTTATGTTCAATCGAACTTCTTTAATTTAACCTTGGGAAATTTGACACCCTTAGGAACCCATCCATAATTATTTCTACTATTATATTTAAATCCACTTGAAAAATGCTTATTATTGAAAGTTTTTTCAACATGAGTACTACCTTTATCTTCATGAGTCTCTTCGGTCACAATGTCTCTTTTAGGAATCCTCCCATCTAGGGCTTGTATGATGTTGGCCACCGACTTCTATTCATATATTCCATCTTTTCATCTATCTTATTTTCTATCCATTCCCTATTTCCATCCATCTGATTTTGTATTTGTTCCATCTTTTCATCCATATTTTTTTCCATATGTTCCTTATTTTAATCCATCTTATTTTCCACATGTTCCATCTTTTCACCCATATTATTTTCCATATGTTCCTTATTTTTATTGATATTATTTTCCATCGATTGTATTTATATTTGTGTGTTTACCACATCATTACCCATTATTGACCTAACAGTCAATTCATTAAGTTGGTCCTCCAATCTAGATAGCTTGTTATGCATCTCTTCATTTGCTTCATGAGTCATGAATGAGATTTCTGGAGGTTTAAATAGTGACATAATTTTTGGAACACCCATAGCCATGTGGGATAACAATAATAATACTCCTCTTTTTTCTCTTTATCACAAATTTTGAATCAACAAAAACATATCTTCCAATCCAAAGTTGTGCCAATTGTAAGTTATGTACCTTTAAACCCCTAATTTTGAGACTATCTTTTTGGTCGACCTTTGTCCTGATGTATCTATGAAATTTAAGCCCTTTTGAATATGAAGTTTCTACTTGTACTACTCTAATATGTCTTTTTGAAATGACATAGGTCTAACAAAAATTTCATATGCCAACTGAATGTTATGGTAACTTTCCTAAAACTTATTGATTCTTGGCCCTTTCAAGATAGTGAACTTGTAGGGAATTCCGGGTGTCCAATATTTCAGATCTTATTATGAAATTTTTACGTGAAATACTATGGTCCATGTTCTTTCCAAAGGAATTGAGGTGGACTCAATTTTGACTTTTCAAGATTCAGATATGACACTTCCACCAATAACATCTATTTGATTCCAGTATTAGAACTAGTCAAATAACCCTAATTTCCACAACCTTTATTTACAAAATCATATGTCTCAAAAAACAAAATTTATACTACATGCACTTGGATATGTCTCCTCAAACTCCTAAAAATTTCACAATTTGAAACTTCACCAAAAAACTTTATTGTGAAACTTCCAAGATGACTCGTTTGAGATTAATTTCAGGATTACTAAAACATCGCAACTTCCACATAATATATCTCAAAAAGTAAAATGATCCAAAACCTAAAAAATTTCATAGGTACTTCCCTATGTCTTCTAAGTATATTGAAAATTTCATAGTCTGAAACTTGATCGAAAAAAATTTATAGTAAAAATTCCAAGATGACTCATTTGAATGAGCCAAACCCTAGGACCATAAGTTGTGATACCAAATGTTATGAACCAAACTCCGAAAATAGCATAATGGTAGAAGGAAGAAGTAACTCAACACCTTAATAATTATAAAGAGTCAAATAATAATAATTCACTTCGAGGGGGAAACCTCCTTTTCCAATATATATAATGCACAAGATAAGATGCCTATATAATTGAATCTTATTTATTATAAATAGGAGATAAAGTGATCGTGATGTAACCTAAAACTAAGTGGACCTAACCATAAATAATAAAATAATAATAAATGAGTGTTAGGGCCTTAAAAATACAAGGATGAAATTATGGTACAATTTTCTTTGTGACTATAGGGAAATTTCTTTAACTAGAATTTTATGTTCTTTACAACGCCAATTAGAAGTTTACTATGATATTTCTACCTATCAGGAAAACTCTCCTAACTACACTCCAATGATTACGAACACAAGTTAAACGTATGCTTATATGTGTATATCAATTACCCTCCCATATAAGTACATTTTACTAGTGCCTAGGGCTAACATATGTTCAATCGTGTGAATTGTTATTAGATCTATTGTCAAAATTGAATGTTTTTTGGATTATATGTAAATACTAGAATAATTGGGATTCATATTATAGGTGAGATTTTTTTTCCAACTTATTTGGTCCTTAGGGGTTCAAAGAGGTCATGAGTTCAAGATAAAAGGGTGTCAAAACAAGTTTAAATGCCTAGTGGTGTGGAGGTTTCTTGGTTTTAAAGGAGGGTATGACCTTGATAATGGACATATTGCTCTATTATTCCTTGGTGGTTGGAAATGATTGTGCCAATGTCTAATGGTATGGTATATACCTTTCCATCAATGGAAAAATAATAATAGCACAATCACATAAAAAATTTTTTATAGGCACATATTAAGCATACTTTTATTATTTTTCAATGACATATATAAAACACATTTTATGTGGTTGTGCTAATTGATGACTGAGGAGGCAACATAAGAAAGTTGTTTGTGGACATGGATACAAATTTTATGTTAATAATAATTGTGAATGGAGTTTATTTTGGTAGGTATATACTGAAAATGAATAAGCCAACATGTACATTGTTAATTTAGTGTTATCAATTAAAGACATATTTTATGTTCAAACATTTAAAATATGATTGATCTTGAATGTACAAGAATATACTTTTTTCCAAGGAAAACCCTTGAGAACTTCCCTTGCATTTCATGGATAATATCCGGTGTAAACATGTTAATGTTAATTATGATGCCTAACTCGGTAGATACATCTAGTGAGGCATGCAATAGAGAAAACCAACCTAGGGGAATGATATAATTTGTTTACTTATAAGAAGTAAATTATATTCATTTAAAACATTTATGTTGAATATAAAAGAATTTGTTTACTTATAACAAGTAAATAGTATTCATTGAAAACATTTATTTTAATGTAGAATGTTGAATGTGTTTGAAGGAGATTACTTATGTTGACTAATGTTTATGATGATTGTATTAATTGTTGAATGAGGTGACTATATTGACCATTAAAGGAGTTTACATACATTGATTATGTTGACTATGTAGACTATATAGAATATGTTGGTAGACTTGTTAAGTTAACTATTGAAATATTTTATGACCATTGATTATGTTGACTATGTGGAATATGTTGACTTTGTTGACCATATTGTGTATGTTGACTATTTAAGAACTTGAATTTTGTTGAGTATGTTCATTATGTTGAGCTTTATGACTATGTTGATTATGTTGACCATATTAAGGGTTGGTTATGTTAGACCATGTTTATTATGTTGGCTATTTAGGAGTTGACTATGCTCATCATTGAAGAATATAACTTACTTTGACTATGTTGACTATGCTAATGGAGTTGAATATGTTGAATGTTAAAGGAGGTGACTATATTCACTGTAAAAAGATTGGTCTATGTGTTGGGGCCTCAACTAGCTAAGTCCTCAGTCTTAGCCCCCCCCTTTTTAAATTAAGGGCTGCTTATTACTTTACACTATTTGTTTTATGCTTGATTAAGGAGTGTTTGAATGTTGATGTGTTTTGAGGTTTATAGATGATAGATATTGGATTACTTTATTTTTTCTTGAGAAACCTCTATTACCCTTGCATTTTCCTTTGGGGTTTGTTTTAGGTAGCTCAAATTTATTTCTCAGTTGGCTTTCGATGGGGTGTCTCATTTTTCTGTTCTTAGTCTCAAATATTTTATGATAAAGTCTATCCTTGGCATCAATTTCTTTTCTATTTGATAGATAGTGTCTATCATTTTTTATTGGGAAGTTTTAATATTTAGAAATTGCTTCTTCCAAAAGCCTCGGGTGTACTCATCAAGCCTATTGAAAATTTTGAATCCATTATCTTTACAAACTCTGGATGCACTCGTCATGCCAATCTAAATATTAAAATGAACTACTGGACATCGGAAATAACACATTTTACGAAGTCATTTAGTCATTTTTCATTCACTTTACCCCTTCATCATCATTCTCTTTATCACTCATATTTCTACATTTGATCATTTCTACCTTATATGAGCTTTAGGTGGCATACTTACAATAAAGTGGTTGATTTCCGATGTTTAGATGATTACTTAGTGAAGACATTGTTATTTCCTAACTTACTTGTGCAATTCTGTAGTTGTTAACAATTCTACAACTATTGGCAATTCTGTAGTTGATTGGCAGTTGTGGTAGTCAAACTTTACACGACATTTTTGATCAAATGCAGAGGAATCTAGAAAATATAAAATATGGGTTTTGTGTAGAATATGGTCATTTAGGTGACTCTCAAGGAAAATCTCCAAAAATTACAAAACAGGGGGAGTATGGTTGAGATTTCCAAACCTGGTCTAACTAGCATACAATTATGTAGCTAAGTGTTTTGAGCAAGTGGTGACCCATATCCACGAATTTGGGCACATGAATCTCATGGGATTTGATGTTATTATCTTATTCAAACTATCTTAGATCAAATCCAAGATTTGTTGGTGAAAGCTCCACATGATTAGGATCTAGGATTTGTTAATTGTAGATCCACTTGTTTAGGATCTGATAACCATCTTGTTGTAACTCCTTTTCCTTTTATGAAGGAGAATTAATATGTATAAATAGGAGAGGATATCATTCAACTTGGATAGTTAATAATTAAGGAGTTATAGAGTTGAAGGACTTAGATCATAGAGTTCCATATTGAAGAGAAGGATCATTGTAATTATTTGGATGTTGGAATAAAGATCTTGTTTTTGCAGATCAAGATTTCTTTGTTGTATTCCTTCTTGGAAGCATATGCCAAGAGAGGTAGGGCCCCCTCTCTCTGGTATATGCTGCCCAAATAACTTATTTTGCTGTGTGATGTTATTTCAGTAGCTTCTCATTTCATTTCTTATTCATTTCTTTATGCTCTTTCATTTATGGAAGCATGGTTTCCCTACAGAGTTAGGCATTGAAGACATGGTTTCTTTAGTAATCTCAAAACGAGTTGATTCTCTTTCTTGTCAACCAAAGGAATGTGGTTAATAGTTGAAGAATAATTTCATTGATCTCATTTGAATTTTGTAGCCTTTCATTAAGTTTTCATATCTTAGAGTTAGTTGCATACTCCTGCATATAGTTTTTTGACATATCACAAGTCTACAGACACTAGATTGATGAATTTAATGTATTAGAGTTCGATCAATAGAATTGACTGACATTTTTGGTGCCATTGTTGGGGATCATTTTTGATAGATTCTTCAGTTTTTTAGTAAAACATGTGCCAAAAGTTACAAAGAAGTTGATTTTTCGGGGCAATTTTGAGCAAACTAAGACAAATATTTAAAATCCGCCATATGGATTTTCTGGGGGGCAATCCCATTTTGGTTCCACACAGATGGTTTCCTAAATTTTGTGGGATTTCAGAGATAAAAAAGATTCTATATGGAGGTTGAGTTCATCAAATCCGTGGAGATTGAGTTCACCAAATCATAGTGTGTGGTTGTTATTCCCGGTACATTCTTTTTGCACGTGGTATGCATTGAAGAAGCACCAATTAGAAGACAACGTTTTGGGATTGGTGTTTTGCATACATGATATTGAGACACTCTCTTGGATGCTAACACACATGATAGAATTGTTGACATCCAAAATCCCCACAAGAGGTGCTTCTACGTAATAAGAAATATACTTTAGGAGGAATAAGCTTGGAGGAGATTTATCGACTTCTTTATGCTCAAGTTATGTCATCTCATACTTCTACTTCGAAAATAACACCTATTTATCTGGCATCTTTCCCAAGACAGGGTTTGAGATTATTGGATATTTTTCTACTAAGCCAACCATTTACTGGAGACAATTGACTAGCTCTAAAGGGTATTGAGATTTATTGTTTATATGAACTTTATGGTGTTTGAATAAGCATCATAAACATTGTTGGGATGCATCACTAGAAGCATGGTAGGAAAGGGGAAGGAATTATGTGGTTGCAACGAGCTCATGATGAAAATAAACTTAGTAGCATTGCTGAGCAACTGTCAGAAATGATTGAGAAATATGTTTCAGATGATGGATTTCATCAATTGGAAGGCTTGATTGATTTGTTGGGAGAAAAACGTGAGGCTACTGGTGACCTTCCATTTCTTCACAAGTATAGGGATTGCTCATTTGAGAATGAAATGAATAACTAGGAGGTTACTACAGCTACTCGCCAAGCTGTAAATTCTTTAATACAGTTGATAAAGAACCCATCTACGCCTCAACAAATCTATCTATCTCTATTGAATGATTATGTGGAGATGCTTATATGGCCAGATCATCCTTTAGTCAAGGTTGTTGAAACTAACTTGTTGTTGAACAAGTTGCAAGAACTCTCTTTGGAAAAGGTCTGAGGTGATTTGGAGGTTTCTCATAGCGATTAGTCTCCTCAATCTTCTCAGCATGTGAGATTGGCACTTGCTACAAACCCTGGTCATGCTATATTACAAGAGTAAAGACTGATGATTTGATGTCTCAAAAACAAAGGAGGAATTTTCAATTTATGTTTCCAGAAGTGTGTGGAACAATATGGTGAAGTTAGAATGCTAGGAAACAAAGGGGCAGATGCCAGACATCACGTGGGTTTTCTCCAACTGGGCAGATCTACATTTTTGACAATCTTTACTTGATGTTGGCATGTAGTACAATTTATGGTCAACAGAGACTCCACTAATTGGAATAATGATGGTACTAAAAAGCATTGTGGTGTTGGCGTGGACCATTATCTTTTCTGTGTTTTATAATTAGATCTGGGCTAAGTAGTTGTTGAATTAATTGGAGCATGGTTTGATACTTGGTAATGATTACCATTGGTGATATATATTCGATGCAATTTTTCAAGGTTAACACAAGGAGGTGTTCACATCTAAAAAACATGCCTATGTATTTAGGTTTGCATTAAGTGGCTTCCATTCAAACATTCATGAAAGCTACTTCTTCCCCTACTTCAAATGCATGAGGACATGAAAAATTTTGAGTGTGGGGGAAGGTTGAAGATGTCCTTTCCATTTCAAACGTCATATCACCATATCATAAGAATATTGATTCACCAAATTTTTGAAAATCATATTTTTTTTTTTAATTCAAGTGATTTTCTACATCTATAGAAACATTGTTACAACCATATTTTTATTCCCAGGGACGATCTTTGCACCACATTTGCAAGCAAATGAGGCCGAATTAAAAAATTATAAGACATGGGTATTTTGCAAAAACTAAAAAATTGAGTATCAGATGGACAAAATTTCCAAAAAGTGCATTTATAGGTATTTACAGGTATGATTTTGAAACAATTTTTTTTTATATAATTTCCAAATTTCTTGTAGCAGCCTCCTTGAAGGACACTTTTGCAGGTCATTTGTAAATAATTGAAGTTGAACAGAGAAATTCCGAGACCTGGGTTTTGTTCCCCATACAACAAATTGAGTTAGTTGCAGATGGCATTTGTAGAAAATGCATGATAATGGATGCACCGACATGTTTTCAAACTTATTTTATGAAAATTATCAGACTTTTTTGTTAGTTACCTGTAGCTAATTTGTAGTTTTGAATGTTTCCATGCATCCCAAGACTAAATCGTGACTTGGAGATGATTTGAAATCAGTATGGGATGCTTATCCACCTGTCAGCCATGATTTTAAGAATTCTTCAAATTTTCATCTTTTTGTAGACGATTTGTAGTTTTGAATGGTTGCACACATCCCGAGACTAGAACATAACCTAGAGATGATTTCAAATCATCATGAGATGCTCATCCACCTATCAACATTTTTTTTTAGCATTTTTCAATTTTCAAGTTTTCAAGCATGAATAAAGATCAAAATTTCAACATTTCTTGTAGCAATAGTTCAATAACAGTCAATAGATTCAAAATTTATCTTCGGCATCAACATCTATTATCTTCTTCAATAATAGTATTCTTCAACATCATCAGTACCACCAACATCATCAACAAACTTATCCAACAACAAGTCATCATCTATAGAACTTACTCCATCCAACATCTTATTTTTCATATCATGCAACCCGGTTATAACCAAAGTATTTTCCTCTCATATCAGCACACCAGAGACATATCAAGATACATCAGGCGAGCCAGAGTTCAATATTCGTTGTCTCTTGGACCACGAGTAGAAGGTAAAGTTGGGTAAGCAATTTCTATTTCTTGGTAGTCATCTAACTGGGAATTCATGAACATAAAATTCTTGAAGCTTCTCATATTTTCCATTCATTCAATTTACATTTTATATTTCATTATCTACCCATCATCATCCACCTCCCTGTGACATTGATGACTTTGAAAAAATCCAAGTGTAAAACAAATCCTTTCCACTTAGGTCCAATATAATATATATCCAGACACTACCTCCTATGTATCTTTGATTGCATGAGGACATGCAATGATTTGAGTGTGAGGGAGATGTTGGACCTTAATAATAACACATTTTACGATGTCGTTTAGTCATTTTTCAATCAATTTACCCCTTCATCATCATTCTCTTTATCATTCATATTTACGCATTTGACCATTTCTACCTTATATGAGCTTCACATGGCATACTTACACTAAAGTGGTTGATTTCCCATGTTTTCATGATTACTTAGGGAATATATTGTTATTTCCTAACTTGTGCAATTCTTTAGTTGTTGGAAATTCTACAACTATTGACAATTTTGCAGCTAATTGGAAGTCCTGGTAGTCAAATTTTCCACAACATTTCTGATCAAATGAAGAGGAATATCGAAAATATAAAATATGGGTTTTGTGCCTAATAGGGTCATTTAGGTGACTCACGAGGAAAATCTACAAAAAGTACAAAACAAGGGGAGTATGGTTGAGATTTCCAAAACTGGTCTAACTAGCCTACAATTCTGTAGGTAAGAGTTTTGACCAAGTGGTGACCCATATCCACGAATTTGGGCACATGGATATTATGGGATTTGATGTTATTATCTTATTCAAACTATCTTATATCAAATCCAAGATTTGGTGGTGAAATATCCACATGTTTAGGATCTAGGATTTGTAAGTTGCAGATCCACTTGTTTAGGATCTGATCATCATCTTGTTGTAACTCCTTTTCCTTTTATGAAGGAGAAGCTATAGTGAAACTGGGCGTTGGTCAATTCCTAAAACGCCATGGGATGAAAGAGTGTGTCACCTTTGTGACACTAAGAAGGTTGAACATGAAAATCACTTTCTCTTATATTGTCAGCCTATACCCATATTAGATCTCATTTTCAAAATGTTTATCACACTACCAACCTTCCTAACCTCTTAACTCAACAAAAGTATGGTGATCTTGGAAATCTTCTCTTAATTATTTTTGAGTACAGAAACAAAATTCTAAAGAATCACAAGTTATCACTTAACCTCTTAAGGTCTGATAGACCAATTCGGTCTTAGTGGGCGTTAATCATCATCATCATCATAGATAAGAGAGGATATCATTCATCTTGTATATTTAATAGTTAAGGAGTTAGAGAGTTGAAGGAGTTAGATTATAGAGTTCCATATTGAAGAGAATGATCATTGTAATAATTTGGATGCTGGAATAAAGAGCTTATTGTTGCAGATCACGAGTTCTTTGTTGTAGTCCTTCTTGGCAGCATATGCCAAGAGAGCCAGGGCCCCCTCTCTCTAGTATATGCTGCCCAAATAGCTTCTTTTGTTGTGTTATGTTATTTCAGTAGTTGTTCATTTCATTTCCTATTCATTTCTTTATGCTCTTTCATTTATGCAAGCATGGTTTCCCTACAGAGTAACACATTAAAGACCGAGTTTCTTCTAATAATATCAAAACCAGTTGATTCTCTTGCTTGCCAACCAAAGGAACGTGATTAATAGTTGAAGCATAATTCCATTGACCTCGGTTGAATTCTACAGCCTTTCATTCAACTTTCTTAGCTTAGAGTTAGTTTTCTACTCCTTCATATGTTTTTTTGGCATTTCACAAGTCTACAGACACTGTATTGTTGAATTTAACGTAGAAAAGTTTGATCAATAGAACTGAATGAAATGAACTTATCTTTTGAATGGCCTTAATGTTTCATTAATCAACTTTCAAACAAGCATATTGCATATTTCAAATCCATTTGATGCAACTCATAAGGTGACATCCATTTTTTGAAGTTACTTATTTAGAGTCATCAGGTCCCCTTCAAATTAACTTGAATGAGACATCTTTCATAATAATCCAATGGCTTATCGAGATACTTTGAAATTTCAACGTTGCTTCTTTTGAAAGTCCCGAGTACCAGGGATAATTTTAAGGATGGAAATTTATCTTAAAATAGAGAAACTTTAGCTAATCTTGCTAGTCCTTAATATGCAAAATATAAAATGCTTAGAGACATCTTTGTAAAAATATTCAAATTTTAAGGATTTTATATAGTTTCTATAACTTTTTGGTGATGTTTAAGGTAAAACGATTTTATCCTATAGAATTTTTGATTTGTAAAATATCGTGGATAGTCCATGGGAACAGTTCATCACAATAGATCATGTATTATACTAAAGTATTTTATTATGTAGGTTTATTTTCCTTAGATCTTAGATTTATGATCATTAGCGTAATGCTCAAATTAATGAAATAATTGAAATGTGAAAGTGAAAGAATAAGAAAAAGAACACACCATCCACACAAATGAACACAATTTGTATCCTGGGAAAACTAATACAGGAGAAAAACCATCTAGAAGGTGAGACCTACACTCTATTCTATTTTCTTCAATAATGAAATAAAAGTACAAATAAAGGGGAGACACACCCTACGAAGTTGCATTTGACATTGTGGCTTGAATTGTTGCTACAAAATCACCTTTCTCCTCTATTATTGTCTTAAAATCTACTCCTAGATGTTATTCTCAACTATGGAACAAGTACAATGATAAGAGAATGAAACCCCTTCTCTTCCTAATAGCTTGGTATTTAACATATTCCAATATCCATCTAGGGTTACAATTTTTTCATCCTCAACCCTCAATTAATGATAAGGTTTTGTATCTTATAGAATCTTCTTGAAATTCCACATGTGGATAGACCGACATGTGTGAGTAATGGGGGTTGATGTGGCATCCACTCATAGCATGGTGGTCAACAAGGTAGGTCAACTTGTGGGAGGAATAACTTCCACATATGAGATTCGACTAAGGTGATTTTCACACCTTCATAAATGTCTCAATGTGTGTAATAGTGTTAAGGATCTGTGAGCTAAATTCCACAAAGTTCTGACCCCAAGAAATGTCGTTTGTGTTGGGTATGTGTTATATTATTTGTAAAATTGATCCCATGTATTGTACACTGATATGGGAGAAAAGTGGGTCTGGGGGGTGCTTCACACCCTCCAGCTGGAAGGTTTGTGGGGGTTCGAAGGTGAGAGCCCCTGAGAAAAAAAAAATTGGTCATTTTTTGGCAGTTTTTTGTTTTTCGTTTTTGACAGTTTTTCAGCACATGGGTTTTGTCGATGGTTTTCTAATTCTGGTTAAGGAATTAGGGTTGTTGACTAATCTAGGTCAATGGATTAGGGGTTTGGATGTCGTAGGATCTTATATGTATATTTTATTGTAAACAATGAAGATGATGAAAATAGACGATTAGAGGTGTGGCTCTAAACAGGTTGTTGGTTTTCCTGGTTTGGGTTTCTAGGGTAAAAATCTTTGTGTAATGTGTGTGTGTTTCATTGTATCTTTTCTGTTTTTATTAAGAATTTGTTTGTAGTAATTAATTGTACAAGATTAAAATATACATTTGGTATCAGAGCAATTATTAGCTTCATAGGGATGACTTTGTGGATAAGGTTTTGTCTCAGGTCTGTGATAATCCTTATTACAGTGGGAGATCTTTGGTATTGATTCATCACGTGAAAATAAATGGAGAGTGGTTCAAAAATAGAGATCGATAAATTTAATGGGAAAAGTTTTGAGTTTTGGAAGCTCAAGATGGAAGATATTTTGGTATACAAAGATCAATGGATTGCGATGGATCTAGGTATTGCACCTACATGGATGTAAACAAAATACTGGAAAAAGTTGGATTGGAAGGAGAAGAGCACAATCCAATCATGTTTCTCAAATTCAATATTATTGAATGTGTTAGGGGAAGCTAAGACCAAGGAATTATGGGATAAGTTGGGGATTTTGTATCAGTGTAAGTCCCTGGTAAATAAACTATACCTACGAAAGAAGCTGTATAACCTAAGGGTGAAATATGGAGACTTGGTGACAATGCATCTGAACGCCTTCAATATTGTGGTAAGTCAACTATTATCTATTGATATTACTATTTATAATGAAGACAAATGTATCAGTTTATTGTGATCTTTACCAGACTCATGGGATAGTCTAGTTGTGGCCATGGGTAGTAATACAATTACTTCAAGTTTCGATGATGTGGTCTCTGTTGGATAATTGAGAGGGGAGGTGAATCATTAATAGAGAAATTTAATCCTTTTTAACCATATAATCCAAGTGTTATATCAGTGTAGCATTATCATCCAATAACCGTAGAGTAAATAAGCAATGAACAAATGAAAAATCATATACATACACAGTACACTAGTGTTTTATATGGAAACCCAAAGCGGGAGAAAACCACACAATTCTTTTTCTTATATGTCTTGAAGAATTACATTCATTAGAAGCACCGAATTCCTTTGTTTTCCAGCTGCAACTGGAAGGAGTCTCCAACCCCCTTGTTTTTCAGGCTACAACCTGAAGGAAGCTTGAACTCCCCTATTCTCTGGCTACAACGAAAATGAGGCTACAACCCCCTATGTTCTCTGGCTACAACCAGAAGGTGGCTACAACCACCTGTCCTTGAGCTGTCCAATCGCCCTAAAGTAGAAGTAGAATGATGGAACCACTATCACACTATCACTGTGAGATATACCACTGTAAACCTGTACCAATAAAGATGAACCATGCATCAACCTATAACTCAACTTGTAATAAACTTGTACCATAAACAAGTGCATCAACCATGCATGAACATATACCAAACAAACTGTAATCAATATATACCATAAACAAGTGCATCCAACCATGTACCAAGTATGTACCAATCATATGTCAACTACTCATCAACTATGACTCATCAATATGTACCAACATTATCAACTATACACCTCATGTATGTGCCAACTCATCAACTACTTGTCTCAACCATGTACCCAACATGTACCTTAACCAAAAGCCCTCATCAATTTCATCATCCAAATATGATTTGTAACTATGCAATATACCTGGTGGGTAAAATCATGAATATGGGTAACAGTTTTGTGATAATCGGGTCTCTAAAATTCCTAGCAGCATTTTTTTGGCCGAAAAAATGTTGCTAGGAATTTTTTCGGTCGAAACATTTTTCGGCCGAAAATTTGCACGTCAAATTGAACGGCACCCTTGAAATTCGTGTACAATATTTTTTGGATGAATTTTTTTTCTGCGGTAAGCATATTTTGGCCGAAATTTTTATTTTTAAGAGATTCCGTTAAAACATAGGTTTCGACTGAAATAATATTTCGGCAGAAAACCTGAAAATGGAATTGTTTGCAGGAAACTGCAAATTCTCTCCAGCTTACTTGATCTTTGGAGGTAGCGGACTCCTAAAAATACTCATAATTTAGTTTTGGAATTGATACCAACATTTTAAAAATTGAATCTACTTTCATTGCATATAATTTGTTTTTATTTTCATTGTTTTTATCTAATTTTATTTAATTTTATAAAACAATCACTACATAATATTTTTAGGTGAGATTATGATTCAGTGAAATGAAAAATCCATATCTCTAAAAATACAAAGTGGAAAATTATGGAAAATTTATATTCATAATCCTTAAACTATTCTCTTCAAAAGGGTATTTTTAGATTTTACTTTTAAGTAAAAATTAAGATAGATACATGGTGGGGGAAAACATGTCTTTAAAATCTGTAACATTTTCATATTGGTCAACTTCAAAATATTCTAGAAATTATAATATTCATCCGTTAGATTGAAAACTATAGTCATCACAAATAGAGTCTCTGTAGATTGTTGTAGTGTATTTCATTTGTCAAAAAAAAAGGTTTAATAATGGATACATTATTTGTTGGAAGATTGGTTGTTGTCATTGATGTCAACCCTAGTCATTGGTTTTGGACCACAAGATTGATGAAGGTATTTGGACATGAAGGAAAATGCACATGCAGATACAATACCCATGGATGGATAGTATACATAATTTTGTTTCCAGTGATATGTGCCACGTCACATGGATCCTCATGGTTGAGGAGAAATGAATTTTTTAAGATGACAAAGTGAATTGAAGAAGGAAGTACATGTAGGCCCTGAAGATAATTAAAGAAAATAATTACAAAATAAGAAAGTGTCAGGTCAGACCTAATGTTAAAAGGAAGTGTCATAAATGGTATAAATACATATCATTATACATTCATTATACACACAAGTCTAATTTCAGAGGAAATCAGAAGTAAAGAAGGCCGGATTTCAAGGGAGGATGAAGTCTTTTGGTGATGTGTTCTAAGGTATGTTATTTTCAGGTCATCTTACCATTTTCGCTATAACATTTTTTCTAGAACGATTAAGATGGTGAAATTGATATAATAATTAAAGGACATATCAAGGTACCTATGGTAGAAGTTTCCGCTGTTGATTCTCTATAATTATGGAGATACACTTTGTTGAAGATAGGGTATTTGACTAGTCTTGAAGCTAGTCAATAAACAGGTATTCCAGGTAAAATAGTCATAACTTCTTGATAGAGAATCCAAATGAAGTGGGACCAATTGAATTGGAAAGAGTACGAATTGTAGTTTCTAGTGTGCAAGTTTCAGAATCTTATGTTAAATATTGAGCGCAGGGCATTCTATACAAGCTAGCTCTCCTGAATAAACCAGAATTGAATAAAGTCTACCATTCTTTCTATAACTTATTTTTGGGGAGGATTCAAGGAGTGAAACTTGGAGGAGTTTCAGAGAATACATTGAGTAATATTATCTATAGGATTAGAGTATTCCAATAATTGAAGAATTACATAAGTTGAAGAATTCTCAGGAATCATTATCAAGCT
>ML777513.1:1577140-1598254 GCA_009831015.1 Picea engelmannii
TTTTTTTTATGGGTGGTAAGGGAAACCCTCTGGCCTATTTGAACTCTCTCACTTGTCCCTTGTCCTCCAGTGGTTTTTTTTTTCACCCTCATTGGTCACACCTTCTTTGAACTTGGTGGGGAAGGGAGGCCCAAAGTCGACTGTGGTTTCGACTCCTCCAAGTCAGTTTTCCTTCCAAGAAGATGGGGTTCCGACTTCTAGTACTGATCTTCCCTTGTGCTCCTCCTCCCCAACTCCCTTCATAGTGGCTTCCTCCCCCACTCTCTCCTCTTCCTTATCCACTCCCTCTGCCTCAACTGACTCTTCATCGGAAGATTGCAAGGTTCGATATCATCTTAGGATTAGGTCGGTGGTCAAGGGGGACCTCTTGGAGATTTGTTTACAGGTGACAGATGGCTGTGGATTGGGACCTTTTCCTCGCTCTTTCTCTGTGGGTAAACAAAGGGGTTGAATATCACACTTACTCTTAGCACAAGATCAAGCTAGAATTGATCTGGCTTCTGGTAGGAAATATTCTATTGTTTGGGAGAATAGAGAAAAGCATTCCCAGGAGGGAGTTACCTCATTAGGGTCCTTTCTTTCAACTACCAGGGTTATGTGAACTTGTCGAAAAAATCATCCCTTCGAAGACTGGTGGAACAAAACTCGCAGGAGGTCATTCTTCTATAAGAAACTTTAGGGGATAACGATTCAGTGGTAAAGGCTTTGGAATCCTTATTCCTAGGGTGGATGTTTACAACATTGGATGATAGGGGTTTTTTGGGAGGCCTGGCCACTGAGTGGAAGAAAATGAACTGCAATCTGGAAAGTGTTTGGGGTTTTGCTTTAGGTATTGGACTGATGTTTTTTTCTGCCGATTTGGGGTGCAACTTAACAATTATCAATGTCTATGGGTCTCATCAAGAGAATCAACATTACTATAATTCTTTAGCTGACTGTGAGTAGTTCAAGGATAAGAATCATATTCTTGGCAGAGGCCTCAATTTCTCTTTACGGGCCTGAGAAGTGTGGGGTCCTTGGGCTGCCCCAGACCCCCTAACCAACTTGTTTCTAAATTTCTTTGATCAGGTGGGTTTGATGGAAGTTGAACCTTAGAAACTATCCCCCACTTGGAGCAATCGAAGGGTTGGGGATGCCCGGGTAGTTAAGCATATTGACATATTTCTCCTGGCTGATGAGTTCCTAGTTTCTTTTTATGTAGTTCATCAATGGGTATATTTTGGGGGGGAATCCGACCATTTCTCGATCCTGCTTGACCTTAGGAACAAAAATAGGAGGTTGTTGAGCCCTTTTAAATTATTTGAGGGCTGGTTCTCGTATCCATCCTTTCAAGACCTAGTAAGGGAGATGTGGGTGCCTTTAATGGAAGGAACTTAGGTGCCTGAGATAGTCCAATTTGTCGAGAATCTCAAAAGATTGAAACAAGCAACTAAAGAATGGGTCAGGGAGAAAAAGTCCAAGGATGAACGAGATCTAAGAGACATCGAATATACATCATCAAAGCTCCAATATGGGGAAGGATGAGGGTTCTCTAGTCAAGAAGCCAAAGAACTATTGTATGGTTTGGAGAAAAGGCGAAGGGTTTTACTGGAAGAAAAAGAAGCACTTTGGAGGCTAAAGAGTCGGGCATTGTGGCTCTCTTGTGGAGATGAGAACACAAAGTTTTTTCAAGCCTTTGCAAAAGGTCGGAAAATGGCCAATACCATCTAGGGTTTAAGGAATTAGATGGGGGAAAAGGTAACCTCCTTTGAAAAACTGGCTGAGTTGGGCACTGAACATTTCAAAGAGATTTTTAAAGCGCAGGAGGGGTCGACCATTGCATAAATTGTACAGGTGGCTTGGTTATTCCCTTGTTTTGTAGAGGAGGATGTAGTTGGGATTTTAATGGCTCATGTCTCTAAAAAAGAACTAATGTAAGTTCTTCACTCCTTCCAAAAATGGAAAATCCCTGGGCCAGATGGATGGCCTATCAAAATTTATTTGGGATGTTTCAAGGTTCTTTGACCTGATTTACTGAAGGTGATAGAGGATTCAAGGGTGAACGGTCACATACATAACCCAATCAATTATGCCTTCATTGCGCTTATTCCAAAGACAGATAATCCCTCCTCCTTTGAGGACTTTTGGCCTATTTACTTATGCAAATACCTGTACAAGATAATTTCAAAGGTAATCAGTAGAAGGCTAAAGGTGGTCCTCTCAAAACACATTTCCTGTGAACAATTTGGTTTCCTAGAAGGCAGACAGATACATGAGGCCATTGGAGTAGCACAAGAAGGCATTCACAATATCAAACTAAGGACGCTCAAAGGTGCTATGGTGAAAATAGAATTATCCAAATCTTTTGATTGGGTAAACTGGTTCTACCTTAGAATGATCTTGATTCACTTGGGTTTCGGGCTGGACTTTTCCAACTGGGTGATGGGGTGTATGAGCTCGGTATCCTTCTCCATTCTTCTCAATGGTTCAACATCAACTTTTTTTCAAGCAGAAAGGGGATTGCGTTGAGGATGCCCACTATCTCCTTTACTCTTCCTCTTGGTAGAAGAAAGACTCAGTCGGTTCCTGGCAGGGGAAAAATTGGTTGGGAGATTCATAGGTATAAAAATATCTAATGGGATGACCATCACTCACTTGCTATTTGTTGATGATATTATAATCTTTTATGATGGCTCAAAGCGATAAGATGACATCTTAATTGAGGGTATCACTCTATTCAAAATTGCAACTGGTATGCAGGTTAATGCACAAAAATCCAATATTCTCTTCTTCCTAGTTGAGGCCGATGTTACACAAAATTTCTTGGAACAAATACCCTTTCAATCGCAGGGGTTGGATGATGGACTGAAATATCTTGGATTCCACTTAAAGCCCAATTATTATCGAAAGACCAATTGGATGTGGCTTCTGGCCAAATTGGAGAAAAGACTGAAGGTTTGGACTAATAATTGGCTGTCAAGGGCAGGGAGATTAGTATTGATCAAATTAGAACTGGAAGAAATCCCAATTTATTGGATGTCCCTCTCTTGGATTCCAAAGGGCATTCTGGAAAAAGAGAGAAAATTGCCCTTTTCTTACCTTTGGAGGGGAAAGTCGAAAAACCAGGTGATGCCTTGGGTCCGTTGGGAGAGAATTGTCAATCCAAAGGCTCTGGGGGTTAAAGAATATTTTCCTGTTATCGAAAGATTTAGCAACAAAATCGGTGTGGAGACTGATCTCCACAAACAACTTATGGACCAAAGTAGTCATTTTGAAGTATGTGGATCTACTCTCTTTGTTGGAATGGCTCAGGCACGCTAGCCCTCGGTCGTTGGAAATTTCAGTAATGTGGAAGGTGATTCAAAATGCATTTGAAGTGGTTGGATATGGATTATCCTGGAAGGTTGGGTTTGGAAATTTGCTCAGAATTGGACATGACCCTTAGGCAGGTTGCATTAGAGAGAAAATTCTTTCGGTTGATCTCTGCTTAACCTTGGATCAAGGGGGATATTTCTATTTGGCTCAGGTTGGGGACCCCCTTACCACAACTCTTTGGAATCAAGGCTAGAGAGACCGGATAAATTTGGGATTAGTTGGGGCTGAAGCATTAATCTGGGACCAATATATCAATACTCTTAGGTCAGAAAATATTCGATTGACCGAGAGGGAGGATGAGCTCCTTTGGGATGGGGATTTGGGTGGGGTTTATACCCCAAAAGATGGCTATGTTTAGTTAAACATTTAACTCTTGCATCAAGACGAAAAGTGGTGGTGGAGAAAAATTTGGAAACAAATATGCCCAGCTAAAGGAAAAATTTTGGTGTGGACAATCTTAGAGAACAAAATTCCAATGTGGGACAATCTACAAAAGTGACAATTCAATGGCCTGAGTTGGTGTTCGCTATGTAAAAATCAGGGGGAATCGGTTGACCATCTCTTTATGTGATTCCCTTTCACCACTTCAGCATGGGTGAAAGCAACTAAATTGAACTTCGTCATTCGTGCCTGGCAAGGCGCATCCTTTGAAGAAGCCTTGACTGAATGGCTCTCGTCGAGGACCCCTCATGCCCTTAAATATTTTCCCCTCATTAATGCATGGGGGATTTGGCTAGCCAGAAAATCCACACTATTTTGGGATGAACCACAGTCATCACTACGTGTTGTAGAAATTTTAATACAAATTATGTATTGTCTAGATTCTCCTGATCTAACAATTATATGCCACTGTTAAATACATAATCACTTCTACAAATATTCTTGCATAACTTAAAACACGATCGCCAATTACAATATCAAGAAGAAAGATCAATCACACATAACACAGATGTTTTACCAGGAAAGAATAAAGCTAAAAACCCCATTATCATATATTATGTATATATCATGGATCATGAAACAATCTCATACAAAACTCTAATCCAAGAGCTCTCAGTACAGTATACAATCATCTCACACTGTCATACAAAAATTGACAAATTCATGTGCCAGTTTACTGCTTCCAGACAACCTGCCTCCTCTGTGTAATCCCTGCTGATGGAAATCCTTCCAATGAATGAATTCCTCTTTCCTAGGCTGTGCAATCCTCATGGGCACATCCAATGTGTGTGTGGTTGCATGTGTGCACTCACTAATGTCACAATTGATAGTCAAACTATCCCTTTCACCTGTTATATCAACTGGGTATCCACTGGATCTGACATGCATGTAGTTAACAATGGTAAATCTTCGATTGCATGTGATATCACTGATTGTGAATTAATTAATAATTAATTCACTGATCTCTCACTAGTGTTAGTTCAGTTACAATTAGTACAACTGAGATTAACTCACTTAACTGAGTTAAACTACTTTAAAACTCACATAACTACACATATAACTCTGTTACAACTTCGAATCACTCAGTTACAACTAATTCGACTTGCATGTCCCACCAGTCAACCTTTGAACTCGAATTTCCTATAGCTAACTGATTTTCCACTTCATTTAACTATTTCCAGGTGCTCATTGAGAATAGATTAATATTTATTGTCCAACTATTATTAAGGGATAATAATAGTCGACATACATCTATAAATAGAATTTGCTCACAATCTATAAATAGACATCATCTATAAATAGAATTTGTTCATCATCTAAAAATAGACTTCCACCTAAAAATAGCCCGAGGCTCCATCCTAGTGTAATTGCATAATTTTCACTAGGATCTTCTTGTTGAATCTCAACACGTGTGGCCATTAATTGCTTGGGAATCCTTTCACATATGAAGTCGGTGGATAGATTGGGCTAGAGAAACGCTCGAAGGATTCAAGTGGAACAGATTGACAAAGGACGACCTTGGGCCTACTTTTACGGAGTGACCTCCATAGATCACTTACTCTGTGGGGGAGGGATGTCTACACTTATCTGAACTTCATTTCTTCCTTCTCAGGGCTGGGTTGGGGGCTGGCACAAACGACGACTCTGAGATTCTAGCCTTAAAACTATTACTCTTATTTTATGTGGAAAAAGGTTGCAAAACATTGCAGGTCTTTGGGGACTCTTTATTAATTATCAATTGGGTGAACTAAAAACAAAATTGTCATATTGCTCGTCTTTTGCCTATTCTTCAGGAATTTTTGAGGATAATATCTACCTTTGACATTATTTCTTTCACTCATATCTATAGGGAACAAAACAAAATGGCTGACATGCTTTCCAAAGAAGCCTCACAACTAGAATATGGCAGATGGCACATCACAGAACATACATTAGAGGGCAGTTTTGATTATCACAGATCTTTTCAAGATGTACATCTTTAGGGAGCTGCATCTCTTTTTGGAACTCCAAGACTGATATTATTGTAAAATGATGTATAACTCATGTTTTTGTTTAAATTTATATGATATGTGAACTAAAGACATAGTATGTGAAATGTGGACAGGAAGGTGTATGGATTACATCAAGATTGCTATTTGTTTTTGTTTATGTTGAAACTTTCAAATATAGAAGTGATCCCATGAAGGCAATATATATTTGGCTATCCTCTATAGCCAATATATATCTACGAATGTAATTTTGTACCATTTTAATGAAATTATGAATTTTTTCCGTGGAAAAAACAACAACTAGAATTGTTGATGATATTACTAGGATATAAAAAATTGACAACTTTGGGGCATCATCTTTTCCATCATTTTTTGTTGCTCATAGTGATGACATGAGAAAACTTTTGCATGAGCATTTTGGTCATCTAAACTATCGCTCATTGTAGAAACTATGTAATCAACATATGGTGATCGTTCTTCCTATCATTTCTTGTAGAGATGGTGTTTGTGCTGGTTGTGTTCTTGGTAACATCATCAAGACAATTTTGACAAATGTGTCACTTGGCATGCCTCGACTCCTTTGCAACCTGTTCATAGTGATTTGTATGGTCTGATTTCTTCTCCTTCCTTCTATGGGTGCAAGTACTTCTTAACTTTCATTGATGACTTCTTTAGACACACTTGGGTTTACTTCTTAAAACTTAAGAGTGGAGTTTTTGACATGTTTTTCCCTACAAGGCCCTTGTAGAAAGATAATTTGGACATCAACTTCAAAGGTTAAGAATAGATAATGGAGGTGAATATGTGAACAAAAAATTTACAAGTTATTGTACCGCACATGATATTCAAATGCAACATATTGTTCCATATGCACCACAAAAAAATGGTGTTGTGGGGAGAAATAATTTCACATTGAAAGAAATGGATAATTGTATGATCTAATCTAAGGGATTGAGTCTTCATTAGTGAGAAGAAGTCATCAACTATGCAAATTACATAGTAAATCACACTCCCACACATGCTTTAAAAAATATAACACTAGAATAAGCATGGACTAAAATTAATCTGTATGTAAGCCACTTCCATGTATTTGGTAGTGTAGCATGGGCCCACATTCTTGATGACAAAAGGAAATAATTATAGACAAAAAGTGAGAAGTGTATTTTTGTTGGATATTATGAAGATATCAAAGGTTACATAATTCTTCAATCTCATTCTAATGAAATAATTATTAGAAGAGATGCTAAATTTGATGAAAATCTCTTGGTCTGTGAGCCTAATGTGATGCTTGAACCATCTTTTGTTCCTATTCTTGTTTCTTCTTCATATGATAACAATGAGGATAAAAATACACCTTTTCCTACTCACCTTCCTCCAGATGAGTCTATTGAACATGAACCTACACTAACACCACCACTTCTCAAATGGGTCTGTTCAACATGCGAAGTACCTGGTGATCTTGCTAGTGATCCTAGAGATCAACATTGGACACATTCACAGTTCCTGGATTGAGCCTCCTCTCTTTTGGCTTAAGTTTTAGAGACCCACGATCTAGACACATTTTCAGAAGCTTCTGGCCATCCAAATTGGGACATAGAAATGAATGAACAATATCGCTCCTTAATGGAGAATGATACTTGGGATCTTGTCCCTCTTCCAAAAGGAATAAAAATTGTTTAGGAAGTTGTCATTAAGGGGGGGGGAGTCTCTAATTCCTCCTTCCTTCTCCTATTGTGTCATCTTTGTAAATACTTGAATACTGTCTCAAGTTGTTCTTAAGGGGGGATGTTAGGATATTTAGACACTTAGGGGTTAGTTAAGATCAACTTGGTCTAATGTGTCTATAGGTAAAAGTGTGTTTCTTTAGGATGCATTAGTATGCATTTGTAGTTATGTAATCTGAAGGTTATGATATGTTCTAGACACAGAGTGATCGAACAAATAATATTCTCCTTGATATTAACTATTAAATCAATGCTTAACACTTGATTGGTCCATGATATCTATTTAAAAAGCATGGACAATCATTTGTTGATGATTGATTTTGAGAAACTCTCTTGTAAAAAAAACTTTGCATTAATATATTGCCTCAAGTGGCCATATTGGTTGGGGCCATGGATTGTTTCCCTCTTCGAGGATTTTAACCCCATAAAAACACCGGTGTGTTGATATTTGATCTCATTGTGTGAGTGGTTACTGAAGGTGTTTGTATTGTGTTGGAATTCCCTATTTTGTTAAACATATTTCTAGTGCTACTATGAGATTAGTGTAGATTTTTCTTTCTATTCATAGTGGTCTAGAATATTGTGAGAATTGATATATTTTTATTGTAGATTTCTCTGATGTATCTAATATGTTTTCTTGTTATCCTATTTTTTTGTTTTAACAAATGGATATGGAAATGTAACTTTCATTATAATTATAGGTTATCCTTAGTTCACTATTAGTGATATAGATATATACAAAATCTACAATTTTGTGAAATTGTTCTTGTTTATCACTTGTGTTTATTTCTACTAGTTCCATGCATTTCCATTTCTTATTAGATTTCCCAAGATAAATAAGATTAGATTAGTTTTAAATCACTTGCACTTCATATATTTTTTAAAATTTGAATCATAAAACCAAAATGGTATTCGGGCCATAATCTAGAGGATTCACCATACAAAATGGAGGAATGTTTGATTGGGCCCTTTTGTTGCATGTAATTGTGGAATTCATGAGGGGACAAATTTCCATGTGAAATTTTGATGATAAAAGAAGGGAATATGACAAGTTTACCCTTGTAGAGCCATTATGTTGAAGAATTCATTAACTTCTCATGGCTCCTCTTCATATTATCATTTAGCGGGACCATGGGGAAGTGTCGATTGACTATTATTGAATCATTGTATTGGCATCTAGTAGTTGCATGGTTAAGGGTCAAGTTCCATTCCTCTAGATTAGTTTTCCAATGAGGGGTACCCGAGGAAGGGTCAATGAGCTCATTGAAGGGCCAACTGACCCTTTCTTGAGCATGGCATTCTCATTTACAATCCTTATTTTTCATATTTTTCTCTTATTTCTTTTTCCTCCCCTTTCTTTTTTAGCAATTTCCTATCTCATTCTTGTTTAACAACTTCTTCTTTCACCCCCATTAGAAACTTCCTTTTTTGTTCAGTTTTTCTTTCCCTCTCCCATATTCTTTAGCATTTTTCTCTCTCATTCATTTTTCTTCTTCCATACTTGTTTAGAAATTTCCTCTTCCATTCATTTTTCCTCTTCCATTCTTTATGAATTTCCTCTCCTATTTATTTTTTTCTCCCTTTACTTTTTAGAAATTTCCTCTCTTATTCTTGTTTAGTGATTTTCTCTTTTATTCCTAATAGAAAATTCCTTTTCCATTTCCTTTTTCTCTTTTTCATCTCCCATTCTTCTTAGCAATTTTATCTTTTGGTCATTTTTTTATTCCATTCTTGTTTAGCAATTTCCTCTTTCATTCTTTTTATTCTCCCGTTATTTTTTAGAAATTTCCTCTTCGGTTATTTTTTCCTGTTATAATAAAATGAAACATATCTCTATAGTGTTAGAATTATTTTCATTTCTTTCATTCATATTTTAGCATGCTCTCTTCTCTACCATGTTCACTCACTTAGAGCTCTCTCCTCACTCCCTATCACTCTCTCTATCACTCCCTATCATACTCTTCTCACTCCCTAGCTCCCTCTCTGTTGAAGACATCGTGTAATGATTTATGTAATTAAGGGCATGTACACAAGACCACTAGGAAATCATTACAAAATGTTTGTAATTAACAAATGAAGATGACATTACATTCCATTCCCCATCAAAAGGGTGAATATCATGGTTTATCAAAACCACAGGCTCAAAATGGTGATTCAGTGGGAAAGGTAGATGGCCACCGAGATCCATCTGGATCATTCCTCCCCCCTTAGGAAGAAATGGTCACCAATGTGTCAAGTTCCCTTGGGAGACATAGAGACTTCTGCTAAATCTGAAGCTTGGTGCGCTGCTTGCCGTGCTGAAGAAGTTGTCATGCTTAGCTTGTTGAAGGTTGTCATGAACCTATTATTGGAGGGGTTGGATCCCTTCAACGAATCTAGCAGCATTATCTACTTGAGTGTGGGAGGAATCTATCAGTGAAGATGCAACATGAAGAGTATGAAGGGTTTTTTTATAACCTTGCTTGGTTGGGCAGTTTGGAGGCACCCCCGTAGGTCCAACAAGAACATCTTGGTACTCTTCTACAATCTTGTCGATCTTCTTTTGCTGGATAGAAAGGTCTTGGGATGAGGTTGCAGTGGTTGCAGTGTCCTTTTGTTCACCTTCTGATTGGATTGTGAAGAGGCTAAACTTTGCAGTATGAGAGATTACTTTGTGGCATTGTTTTGGTGGGACAATAGTCAGAACTACCTCTTGTATCTTGTATAGCTGACCTCCCAGAGTAACAATGACACTACAAGGTCGAGACTCATAAACAACATGATGCCTCCACATATATGGTTGTCCTAATAAAACATCACACAATACCTCATACCTGAAGGGCTTGATGTCATAGGACAAGTGACACTGTTGGTTGGAACTAAGATCTTGACCCTGGCGAAGCCACCCGATGTTGTATGGTTGCGGGTGTGGTGTTGTTGGAAAATCTAACTTCTTGACAACCTCTGCTAAGATGATTTTATTTTGGATTCCACTATCAACGATAAAATGTAGTGGGGTCCCCTTCACCCAGATCTGTGAATGGAAGAGTCACTCCTCCTCTTCAGGATCCTCTTTTGGTTGGATTGTTTCAGTTGCAACAGTAGTAGTGGGTTCTGCATCAATGATTTGTCTCCTTTTATTATTTTTTGGATTAGGGTCCAATTCAGGGTTCTACTCTTTGTCTTTGAGCTCAGCCACCAATGACTATATTGAGTGACATTCATCACTGTTGTTCCAAGGGTTGTTGTGGAACTCACACCACTTTCTAGTTTCTTTCTTAGACTTCCCATTACCCTTCTTTACCTGCATATGGGACTGACTCTCTTGAGGTTGGATTTCCTTGCTCCATCCTTCATTATGTGAGTTAGAGTTTCCTTTTCCATTCTTCTCCCACTTACTCTGCTGCTTGAATTTCTACTCAATTTTGACAACATATTGATAAGTAGCTCCCAGTGAGGAGATGTCCAAGAAATCCATCTCTATTTGGATGTACCTGTGCATACCACTATGGTACTTCAAAACTAGGTGTCGCTCAGAGTCTTTGATACCTAGCTTTGAGCACAAGGTATGAAAGATGTTGGTGTACTCTAGCACCATCTGGTCTCTTTTCTGACGCAGAGTTTTCCATCTCATGTATTGGTCATCATAGTTTCCAACAAGGTAGAACTCCTGCTTTAGGGCATCTACAAAGGCCACCCAAGTGGGTTCTCTCCCAAATAGTGTAGATTCATCCATGGTGTACCTCTCCCAATAACCTTCCCATGAAGCTCTAAGATGGAGAAGGGCTTTAAGGAGCACGAAGGTGATCTTTTCACTATCGATTTTTTTTTGGACAGAGTAATAACCTTCTAGCAGTTTCAACCATTTTTCTAGAGTATCTGCATCTATTTGGCCTTCAAATAAGGTGATGTCAAAATTGACTTATACCTTGAAGGGTGTCGCACTTGAGAAATGGATTCTTGTCGAAGATTCCTTAGCCACTGCCATTGATAGTCTTCGAAGGATATGAGAAACGTTTTCCATCATCTCATTCCTTTGTCACACGAGGGATTCCTCCAACAACATATTGAAATGATCTCCTTCTTTGTCATCTCTCTTTTGTTTCGAGCTACAGGATAGGATGGGGCTCTGCGGTTATGTGGCACCAGGGGCCCATGGCCCACACCCTATGGTCGCGATCTACCCTCTTTCTTGACAACCGATCCTTTTACCCAGCGGTCACAAGAACCCTCTAACAAGACTACAGGCACGACCCCACCCTTCTAAGTAAAACCCTCTCACTTTTTGACTCTTCCACTTTGCCTCATCCACTTGTGCTACTGCCTGAGGTGCCCTGAGATTCTTGTGAACAGTATAGGAGTGAAGAAGTGACTGACCTATATTTATGGAAGGGTGTCCCAATGGCCACATACAATGACGAAGTGGATTACTCACCAAATCCAGAAGAGTTTCTCCCCTGGATGGGGACAACTAGCAGGACACCAAAATTTTCCCGACTACAGTTGTCCACCTTGACACCATTGGGATCTCCACCACTTTCTAGGCCTCCTATGGTCCCCTAGAGCAACTTCTTTTCATAGCTCTCCGAGGTAGCATGATTTTACCCTGTACAAATCTTGGGTTCCTCCTCCTGGCTCAGACACGATATTTGGGACAACAACCTCTCGACCCCGGTGCCCCCCCTCTCCTCAGTCTTCGACAACACTTCATACCACAGAAACACACTTCTCCCTCAAGCTTTCACAACTCCCCTCTCTCCATCACATTGTGACTTCTTCTCCTCGCCTTCTCCTGCAACTATATCCTAGAACTTCCTGGATCCCACGGTGAACCCAACTTCCAGTCAGGGTCTGGGAGAATTTGGGGTACATCCCGAGACACTACCAGAAGTGCTCTTTGAAGATCAGAATTAAAGGGTCATGCAAGCTCTGGAACATAGCCAGGATTTATCCATAGAGTGTTACCTTCCTTTTGATGGCCAAGCCTACTCACTAATTCATGCACCTCCAGAGTTGGAGCTAGGTTTTTTCACAACAAATCTTCATCCCTTCAACCTCAATGATTGGGACCTCAACCAAAGAGGGGCAGCAAGCTCCCATCATCCCTATGACTCGGACCCAGATGCCTAAGGCACTTCAGGGAAAAGAAGGAGGAAGAAGAACAAATGTCTTAGGTCATCCAAGGAAGATCCAAACTTCATCCTTGGTGATGACCTTTTAATAGAAGGGGTCTCGGAAATGGCAGGCAAAACTCTAGTGGGGAAATCCTATGGCCGAAAATTTAGTGAAAAATCCCTACGAGCCTGGGCCGCTTCAAATTGGGGTGCAAAATCCACAAACTCACCCAGTATCTTCCTCCTCTCTAGAGGTTGGTTTATGATTATTTTTGTTGAACCCTCTTAGGCCATGGCCACACTCCAAAATAGTTGGACAATTGATTCTTCCCTGATTCTTATGAAGCTATGGAACCCCACTTTCGACGCTACTAGTGAGCGTTTGGACTCCATCCCAATTTAGGTCCACCTACCAGGTCTCCCTCCACACCTCTGGTCATAAATTTTCTTTAAAACAATAGGGAATTTTTTAGGGGAATACATAACAACAAACATGGGATTTCTAGCCTCAGGTGAAATGGAGGTAGCACGAATTCTGGTCTCTCTAGTTAACATCATAGAAGGGCTAAGGGAATTCCTCAATATCACAGAACTGGGACGCACAAGAGTTCAAATCATAGATTATGAAGGCGTGCCCTTCTGCTGGAGACAATGCCATGAATAGGACCACATGGTCAAAGACTGTCCAAAATATTTTTGGAGGTGCTCTGGACACTCTCCACATGAAGTCGGGCAACAAGGCTAGGAGCACCAAGTTGCAACTGGAGAAATTTCCTCCGCTTCAGTGTCAAATTCAGTAGGGACACCTTCCCCCACCCCAACAACATTACAGGACTCCACGACAACTTATCAACTGGATTCGGTCGCGAACGCCTTGAAACTCATTCCAACAACCGAAAACGAGGCACGCTCTGACCACATCCCATAGACAACTCCTCAACACTTGATCAACAACTTATTGGGTATGCAACTCTCTCTCCCTCACCCTGTAAATGGATTTCTAAATACTTTCAATTTTATCTTAAAAGATTGCATCCCCCCCTCCCATTTCCCCCCCTGACCTCCATTGTTTCCCTAAAACCCCATTTCACCTCCGCCTCCCTCCCTTCACCTCTACTAGACGAAGACTCCCCACTGACAACTTCTCCTCCAAATCCCCCAAATTATTGGTCCTAAGAGGAACCTTCTTCCAAGGAATCTGAGGACTCCATCATATGCTTCCACCTTTGCAACAGATCAATCACTATCCCTACCTTGGACCCCAGAGGCCTTGGGCCTACTCCAGAATCCTTGAAAATGAAAAAAGGTCATGGCAAGCCTTCACACCTCTCCATAGCACAATCTTGTGCATTGATGGACACGACTTCAGGCCAACAAAAATCTCTCCTTAGGGCCCTTAGACCAACAAAATCCCCTTCCAGGGTTCCCCCATGAAGCTCCTCTCTTTCAATTGCAGGGGTTTAGTGAGCCCCCCCAAAAATTATGCTATAAAAAGGATGATAACTTTGCACCAACTAGAGGTTGTTCTCTTCCAACAAACTCTAGAGGACGAACGCACAACCAAAAAATCTCTCTCTACACTCTTCCAGGGCTGGGATTTCCTGGGGCTGGATTCCCGTGGTAGATTGGGAGGCCTAGCCATTGGTTGGTGCTCCAAAAAGATAAAGCCCTTAAACTCTTGGGCTTCTGAATCTTGTTTGGGACTTGAGGTACAATTCAAGGGTTTGGGGATGAATCTCAAGATTATAAATGTATATGGGCCACACAAAGACAATATACCTTTCTGGAACTCCCTCTTCAACAAGGAACTCTTGAAGTCGGAAAATCTAATTATCGACAGTGACCTCAACTTCTCCCTAGGTGAAATGGAAAGTTGGGGACCCTCGTCTCACCCATATCCCCAAACAACATTTTTTAGCCACCTTTTGGCTTCAAATGGCTTCATTGACATTGCGCTAGTCAAACTGCTCCCCACCTGGAGAAACTTAAGAGTTGGGGAAACACAAGTGGCAAAAATATAAGATTGGTTTCTGATCACCGAATCACTGTCGATGCTTCCTTTCCAATTCCATCAATGGATAGGAAGCGGGGGAGACTCAGATCACTCCCCTATATGGTTAACCTTTGAAGGAGGACCATAAAATCCAGCCGCCCCTTTCAAATTCAACTCCAACTGGCTCAAAGAAGAAAGCTTCCAAAAATCGGTAAAATCAAATTGGAATCCCCTTTAGGATTCGAGGGGAACATTGACAACCATACAATTCATGGAAAATTAAAAAAAAATCAAGATTTGGTCATTCCCTGGGAAAAAACAAAACAAAAAGAATACGAGCAAGAACTTAAAAGCATTGAGGATCAACTGGAGGCAATATACCAATATTTTGATTTTGGGTTCTCATCGGAAGGTTCACGATAAATTCTTAGAAACCTAGAGGCAAAGCGAAGGAAACTATTGGCAGATCAAGAAGTAACCTAGACACTTACGAGCAGGGAAATCTGGCTAGCAAATGGGGACGAGAAAAAAAAAATTCTTTCATGCCTTTGCCAAAGGTCGAAAAGTGGCCAATACAATTTGGAGCTTAAAGGGTCAGGAAGATATACCAGTTACTTCCTTCAAAGGGCTAGCAACTATGGGAAAAAGACACTTCCATAATTTATTCAAAGAAGACAGAAGGACCAACATAGTCGACATCATCAAATTGGACCTTTACTTCCCCAACTTCATGGACGAGGAAGGAAATTGAGATCTATATGCATAAGTCATTGAAGTCGAACTCAAAGACACCCTGCAAAGCTTTCAAAAAGATAAAATCCTTGGTCCAGACGACTGGTCAATTGAATTCTAGCTGGGCTTCTTTGATTTGATCGAAGGCGATATTCTCAAAGTCATAGAGGAATTCAGATTAAATGGCAGAATTCATAGCCCACTTAACACTGCCTTCATAGCTCTAATCCCCAAGGTAAATGATCCTCTCTCCTTTGATGATTTCYGACCCATCTCACTATGCAATTTCATATATAAAATCATTGCAAAGGTAATAGCCCGGAGGCTGAAGCCACTACTCTCTTTGTCCATCTTGAAAGAAAAGTTTGGGTTCCTCGAAGGCTGACAAAYCTAAGAAGCAATTGGGGTCACTCATGAAGGCCTTCATMGTCTGAGAACTAAAAAAGCCAAGGGCACCATTTTAAAGATTGATCTCTCCAAGGATTTCAATAGGGTAATTTGGTCCTACATCAGGCTCCTACTCACCCATCTCGGATTCCAGGTCCCCTTCATCAAATGGATAATGGCMTGCATCTCCTCGATCTCCTTTGTGGTCCTCATAAATGGAGCAACCTCACCTTTCTTCACCTCCAAAAAAGGATAAYGCCAAGGATTCCCCCTCYGCTCTCCGCTCTACTCTTTCTGCTGGTGGCCGAGGGACTACGTAGGGCTATATAAAATGCRGTAAGAACGRGGGATTTTCATGGAATACAACTAACCATAAGACTAAGAAGCACACATTTACTTTTTGTGGATGACATCCTTATCTTCTGGAATGGTCGAAGGCGAGATGCAGAAGTTCTTGCAAATATTCTCTCCCTCTTTTGCTCGAAAATTGGTATGAAAATAAATATACAAAAAATTACACTTTCCTTCTCTGAAATGGAAAGAGAGGATGAGGAAATCTATCAAAGGCTCTTTCCCTATACTTTTCAAGATTTCTCAGAAGGCCTAAAATATCTTGGTTTTCACTTAAAACCAAATAACTACCTCAAAAGGACTGAAAATGGCTAATCTCCAAATTGGAGAAAAGACTATCTGAATGGAGTTTCAGGTGGCTCTCAAGGGAAGGAAGACTCACCCTAACCAAAGCATTTCTAGAGGCCATCCCGGTCTAATGGATGTCGTTGGCCTGGATACCGAAAGAAAAATTAGAAAACATTAGAAAAGTATGCTCTCACTTCATTTGGTCAGGTACTGGGGACAAGCTCACACAGTCGTGGGAAAAGTGGGATCACCTAGCCTGGCCAAAATATTTGGGAGGATGGGGGCTTAAAAACATATTTTTATTCTCCAAGGCTTTGGCAGCAAAAACAGGGTGGCGCCTCAGATCCACAAACAAATCACACAAACAAGGCCCCATCTTCTGGAAATCTCTTATTTCCTCTTTTCCAGTAATTGGAGAAGGACTATCCTGAAGAGTAGGTAGAGGAAATCACCTCCGCATTGGATCAAACCCCTGGCCTGGAAGTGGGAACTCCCACATTCTCTCTTTGGATCTAATCAACAATCTCTATAGGCAGAATCTTTTCCTCCTCTCCCATCTGGCTGACCCAAACACTACTACTCTCTGGCATCAGGGATGGAAAAGAGCAACTGATATTGGGCTAACATGGGCCCTTGCAACTCAATATAAAAATTATATTGCAGCATTACAAGTTGGACACATAAGACTCCTCGACAGGGAGGATGAGTTGGTTTGGAAAAAGGATCCTTCAGGAACTTACACCCCAAAACTGGGATACATCGCTTTAAGCCCATACCTCTTTCAACAACACCAAATTTGGTGGTGGAAAGGACTCAGGAATCTAAAATGTCCACAAAAATCCAAAATATTTCTTTGGGTGGCCCTAAATGGAAAAGTACCTACTTGGGAAAATATACAAAAGTGATAGTTCGAAGGACCAGTAAGATGTCCCCTTTGTCACTCCGAAAATGAAACAACCCTCCACTTGCTTATCTACTGCCCTTACACCCAAAGAGTTTGGACGGAAGTTTCAGTAAGCATTGGACAAACATGCACTTGGAGAGGGCCAGGTCTGGAACAAGCATGGAAAGCCTGGACTCACGACACACAAGATACAAAGAATTAAAATCTCTCCCTCCCATCATAAACTGGGGCATTTGGTTGGCTCGATATGCAACACTCTTCCTTGACAAAGCTTCTGTCCCAGAAACAATTGCAACACAAAGTCTCTCAATACTCTCACATGTTGCACAGTAAAAAAAAAGGTCCAAACATACAACCGATCTAGACAGAGACAATAGAAAAATCCAAGCCTTGGGATTACTTTGATGGGGCCTCACAGAACTAAACTTGTGGGAGTGGTTTTATACTTCATCAATCAAAAAATCTTTCTTTTCATATAAAGCTAGGGCTGGGACAGGGTACAAACAACTATGCTGAGTTATTGACTTTAGAATTACTACTTCTCTTTGCAAAAGAAAAATAACTACTGCACATCCAAATATTTGGAGACTCAATGATCGTCATAAACTGGGCAAGAAAACTTTAGCCGTGTCACAACATTTTCCTCCTCCCTATTTTGGAGGACATTCTTTGCTTGATGGAAGAATTTGACACAGTGACTATCTCCCATGTCTACATGAACAAGAACATGGCAGCGGATGCACTCTCAAAAACAGGGCTACCCCTTGCTATGGGACAATGTCACATCTCAGAATACAAGGAAGGAGAGACACACACATATTACCACTGCCCTTTTATAGACACAACAGTTCAACAACAACAATAGAATTTTTGGATGAAAAGTTTATTTGGACCCAGGGAGTCAACCTCATCTCCTATTTTTTCAGCGAGAGATAACCTCAACATACCCAACAACTTATCTTGGCAAAACACATTCAGTTTGGTTCAAATCAAAATCTCTTTTTACAGATTTCTTATACTCAAACACCTTGTCTGGGTGATGTAATTTTTGGTTTTAAAATGCCTCTTTCCAAGGCCTCCCTTCTTGACAGAGGGTCATGGACTTTCTTCTATATTTTTTGGAACACATATTACACCCATGCGGTGTTGTGCTCCTTGAAGCACCTACATAATGTAATTTTGTCTCTTCGAATGTATAAAATTACATTTTTTTCCATGGAAAAAAAATATCTCTTTTCTTCTGCCATGGGAGGTCGCTTAGGTTGGCAAGAGCAATTGTACTCAAGTGAAACTAGCTCAAGATCCAACTCTCTATACCCTGAGCTCATCAGGGACCTGCTATAAGAAACAACAAGGAACAACCTATTCCGATACCATTGATCCAGATTATTTTGAGAATGACATGAAAACAAAAATATAACCGATATATAACAAGGAAACACACAAAAATAATAGTAAAAAAATAACATAATAAAATAAAATAAAACTTTTTTAACAACATAATAATTAAATTTAAATTAATAATTAAATTATATTTAAATTTAAAATCATAATATTCGATGAAAAAAAAAATTACAATTAAAAAAAAGGTAAAAGACTTTTTAACACAACAATTATAACACGATCTTTTAACATGTTAAATTGTAAGTGCATTTATCTCTCAAATTTATTTTCCTACAACAAAAAAAATAAAAATATACTAGAGTGTATTTTCCTACAACAAAGATCAAATACACCACTAATATACTATACAGGTAAATGAATTTTTTTACTCTCGAATTGGAAAAGAGTTATTTTAAGGTTATGAGAGCAATCATAAAGTGTATGGGAACTTTTGTATACTAAATCTAGTTTTAAGCGTTTATTATCTAAACATTTAATATAGACATTCACCTTAAGGTATGGGGAAACACATTTTCTTTTTTACTTTTTAATAAATGTACAACTTTATCTTTATGGCATATAATGATTGTGTTTCAATTATTATTATTCTTTTGCAGAGTTTGAGAAAGTCTAATGGTTAAGAACACATGTTTTATTTTAGGAGGTTATAGGTTCAAATCTAGAAGAGGTAGAGATTATACATGTTGATTCTTGGAATAGAGGTCCACCCAGATGAACTTCAAAACACCTCGATCCTTGTTAAATCACAAATTAAATAGAGATCCACCCACATGAACTACCTTAACCCTTGTTAAATCACAAGTTAATCAAAACCACTCAATATACTCTTAAATTTTTAGATTTTTACCCATAGTGAAAAAAAATTATTATTATTTTTAAATTTTTTAATAATATAATTTGTTTTTATATGACCACCTCCTTTGAATTTAATTTTCTTTGAAGTATCTTTTAAAATTTTAACAATATAATTTGTTTTTATATGACAATCTCCATTGAATTTAATTTTTCTTTGGTTTGAAGTCTCTTTTAAAATTTTAATAATATAATTTGTTTTTATATGACCACCTCCATTGAATTTAATTTTCCTTTGGTTTCAAGTCTCTAGAAAGTTCACGCGTACCAAAAAGGAACAATGCTTTTAACTTTTGACCATTTTAGATTATTTGCTTGACTTATGTAGACTCCTTTAATTACTTTCGCTTTACACGGAAAATGTCCATGTTTAGGTTTTGAGCATTTTAATATATTTGCTTGACTTATTGTCGACTCCTTTCATGATTCCCACTTATTGTGGAAAAAAATTGCACTTGTTTAATGATGGACAAGAGTCGTGCGTAGCAAAAGGGATATTGGTTTAACTTTTCAGCATTTTAGATATATTTTTGCTTGACTTATTGTGGACTCCTTTCATATGTCTCATTTTACATATGAAAAAATTTAAGGTATTCTTCTATGTTAATTGTTGGTAATTTTGCTATTATTTTTTTAGTTGTTTTTTATTAAATCCTATATATATTAAAATTATTATATGGGTAAATTTTATCCACATTTTCCATAAGTTATTTTACCATTCATATTTTTATAAAATAAAACATGTTGAGTTTTTATCATTGTTGATTTCTCTATTGAGAAAGTTCATTGGCGTTGCTTAGACTTGAACTGGAGATTTTTAGTGTGTTAAAATGATGTGATTACTAACTACACCACGACATCTTTTACTTATTGTAAATGTGTTTCTTTGCACAGAATAGATCTAGCTAAATAATGATACACACATTTGCAGAGAGAATTGGAAAAAGAAGAAGAAGGAGAGAAAGAATGGAAAGAATTCGCATTAACCGTTATGAATAATGAATAATTTACACATGATATACTCTGTATAACTCAATGAGTTCGACTTGAGGTGAACCAAGTTGCCATAGTGGTGGTCTAGACTGATCTAGACACACACCAACAGTTACGAGAGTGAACTGCCACCTATTCTAGTCTCTCAGGTAGTTACGGGAGTGAACTGCCACCTACTTGAGTTAACTAGTCAACTAGTCTTCAGTTAACTAACTGAACATAAAGTAGTGAGGAGTTAACTCAAGGAATCAAGGCTAATGTGCCACTTTGGTGATGATACCAACACAAGGTCAAATTAGCATGGTGATGATCCCAATGTTGCATGGTGATGATCCCAATGCAACATCTAAACTCAACTCAACTAGTCAAACTGAAGTGTGAACTGAAAGAGAATATTCTCTAGGTGGAATTTTCTCTCCTAAAATATAGGAGACTAGATAATGACTAATTATGATTAATTATACAAACAAAAAACCTTAGGAAAAAGAAATCCTAGGTGTGTGTGAAGTAACTCCAACACCCCCCCTGGACATCACTATGGTGAAAATAAAGATTGGGTCCCGGCAATGAGGCCATGTTAGGTACCCAAGTACAAAATATACACTGAAAA
>ML777513.1:1599558-1639287 GCA_009831015.1 Picea engelmannii
TCCATCTGATGGACTTCCCATCCCTTGGCTGTTGCAATGGCAAGTGCCAATCGTATGGAATCCATCTTCGCTACTAGAGCGAAGGTCTCATCATAGTCAATACCATGAACCTACTGAAAGCCTTTGGCAACAAGCCTGGCTTTGTATCTGCTGATCTGTCCATCTGCTATGCTCTTGGTTCTGTAGACCCATCTGCATCTGACAAGTTTCCTCCTAGAAGGAAGGGGAACCAGATCCCAAGTCTGGTTCTCGAGGAGGGAGTTGTACTCCTCTTGCATGGTAGATTCCCAAAAGGGATTTCCAGCAGCCTTGCCATAAGACTATGGATTTGAAGACTGAACCAAGAAAAGATGCATGGAAGGCAATGGTTCAGTGGCAGTGAGTGCAATAGGAGTCTCCTCGAAATCGGATCGAGTCCTCCTAGTATTGGTTGGATCACCAACGAGATCCCCTGCATCCTGAAGAGTAGTTTGTGCCCACTTGGGCCTCTGCTCTGGCTTTGCGACTGCATCTAGATGCTCTGACTTTGCATATGACTGTACTGACTCTGAATCTGAATTATCTGAGTCCTCTAAATCAAAACTCTCGTCTGAAGAAGAGTCAACATGTGCATGCTCATCATCTCGGACAGGTGGAAGAGTGAAGGTGCCTGCAAGCGACTGCTGAGGTACATGCGAGATACTTTCCTCGAATTGGACACTATGCTCAGTGATGAGTCGGTCCGAGGAAAGATCAATAAGTCAATATCCCCTCACATCGTCGGGGTATCCAACAAAATTGCACTCAGTGCTATGTGGATCAAGTGCCTTCCTCTTTTTAGAGGGAATCCAGGCCCATGCACGAGAACCAAAAATGCAAAAGTGGGTCACTTCCGGTTTGAGACTACTCCAAGCCTCGTAGGGGGTCTTATCCTTGACATATCTATGAGGAGATCCGTTTTGGATGTATGTTGCATAGTTAAGTGCTTCAACCCATAGTCTCTATGGTAGTGACTTTGCATGCAACATGAAAGATGCCATCTCCTTTAGAGATCTATTTTTCCGCTTGACAACTCCATTTTGCTACAGAGTGTAGGGAACTATATGCTGCAACTGAATCCCCTCCTCATGGAAAAGATTATGAATCTCATGATTCACATACTCTCCCCCATTATCAGTTCAAAGGACTTTGAACTTCTTTCCGGATTGTGTCTCAACCAAAGATTTGAAATCTTTGAGGTGTTGAAAGACCTCGGATTTTTTCCTGAGAAAGTAGATCCAAGTAAAACGTGAGAAATCATCAACAAAAATGAGAACAAACCTCACTTTTCTGATCGATGGATGTGGAAAAGGACCCATGAGGTCACTGTGGATCAGATCTAAAGGTGTGTAAGCTCATTGAGACTTTCCTTTGATGAATTTCTCTTGAGGATGTTTTCTAAGAACACATCCCTCACATACTCCCTTGGAGAAATGGATGTCTGGTAGACCAGTAACTAATCTGTTCTTGCTAAGATGTTGCATGTATCTGAAATTCAAATGTCCAAACCTTTCGTGCCATATCCTACTACTTTCATCAGCATGAGTAAGTAGTAAAGAAGAATCAGGTTTAATGAATTCAGAAAATGTATACAATCTAGACTGATGATTTACCTCACCGGTAGCAACCATGGAGTTGGTTTTCATGTCGTATATGTCCACAGAATTTGGTGTGAATACGACTTTCTTTCTGGTGCCGGAATTCGTCATTTGATACACAGAGAGAAGGTTGTCAGAAAGCTTGGGAACATGCAGCACGTTCTCAAAACTTTTGTTGGTGAGTTCAATCCTTCCTTTGTCGGTGACTTCAACAAAAGAGTTGCCCCCCATCAGAATAGAAGGACCTTTACATGCATCCAAAGAAGAATAGAATGCTTCTGAGGTAGCCATGTGATGTGATGCTCCTGAATCTATGATCCAAGCATCGAGAGAGGAGTTGATTGCAATCAAGGCATGGCTAGAATTGCCTTTCTTGGAATTCAGGTCTTCTGGCTTCTTCTTCTTTGCACCCTCGGGGATGCGATCTCCAAGGTTGTTTTTATGAAGTATCTGAGACATCAGATCTATTTTCTTTTGCATCCATGCAGATTTTCAATGGAATCCTTTGTTACAGTACGTACATTTCTCTCCTTTTCTTCCCTTTTCTCCTTTGGATCCGGAGGCATCAGTGAAGGGTTTTGTGTACCCTTTCTTCTTCCTATGTGCATGATATTTCTACTTATATTTATCTTTAGATTTCTGATATTTGTGGCTACCATCATGCATAGTGAGTGCATGCGCCCTTGGGCATTTGATTGCGCCCATGTTCATGAGCTTGGTTTTCTCTTGTGTCAGGGATTCGATAAAGTCCTCAAGAGAAGGCATCTTCCAGGTGGCTCTAGAGGCGAATCTGACAGTATGGAATGTAGATACGAATACTGAGAATTCAGGACCAAGCTTGGAGAGAATGGTGAGAACCATTTGTTTCTCCTCCTTCGATTTATCAACCCCGCAAGCTTTGAGTTGTGACAGTAAATCCTTGAATTTTGTAAAGAAATATTGGATATTCTCGAAGATTTTTGCATCCAATGTGAGCAGCTCCATCTCCAGCATGTGTCCCCTCATCTCATCCTATTTTCCAAAGAGCCCTTCCAATATGGTCCAAGCTTCATTGGGAGTCTTACAGGAAGATATATGAAAAAGGAGATTGGGAGAAATAAGACTACAAATTGTTCCGAGTGCCTCATCCATGCGATTTAAGTACTTGGATTTTTCTATGGCTAATGTCAGTTCTGTATCTGTATTCATGGTTAACCTATACAAGCCTCTGGATCGGATATGTATGGCTATTTTATCCTTCCATGCAAAATAGTTGTAAGGTGTAAGAATGAATTCTTTTTGGAATTCCATCTTTCCTCTGTCTTCAATCTTTTGTACCTGCAAAATTTTTGGTGTAGCTTTTTCTTATCACTTCGTCGGCTCTGATACCATGTAAATTTGTTGACTTGCACAGAATAGATCTAGCTAAACAATGATACACACATTTGTAGAGAGAATTGAAAAAATAAGAAGAAGGAGAGAAAGAATGGAAATAATTCCCATTAACTGTTATGAATAATGAATAATTTACACATGATATACTCTGTATAACTCAATGAGTTCGACTTAAGGTGAACCAAGTTGCCATAGTGGTGGTCTAGAGTGATCTGGACACACACCAATAGTTACAGGAGTGAACTACCACCTATTCTAGTCGCTCAAACAGTTACGGGAGTGAACTGCCACCTAGTTGAGTTAACTAGTCAACTAGTCTTCAGTTAACTGACTGAACAGAAAGTAGTGAGGAGTTAACTCAAGGAATCAAGGCTAATGTGCCACTTTGGTGATGATACCAAGGCAAGGTCGAATTAGCATGGTGATGATCCCAATGTTGCATGGTGATGATCCCAATGCAACATCTAAACTCAACTCAACTAGTCAAACTGAAGTGTGAACTGAAAGAGAATATTCTCTAGGTGGAATATTCCCTCCAAAAATATAGGAGACTGGATAATGACTAATTAAACAAATAAAAAACCGTAGGAAAAAGAAATCCTAGGTGTGTGTGAAGTAACTCCAACACTTATTTATATTAAAAAAAAGGTGAATTTTTAAAAAAAATGGCAAATATTTGTTTTTCAAAATATGGTCCAAAAATAGTCAATTGGCAAAATAATTCCCTTAAAAATTACGCCTGCAACGACAAGTACAAATTTGGGAGATGTCGTTTACTCCTATCTTTATTCTTTGAAACAACTAGGAGTCTACCTTAGGGAAACAAGTTGCAAACAACTATTGCAAAAAGTAGTGCAACACAGTGATAATTCGAGCTAAGGTATGCAAAACTATGATGTTATAAACCAAACACATCCAATGGCTCCCATTTCTATAGATCTAGAACACTTAAGATGGAACATTAAAATTGTACCTTGAATGTAGCCTATATGAGGGGTGTTGGTTTATAGAATTGCTAAAAAATTCCACAGTCGTCATTTTGACTTTGTCAATGTTTCAGATCACTAGCTGGATCCGTCGTCAAGACAAGGGGTGTTGTTTAGCTCCCCCCAAAAATGTCTATTTAAAAAATGTTCGTACAATTAGTTGCATGATAATGGGTTGAGCTATCCAAGAGAGAATATTTTTGATAGAGAAAAATCTAAGGAAGGTTTTCACCTTAAGGGATTTGATCCCTCTCAATGCTTGATAGATCCAATGTTAAGGTGGATCTAGGATAGATATTCCTATCTTCATAGTCCATAGTCTCTATTTTTTTTGTCATTTACATTAGCATTCTACTAGATCTATTACCTTGTTTCACCATATTTCACTTTGAACATGTAAAATTGAAGTACGACATGTTTCCCTAGAAATTCATAACTAAATAAGGATGACATTACTCTTTGTATACAACAATGTTATAGTTTGGTTCTCCTTTTAAACTCTCTTAATAATTTTGCAACCATATATCTCTTACTGGGCATCACATTTATTCCTTCTCTAGAAATGACCAGCTCTTCTATCCACCACAAGCTACACACTAGGATGATCGCACACCAAATTTATGCAAATATGTCAATGATTTAAGCAATACGCCAAATACACTCTTGTAGGAACATTGATCAACCTTAATACTCAATTAACATCACTCATACTCTCAAAGAAAAATCATGGGTTTCCATCATGTATTACCTTTACAAACACTCAATATTCACAATGATCCCACATGTTCTTATAGTGATATGGCATACGTTATACTATAACAGATGTTCTACCATGACTAGAAAAGGCTAGAATTTTGGTATATTGTTCTTTGTGGCTATAGGAAAATAGCTTTGACTATAATTTTATGTTATTTACAACACCAATGGGAACACTATGATATTGTTTCCTATTAGTCACACTCTCCTAACTATAGTCCAATGATGACATGCATGAGTTACACCTGTAATTACATCTATACATCACTTAACCACCCCTAGAAATTAGACTTTACCAAATTTCCCTAGGGCGAACTTATGTTCAAGCATGTGAATTTCTATTGGATATATTGTCAACATTGAATATTTTTGGATTATATGTAAATACTAGCATAATTAGGCTTAATATTGTAGGTGAGATGGTTTGGTCAACCTTATTTTGTCCTTTAGGGTTTTGAGAGGTCATGAGTTCAAGATCAAAGGGTTTTGAAACAAATATAGATACTTAATGGTGTGGAGATTTCTTGGTCTCAAAGAAGGGTCTGACCTTCATAATGAACCAACTACTCCATTACTCTTGGGTGATTGGAAATGTTTATTCCTAGTTCCTAATGGTTTAGTGTATACCTTATCATCGATGGAAAAAAATAACAACACAACCACGCCATTTTTTTATAGGCATATATTAAGCATACTTTTATTATTTTATAATGATATATATCAAACACATTTTATGTGGTGTTGATTGATGACCAAGAAGGGAGTATGAGGAAGTGGTTTGTGGACATGGATAAAAATGTTGTAGTAATAATAATTGTGAATTAAGTTTATGTTGGTAGTGTTATGGGAAATTACTCCCTATGGTATTTGGGTCACAACCACAACAAATCAAAACCTAAGGAAACTTGTCTCAAACTCTAATTAAACAATCAATCAGGAATAACTACCTATAATAACTAACTTTCAGGAAAAGGGAAGAAAAGTGCACCTGGAATCCTATGTTTGGAGTAGATCCCATTTGATGTAATTTTCTATGGAATTCCTTCTCGACAACCCCTTGAAAATCCTGTAGATAAATAAAGATGCAAGTGCAGAAAAGTAGTTATCTGCTAACTAACTAATTGCAAACAGTTTAGATTCAATGTTAGATTCAAAATAACATACATATAATATCATCAGAATCATTAAATAACACAAATTATCGAACAATAATGAGAGTTATTTTATTGATGACATAAAAATGGGTTGGTGACAACCCGTAACTGCTGCGACACCATCTTGCAACTAGGCTCCAAGTTTCTCCACCTAGGGCTCAAAATGTATAGAGTGCCTTCAACACTCTGCACTCTAGTAGGTTCAAGGAAGACAAATGGGTTCTTCCTGACAAGATAAAGTGAATGCAAATTATGGAAACAAGGGTTTCTAGGCAAAGGGGACAATCTCAGACACTAGGGAAACAAGAAACTTGCAGGATAATATTCAAAAGGCCAGCATAATGGTGCATTTCTTAGCCATGTTTTTCCTCCACCCAAATCTCTTTTTTATACTCCATTTTGATGGTTGGATTCATTATGTACGTTCTTTAAGAAGTTAGGGAACGAAAAATCACATAAACTTCGCTCGAAATATCAGGATTATATTTTTTGATCTGAAATTAACATGTATGTGGGTTGCTAACAGGGAACCCGTGTACATACACAAGTTGCTTTAAGGAAAGTCATGTACACTTTGATAAATGGGTTTTTTAAATAAGCTTTTGAGGAAAAAGGGGATTTAAGTCCTACAAGAAGGGAAAGGGATTTAACATAGGCCAATGAGTCATCATATGCATGTATAGTGGTAAATGACGCTATAACAGATGACCCCTAATGTGTGAGGTCAGAAGATAAACTGATGGCCGCAATACATTACAAAATCCTTGAGATAGTGGAGGGGCCAATGTGTAGGAGTAGTTGAAGACATGTCTTGGAACAATACCTACAACATAAACAAGTAATATACTCTCTTCTCAAGTCAGGAATTCCCATGCTTGAGTATGATGTAAACACAACCACCAATCAAATACATTGTGGATCCATGAATGATATAAATATAATTGATTTCCATGGCCACAGAAACTATACACAATGGATCCATGTGATATATAGAAGTAGAAATCATGACCATGAAAAAATACATAGTGGATCCATGCAAATGTAGATAATAGCCACAAATAGATACACAATGGAGCTATGTCTCAAGATCAAATTAGAGGATATTTGGAACCAAATGAGTGAAAAAACTAATCCTCTACAAGTATAATCAATATAAGTCAGGTAGGGGCATAAAAGAGGTGATGCTTGTACTTCACCTGAAGTCTTCAATCTGATCGTCGTGGTACGAGTCTACACTATGTGAATAAAGGCATTGAAGTCGAACACTGTGAAACACCATTTGATTACCGTTCATTGATGTATACCATTAACAAATGCGAGACAACCCACCGTTGATGATAATGGGAGTCAAGGTACCTACTACAATCTAACATGTGAAAATAAATGATATGATGTTGAACACCTAATAGAATCTATCGATTATGGGACATTGATGTATTCTCATTGTCAATAGCGAGGGAAGTTCTAGGGATGATTTTAAGGATGAGAATTTATATTAAAATGTAGAAACATGGGCTAATATTACTAGTCCTTAATATGCAAAATGTAAAAAGTTTGGCGATAGTTTTGTAAAAATATTCAAATTTCTAAGGACTTTATATAGTTTCTATAAACTTTTGGAGATTTTTAAGGTAAAATAATTTTATTCTATGGAATTTGGGCAAATCATTTTTAGAAAAAATGGAAATTAGCGAATCTTTTTTGGGGAAAAACCACAGAAAATTAGCCAATTTGCGAAATTTAGCCCCTAAAATCATATATGGAGGGAACCTGCCACTGATGAATGCAAGCCCCAGGGTACTAATAAAAAATCTAGATCCCTATCCCAGAGCGAGATGTGCTTAAGTTGATAGGAAGAGATCCACTGGAAACAAGGCATTAAGGCATCCTCCATCATCCAACATGAGGGGTAGCAGAAGGAAAAATATATGGAAGGACTCGAATGAAAAATATTGTAAGGACCACACCGAGGTACGACTCCAGCATGCACCAGATGGAATAAAACACGACATAGACTCTCCGAATAGTAGCCAATAATGAAGACTACTGAAAAAGACAAGGAATCCATTAATGGGATCAAATGGAACCCAAGGCACGACATGAATCCATATGTGTGATGATTGTTTTTTACGTCGAACATAAGGGAAACCGCTTAGTTAGTGACCAATGATGATTTATCATCTGTTGAGTGCAAGGTCACCTATCAATGATGAAAATAGGCCTAGGGTGCAACTTTAGGTCAAAGGGGACCTTCTATACTAGCACAAGTGGGATACAAAGATACTTGTGAAATTGAGAAATATTTGACTGACAAGGGAAGGCTGACTTGAAAAGATAAGGTTTCTGCAAAGTGGTTGGCATAGGTTGACTTCCCTTGAATAGAGACATGACACAAAATGTAACTTAGGAAACATGGACTATGAATTAAGATACATTTGTGACATAAGAGGCAGAACAAACACTCTGTGTGGCTGGAAGAATAACCAGTTGGAGGAGATTCAACTCAGTAACGAGGAAAAAAACCTCCTAAATCCATACTAAACCCATAATAGTGAGATAAAGACTCATGATATTGTGCTTTGTTCAAGGGAGACATAAGTAGCTTCCATATGAAAATATTTATACTCATTCCCATCCTTCTTTTTTGTTTTTTAATTTTTTTTTGTCTTTTTCATATTATAAAGCCTGAAAAAATAATAAAAGAATGCTATAGTACATTGGAGGAAATGAGTATCGCAGGTGAGCAGACTAGGTCCAAGTACAAGGAACATACCTATGCTCAATGCAAGGAAATAGATGCATGATATGGATGCTTGAGGGAATGTTTCCTTTAGGGATAAAGATGTCAAGTCACAAAGGAAACATATTGCAAGGATGGTGACTTATTCAAGAGTGCATACAATTGGCTTATACAATAGCAAGTTGAAGTCGACATTAGGCCCAAAAAAGCACAAGCGGTTAATATGCAATGCAGATACAACTTAACACAAAAGTTTGGAATCTCTATGGGTAATCTAGCTAGAAAAAATTGAGAAGAAGAAATGAGGCTTCATCGCAAAGTCATGATAGTACTAAATAGAGATTTTGAGCCTATAAAAATTGTAACATGAGTTTCAAAATAGCCAGTGAGGTACTAACTAGGACACTCATGAAGAGGTAAGATCTACCATTTGTAACCAACACCTTTAAAGAAACTTTGAGGGTGTGATGATGAGAATGAATGGGATTGACCCTATGGTGTGATCATGATTAGTAAAGATAGATGCATTATACAGGCGGAGTGAAACCTAACCTAAATTCTTATAATGATCACAATACATAAAATAAGGGAGCCTCACTGGTATTAGCCAGAAATAGATTAAGACGAAGATATGCAGCTTCAACGCAAAGTCATGGTGGGACTAAACAAGTCTCCCGAGCCTATGAAATTATTTTAGCACAGGTGCCAAAATGAAAGCCAGGGTCTAACTAGGACACCCATGAACGATAGGCTCTACCACATTAGGACCATTCCTTAGACCAAATTATCTTTTAATTATTTCTTATTGATATGATAAATGACATAGGGGGGGGCATAAGGAGTATTACAGGGAAACAAAACTTTGGGAATGATTAAAATGCAGGTTGTAATTCATATCTCTAGTGTTTCTCCACTGCACACAAGCATCCATATCCCCAACAGAGTCACCCCGATGTCACAAGACTTTCTCCACTTCCAACAAGTTTCCATAGCCTTGAAAAATATACTTGCATGTCCGATGTGATTTGAAATGCCTTTCGTCAAACCCTTACATTTTAGAATTTGTTTCTTTTATGCTTAGAGAGAGGTGGATGAAGGGATTCTAGTTTTCCTTTAAAAACACTAAGTATGACTCATGTGATAGTGATTTTTCCAACTTGATTATAAATGAGCTAACTCCTTGAGTAATGGTCTCTGGAATACTACAAAAGTATCATCCCAAATGATCTCCTTTTATTTCGAACAATATAAATATTTGTTCTTAGGTAGGGTACTTAGTTCCTTGCTTTGTCATATTGGATGTATGATGCTTGTATACTGAAGAGCTATGTTCCTCTACCATATCCGACTTGGGGTAATTCATAACAAAGCTATATGATTAAAATGGGATGTGTCTGGAAGTCAAGTTATATATTTATTAGGATATTGGCACCAAATGTGTTATGATTTAGAAGCTTGACCAGGTGTAAGCTATCACATATTTGAGAAACCCAGGGTTTCATTTTTTTAAACAAGAAAAGAAATAATATCAAAATCGTACAAACCATAAATCGCTAAAAAACAACAAAAAATAAAATAAAATCTGAGCAAGAAGTAAAATGAAAAAATATATATATTTTTTATATACAAGAGAAGAGCTACCATGAAGGCTAGCTAATGTAGTGCTTGAGAATCTTTCCATTGACAGGGAGGAGGTCAACTTCCCCTTGGATATTTTGTAAATGATAAGTACCCTGGACACTCTTCTCTTTGATGACATAGGGCGTAAGCCATAATTGTTGAAATTTCAAGTGTTTCCCTTTATCTTCATATGGCTTGTCCCATTTGAGGACTAAATTCCCAACTTGGAACTCTTTCTCACCAAAAAATATCTTATCAAACCAACATTTAATGGTATATTGATGAGTTTCAAATATTCTTTTAGCCTTGGCATGGTTTTCTTCTAGGTTCAACAAGGTATTGATACATCGTTGAATGAAAATACATTGTCTCCCTCAAGAATGTTGGGTGAGTTGTAGGGAAGGAAGGTAGATTTTTTATGCTAAAATAACTTCTTTCCCATAGACAAGGAAATACAGAGAAGTCCCTACAAAGGCCTTAGGAGTGATGTGGTCATCCTAGAGGGTGTTTTGTAGAGAATTGTGCCAGTTTCTATGGTGATCAACTACGGTTCGTTTGATGATATGAATTAGTTTATTGTTTGTAGATTTAGCCAAACCATTACCTTGAGGATAATAGTTGGCCAAGTATTTCAAAGTAATTCTTTTTTCTAAAGAAAACTCAGATAACTTCAATGATAAAAAATAATTTGAATTATCAAATAGGAGAGAGTTAGGTACCCCAAACCTTGTGTTAATGTAATCTTCAAGGAAATTAATCACTACTCATTCATTCACCTTGATCAAAAGTATTGCTTCAGTCCATCGTGTAAAATAATTAGTAGCGTTTAGGCTATACCCGTGTTGCTTGGAGGAATGGGGATTAATCTCACCAATGATGTCCAATCCCCATTGCTCAAAAGGCTCTTCCACAACAATATGTTGAAGTAGGGCATCATATTTATACTCTCTTCTTGGAGATTTCTGACATGCTTCGCAACTTTGTGAAAATGCATGGGAAAGATGTCAAGTCACAAAGGAAACATATTGCAAGGATGGTGACTTATTCAAGAATGCATACAATTGGCTTATATAATAGCAAGTTGAATCTGACATTAGGCCCAAAAAGGCACAAGCGGTTAATATGCAATGCAGATACAACTTAACACAAAAGTTTGGAATCTCTGTGGGTAATCTGGCTAGAAAAAATTGAGAAGAAGAAATGAGGCTTCATCGCAAAGTCATGACCAGTGAGGTACTAACTAGGACACTCATGAAGAGGTAAGCTCTACCATTTGTAACCAACACCTTTAAAGAAACTTTGAGGGTGTGATGATGAGAATGAATGGGATTGACCCTCTGGTGTAATTGTGATCAGTAAAGATAGATGCATTATGCAGGTGCAGTGAAACCTACCCTAAATTCTTATAATGAACACAATACATAAAATAAGGGAGCCTCATGGATATTAGCTATAAATAGATTAATACGAAGATATGCAACATCAATGCAAAGTCATGGCAGGACTAAACAAGTCTCCTGAGCCTATGAAATTATTTTAGCACGGGTGCCAAAATGAAAGCCAGGGTCTAACTAGGGCACCCATGAACGATAGGCTCTACCACATTAGGACCATTCCTTAGACTAGATTATCTTTTAATTATTTCTTTTTGATATGATAAATGACCTAGGGGGAGGCATAAGGAGTATTACAGGGAAACAAAACTTTGGGAATGATTAAAATGCAAGTTGTAATTCATATATCTAGTGTTTCTCCACTGCACGCGAGCATCCATATCCCCGATAGAGTCACCCCGATGTCACAAGACTTGCTCCACTTCCAATGAGTTTCCATAGCCTCAAAAAATATACTTGCATGTCCGATGTGATTTGAAATGCTTTTCGTCAAACCCTTACATTTTAGAATTTATTTCTCTTATGCTTAGAGAGAGGTGGATGAAGGAATTCTAGTTTTCCTTTAAAAACACTAGGTATGACTCATGTGATAGTGATATTTTCCAACTTGATTATAAATGAGCTAACTCCTTGAGTAATGGTCTCTAGAATACTACAAAAGTATCATCCCAAACGATCTTCTTTTATTTCGAAAAATATAAATATTTGTTCTTAGGTAGGGTACTTAGTTCCTTGCTTTGTCATATTGGATGTATGATGCTTGTATACTGAAGAGCTATGTTCCTCTACCATATCCAACTTGGGGTAATTCATAACAAATCTATATGATTAAAATGGGATGTGTAGTCAAGTTATATATTTATTAGGATATTGGCACCAAATGTGTTATGATTTAGAAGCTTGGCCAGGTGTAAGCTATCACATATTTGAGAAATCCAGGGTTGCATTTTTTTAAATAAGAAAAGAAAGAATATGAAAATCGTACAAACCATAAATTTTTGAAAAACAACAAAAAATAAAATAAAATCTGAGCAAGAAGTAAAATGAAAATATATATTTTATTTATATACAAGAGAAGAGATACCATGAAGGCTAGCTAATGTAGTTCTTGAGAATCTGGCCATTGAAAGGGAGGAGGTCAACTTCCCCTTGGATATTTTGTAAATGATAAGTACCCTGGACAATCTTCTCTTTGATGACATAGGGTGTAATCCATAATTGTTGAAATTCTGAGTGTTTCCCTTTATCTTCATATGGCTTGTCCCATTTGAGGACTAAATCCCCAACTTGGAACTCTTTCTCACCAACAAATATCTTATCAAACCAACATTTAATGGTCTATTGATGAGTTTCAAATTTTCTTTTAGCCTTGGCATGGTTTTCTTCTAGGTTCAACAAGGTATTGATACATCGTTGGATGAGAAGACATTGTCTCCCTCGAGAATGTTGGGTGATTTGTAGGGAAGGAAGGTAGATGTTTGATGCTAAAATAAATTCTTTCCAAAAGACAAGTAAATACAGAGAAGTCCCTACAAAGGCCTTAGGAGTGACGTGATCATACTAGAGGGTGTTTTGTAGAGAATTGTGCCAGTTTCTATGGCAATCAACTACGGTTCATTTGATGATATGAATTAGGTTCTTGTTTGTAGATTTAGCCAAACCATTACCTTGAGGATAATAATTGGCCAAGTATTTCAAAGTAATTCCTTTTTCTAAAGAAAACTCAAATAACTTCAATGATGAAAAATAATTTGAATTATCAAATAAGAGAGAGTTAGGTACCCCAAACCTTGTGTTAATGTAATCTTCAAGGAAATTAATCACTACTCATTCATTCACCTTGATCAAAATTATTGCTTCAGTCCACCGCGTAAAATAATTAGTAGCATTTAGGGTATACTCGTGTTGCTTGGAGGAATGGGGATTAATCTCACCAATGATGTCCAATCCCCATTGTTTGAAAGGCTCTTCCACAACAATATGCTGAAGCAGGGCATACGATTTATACTCTCTTCTTGGAGATTTCTTACATGCTTTGCAGCTTTGTGAAAATGCATGGGAATCTTTGAACAATGTAGGCCATTAGTATCCAGCTCTCAATATCTTGTGAGCTACTGTGTCTCCTGGGAAATGACCTCCTTCTGGTCCATCATGCATATCTTTAAGGAATTTATTAGCGTCTTCATTTTCGAGACACCGAAGTAGTAATTCATTATAGTTATTTTAAAAAAGAACTCCATGTACCGACTGATATTGTAGAGACTTCAATATGAGATCTCTCCTCTATTTGACATTGAGGTGATCCGTAGTTAAGCCATGTTGAAGGTAATACTTGAGATCATTATAATATGAGCCTTCAACTGGTAGTATGTAAGGATTTTGTTGTGTATACATCATTGGTTCCTCTTGCCATATGTCCTCTTCTTGATCTTTATCATTGTTATCCTGTGTCACCCATTTACAAAGTCCCTGGAATTTAACGATGTTATCCAAATTAAAATACAGGTCATTTTATTGTAAGGCCATCATCCAATTACCTCATCTCTCTTCCATCTCTCTTTGGATGAAAAGAGATATGAACTTTGGGTGAGGGACAATAAATTTCGCGTGACTCTTCAGAATGTAAGGTTTGAACTGTTTGATTTCTTTATGGACAAAAAAAATCTTGCTTGTCCATCAGGAGATAGTTCATCTCAACACCTTGTAATCTAGTGCTCATGAATGTGACGAGATATTCATATCCTTTCTCATCCTTCTGTGTGAGAACAAATTCAAGGGAATGGTTAGACACAAAGGTGTACAATAATAAATCCTTGGTGAGATCTAGACTTCACAGAGATGGGACATCAACTATGGTAGCTTTGATATTATCGAATGCTTCCTTCTTCATTGGTGTCCATTTAAAATGAATGTATTTCTTAATCATTCGTTGAATTGGTTTAGTAATTTTGACAAAGTCTTGAATGAATCTCCTCACAAAGGTTATTTTTTTGAAAAAATATTGTATTGATTTCTTACGATGTGGTGGAGGGACTTGCAGAGTGGATTTTTTCCTTTTGGGGTCCACCAAAATTTCATCTTTGGAAACCACATGCCCAAGTGGTATTCATTTTTGAAACAACGAACATAGTCTTAATGGAATTCAATGAGATCCCATATTTTCTACATCATTCAAATATCTATTTCAGATATCTTGTGTGATATTCCATCTTCTTTAAATAAAAAGTGACATCATCGAGATAAACCACCACACTTTGAATGATTAACCCTTTGAAAGTGATATCCATTGCCATTTGAAATGTAGTTCGCACATTCATTAAACCAAAGGGAATTATTTTGTATGCATATGTCCCCCACTTAGTTCTAAATGTGGTTTTTAATCGGTCGGGTTCTACCATGTGAACCTGGTTGTATCCCAAAAACTCGTCCAATAAAGAAAACAACTTGGATCTAGAGACGAGTTGCAAGATTTGTTCCATGGGGGGAACCAAATAATTATCTTTGTCGGAAGCTTGATTCAAGTTCCAAAAATCTATACATATTCTAATTTATCCTAATTTTTTCCTAACAGGAACCATGTTAGATACCCAAGTTGAATGTCAAACTTTAAAAATAATTTGGGCATCTAACCGTTTCTTAGGTTCCTTCTTGATAAGGGGTTCGATAGTTGGATGTATCTTTCTGAGATTTTGCTGAAACAACTTGAAACCCTCTTTAATGGGAATCACTTGTTGGATTATCTGGGTGTCATAAGTCTTTATATTGTCATAAGTATAAGAGAAGACATCTCAATACCTCTTGAACAATTCAATGAATGTGTGTTTTTCTGCCTCCGAATAGAAGGTGCCCAGGTTGATGTACTTGGGATGTTCAAATGTCTCTAGATAGACCAAGAAATGCATCATGGTTGAGATATTGGTCTTCGGATTGGCAGGCCTCCTGAACTTGGATTGCATATCGAATAGTTTCTCAAGGGTTAGAACATTCTTCAGGATGCAATTTGATTTTACTTTTCTTGCCCCATCCCGATAAATCTATAGGTCTTGCTGATGAGCCTCATCATCAATCACCACATCTTGGAAGGTATCTAAACTTGTAAAAAAGTTGATAATCTGAATATCATTATTAAACACTTGTCAATTCATGATGTTATCTGGTATTGAAGGCTTGGAAAACATTTCAACGGAAAATACATCATTAGGAGGTATGAACCTAGATGTTGCATTGGAAAATATATCTGCATCTATGTTTTGATTATGAGGTATAGAAGTGATGTTGAATGCATTGAAAGAGTAGAGAAGATTCCATACCTCTAGCTGATATGATTTTAGATGTGGTGACAGGAAATGAATAGTATTTCTTACCTATCGAATGACTATCTCTGAATCCCCAAACAATTTAAGGTACTTCACCTTGAGATCAATGGCATTTTTTATACCTTGGACTAAAGATTTATATTCCGAAGTGTTATTGGTGCATTCAAATTCTAGGTGGAAGGATATGAGTGTCTTACATTGTTTAAGATTGATCAACACACATCCTGCCCCGACCCCTTCTTGTGTAATGGAGCCATTGTTGGGAAATATTTAACAGACAACGAATGCTTATCATTGATGGCAAGTACAACAATGAAGATGACATGCGTACAGAAAGTATGTAATATATTGGTATAAGACACTGCAGAGAAGATTCGAATAAGCTCAGAAGAGATAGTGCAAAGGATTGTTGACAAGAATCATCGATGGCAAGATCAGAGTAAGTGGAACAAAGTAAGCTTGGGAGGAGAACCATTTCTAATCGTTGGATCCCATTCAAAATTCTCGAAAGAAGGAGGACCATCAGATCTGTTAGTATACATGAAGAACGCATAGAAGAGGAGAACAGATCTCAGGCATCATATCTGAGCGTCAAATTCAATCATCATTGGATCATGAACAATCTGCACGATCTTTAATAGTGCAAGGTGAAGCGAGTTCGCAAAATCTTGAAATCTCAAAATCCCGATGCAGACACAATGAAGACTTGTGAAATCACGAAAATATCCTGACCGTCAATACACCAAAAGACGTGGACCATTGATCTAAGCTCCATTTCGGAGTTTCGCCTATCATGACTTGGAGTGACAAGAACTTACATCGAAGAAATTGCGATATGCGAAATCACGATTTAATCGCAGCCGTCAGTTCGAGGTTTGTTCTGGACCGTTGATTTGAGCTCCATCTCGGAGCTTCACCTATTGTGACTTGGAGTGACAAGAACTTCCATCGAAGAAATCACGATAAGAGAAATCACGATTTAATCGCAGCCGTCAGATCAAGGTGTGATCTGGACCATCGACTCCATTTCGAAGTTTTGCGACTCGTGACTTGAAGAGACAAGAAATATGACCATTGAAATCGCGATATGAAAAATCATGATTTAATCACAGCCATCAGATCAAGGTGTGATCTGGACCGCCGACTCCATTTCGGAGTTTCGCGACTTGCGACCTGAAGAGACAAGAAATATGACCATTGAAATCGCGATATGCAAAATCGCGATTTAATTGCAGCCGTCAGATCAAGGTGTGATCTGGACCGTCGACTCCATTTCGGAGTATTGAGACTCGCGACTTGGAGAGGCAAGAAATATGACCATTGAAATCGCGATATGCGAAATCGCGATTTAATCTGGACCATAGATTCATCGAGATCGTGGACCGTTGATCTCAGCTCCATCTCGGGGTTTTTGGGATCACGACTTGGAGAGTCGAGATGCCTCATCTCCAAACTCACGAAATGCGAATTCGTGAAAATCACTTTATGCATAAGCGCTTGGTCATGGCCTTGGTCATATTGAGGATGGAGCTAGCACAGAAAAGCTCTGTATCAGAGTTTTAGAGATCGCGATATGAAGTGTCGAGACACTTGGCCAGAGGAATGTTGAAATGTCGAAACCCAATTTAAAGGCAAGATTAATAAAGTTCATCCAACGGTGCAGATAAACTTGAATATGATCGGAGGGCTATTGTTCTCTCCCACGGTTAATTTATCAGTTACGAATCTGTTAGTGAAACTAATTCATGATTCTTGATCGGTTGGCGTTTCAATTGCTCGGACGGTTTTTCTTTTGCCTAAGAAGATGAGAAGAGCAATTGTTGGTGGTGTGGTGCATAAAATAAAATGAGACAGACTGTGTGGGGTTGGTTGTTCTGGACGAAAAAATGAATTAAACTGTGAAAAAGGGAAAATCAGAAGATGAGCAGTGTGAGACTGAAAATGTGTGCAATGTGAGATAAAACTCAGAGAAGAGTAATAGATGAGGAATAGACCTGAAGCAGAGAAGAATGATAGAAAAAGTTGAAGCAGAGCAGAATTGCAGAACAAACAAAGGAAGAGAAGAATTGCAGAACAGTTAGAAGAAAACAAGATTTACAGAACAGAGAAGAAGTGGTAAGAATCGATTTATCTGTGTAGTTGGTTGTTTAATTTTTATTTAATATTCCAAGGTGGTTGGGAGGTTGTAGGGAGGATTGGTTTCCTCAGAGGTTCAAGTGGGTGCTTGAACATAGGGAGTTGGTGCTTCCTTCTAGTTGGTGCTAGAGAAACCAAGGAGTTGGTGCTTCCTTCTAGTGGGTGCTAGAGAAAAATAGAGAGTTGGTGCTCTCAGCAAGTTACAGCTTGCAAAACAGAGGTAGCGGCCTCACATTGAGTTGGTGCTCAATTATATATGATGTACATAACTTAAAAGACTGCCTATCATTTCGAAGAAGAAGAGGTTTTCTCCATTTATGGGTTTCCTCGTGAAAATTTGTCTCTGTGTATACCTTATGTGTGACTGATGCTCATTACTCTTATTGTCCATATGTTGTAGAATGTTGATGATCACTTGAAGAAAGATTAAGAATGCATTAATAGACTTAAAATTGTTCAAGCACAATAACAACTGATTCACCCCCCTTCTCAGTTGTCTTAGTAATTTCAACAATTGGTATCAGAGCAGGTTCCTTTTATTCAAAGGTAGATCTGTAAGCTTAAACATGACAAGTCATGAAGGGACTTCAGCTTCTAAGCCCCCTCTGTTTGATAGAACAAATTTTGCCTTCTGGAAGATTAGAATGAGAACATACTTAATGGCCTTGGGTGCTGATGTTTGGGATGTAGTAGAGATTGGATATACAAAGCTTGTTGTGCTAGCCTCCAAGGAAGATAAGTTAGAGTTTAGTTTTAATGCTAAGGGAATGCATGCTATCTTGAATGGACTTGCTGAAGATGAGTTTGTAAAGGTGATGCATCTTGAAACTACCAAAGCAATGTAGAATAAACTTATAAGCAATTATGAAGGAAATGAGAAAGTAAAAGATGCCAAACCTCAAACATACAGATTGAAATTTGAACAACTAAAGATGAATGAATATGAAACATTTAGCAAGTATTTTTTAAGAGTTGAAGAACTTGTAAATGCCATGAAAGGTCTTGGTGAGAAGTTTGATGACTCACTCTTAGTTTAGAAGATTTTAAGATCTCTGCCTGATAAATTTAATCCAAAAGTCTCTGCAATAGAAGAATTAAATGATCTTAAAAATCTGTCCATTGATCAACTTCTAGGAACTTTAACTTCATATGAAATGAGAATTAGCAAAGATAAATCCATTACTAGAGAAGCATCGTTTAAAGAAGACAAAAATATTGACTCAGAATTAGATGATATTGAGGCAAAATTTGTGAGAAGGTTAAAGAAAGGATCAAGAAAATATCAAGGCAAGTTGCCCTTCAAATGCTTTAATTGTGGTAGGATAGGTCATTTTGCATCTAAGTGTCCCCATCAGAAAAAGGACTAGAACTCTGATGATGAAAAGAAGTACAAATACAAGAAATATAATAAGAAGAAAAGTTTGGTTGCAAATAATGACAATTCCTCAGAAGACATCGATAGTGATTCTTCCTGTGAAGATAAGGCAAATGACTTCATGCTTATGGCCAAAGAGAATTATGATAATAAAAGCATAGACAGTGATGATAATGACGAAGAAGATGTGGTTGATATGGAAGGAGAACTGATCAGTGCACTGGAAGAAACTGACAGACTCAGAATTAAGAATAGAAAGCAAAAACAATTGCTGATACAGTTCGAGAAAGAAAGTAAAAAACCCGATGAAGACTTTGCTCTGCTGAAAGTGGAATTAGAAGAGGCAAAGAAAATAGAAGACATACTGAAACAACAATTGTCATAGAAGAAAGTCAGGTGTGAAGCCTTAGAAGAAGATATAGTAAAAACCAGAAAAGAAATGGAGAAGTTTAAAGGATTGTATCACCAAAATCTGCCAAGTATTAAAGCCTCAGAAGGATTAACCTCCATTTTAAATCAGCAAAGAAATTCAAAATTGAAAGCTAGATTGGGATATGAAGAAGGATCAAGTAGTGATCATCCAAGTAATTCAGAATCTATCAAGTTTTTCAAATCCTCAAACATTGACAACAATCACTCTGCAAAAACAAAGAAGGAAAATCAACCACCAAGAAGGAATGAAAGAAAAAGCACCAGAACCAAATTTGTAGACCAGAAAGATTATCAGCATGAAAGAAATCGACCTCCCCAAAGAAGATAGATTTTTTCAAGGTACAAAGATTTTTTCTATGGTTATTGTTTTTTCTACTCTAATGTTGTTCACAAAGCTATAAATTGTTCTTTAAGATTTAGATGTGAACAATCAAGATATTCAATGAATAACTATCTTCCACAACAAATATTGAGACAACTAAGCAGCAAATAATCACAGACTATAAATCATGTGATGACTTGGAGAAGGACACAGGTGAAACACAACAACAGTTATGAGCATAACAATCATTATGATCTATTATTCAATGAACCAGAATGTTACAACTGTCATAATTATGGACATAAAGCTGTAGACTGTCACTTAAGGAAATACAATCCAGACTTGAACCCCACTACTGAAAAATTCAAGGTTTGGAAGAAGAATGCAGATGACAAGTGTGGACTAGTATTATCAGCCCCAAAAAAAAAGAATCCCTGGTATATTGACAGTGGATGTTCCAAACATATGATTGGAGAAAAAAGTAAGTTTCTAACTTTAAGTGAAAACAAGTCAGGGAATGTAACTTTTGGAAATGATGCACCAGGAAAAATAAAAGGTAAAGGAATGGTAAGCCTGAGTAATGGAAAAGGAAAAGCTCAAGATGTGTTGTTTGTAGATGGTCAGAAACATAATATACTAAGTGTCAGTCAAGTTTGTGACAAAGGATGTGAAGTTGTTTTTACTTCTAAAGACTGTAAAATAAAGGCTTTGAGTTCAGGACAACTGGTTGCAAAAAAAATAAGAACAGAAAATAATGTCTATGTGTTAAAAGAAGAAAAAGAAGAATGTCACTTAAGCAAATCTGATGAAAGTTGGTTGTGGCATAGGAGACTCGGTCACCTAAATTTTGATCACATAATCAAACTCAGAAACAATGGGGCAGTAAAAGATCTTCCAAAGATATCAAAACCATATGACTCTGTTTGTAAACCTTGTCAGATAGGAAAGCTTACTTGCACTCAGTTCAAATTTAAAAACTTTCCTTCAACATAAAAACCTCTCTAGTTAGTACATATGGATCTATGTGGACCATCAAGGAAAGAAGGTACAGGAAAATAAAATTACTTTAAGTTGATTATTGATGACTATTCTAAACTAACTTGGGTTGCCTCTTTGAAAGAAAAATTTGAAGCATTTGAAAAATTCAAAGTGTTTAAGGCTTTGAATGAGAATCAAACAGGAAAAAGATTAAAGGCAGTAAGGTCTGATAGAGGAGGAGAGTTTAGTTCAGGGAACTTCAAAGAGTTTCGTGATAAACATGGGATCAAAAGAGAGTACACAATTCCAAGGACCCCACAACAAAATGGAGCTGTTGAGAGGTGGAATAGGTCAGTACAACAAATGGAAAGATCAATGATTAAAGAAAGGAACATACCTCAGACATATTGGGTGGAAGCAATTCATACAACTGTTCATATCCTTAACAAATCTCATCTCAGGCCACACAGTGACAAGACTCCCTATGAACTCTGGTTTGGAAGACTTGCTTCAATCAAGCATTTTAAAGTCTTCGGGAGTAAATGTTATATCAAGAACAATGATGAAAATATTGGCAAATATGATGACAGGGCTGATGAAGGTATCTTCTTGGGTTATGCTACAAATAGTAAAGGGTACATATGCTACAATAAGAGATTGCATAAACTAGTTGATTGTATAGATATAAAAGTTGATGAAGAAATCCCAGTCAGAAATGTAAGCAGTGCTGAACCAAGAACATAAGATATAGTTGAAGATGAAGATGAATAGGTCCAAGGATCAGAAAAGGAAGAATCTGAATTAGATGAAGATACGAATACTCAGACTGACACAAATCAGCAGAAAGAAGCAAAATCACCTCTCAGAATTATTAGAAAGAATCATCCTAAAAATAAGATAACTGGGGATATAAATAAAGGAGTTCAGACAAGAAGGAAATTGATTAAAGACTCAAAACAAACTCAAGTTGCCTTTTTATCTATGACTGAACCTAAAAATTTTGAGGAAGCTAGCCAAGATGATGATTGGATTAGAGCAATGAATGAAGAGCTTGATCAAATTGAAAAGAACAATAATTGGGAGCTTGTCCCTAGACCTGAAGATAAGAATGTAATAGGATCCAAATGGGTGTTCAAAAATAAAATGAATGAAAAAGGGCAAGTTGTTAGAAATAAAGCCAGATTGGTCTGTAAAGGATATGCACAAGTTGAAGGTTAGGACTTTGATGAAACTTTTGCACCAGTGGCAAGATTGGAAGCCATCAAAATGTTTCTTGCTTATTCATGTCATAAAAACTTTAAATTTTATCAGATGGATGTTAAGTCAACATTTCTTAATGGAGATCTAGAGGAAGAAGTATATATGGAGCAACCTGGAGGATTCTCATTGAAAAATAATCCTAATTATGTTTTTAAGCTGAAGAAGGCCTTATATGGACTAAAACAAGCACCACGAGCTTGGTATTATAGAATGGACAAATTTTTACAAGAAAAAGGGTTCAAGAAAGGTACTGTTGACAGTAACCTTTACATTAAGTCTGAAGGTGATAATTTACTAGTTGTTTTGGTTTATGTAGATGATATTATTTTTKGYTGTACTAATGAATCATCTGTCYAGTGGTTTGYTAAYTCTATGMAAAYAKAATTTGAAATGTCCATGATARGAGAACTGYCATATTTTCTTGGCTTACAAGTAAAACAAAGTTCTGCAGGAATATTTATTTCTCAAGAAAAATATTTGAAAGAGATGTTGAAGAAATTTCAGATGGAAGATTCCTCTCCAGTTAGCACACCTATGGTGGTTGGTTGCAAGCATAGTAAAAATGATGTTTCACCAGATGTTGATCAAAGGACATGTCTCTYTATGATAGGTAGTCTTCTATACATCACAGGATCCTGTCCTAATATAATGAAAGCTGTTGGAATGGTAAGTCGTTATCAGTCTGCTCCTAAACAAAGTCATTTGGTAGTTGTAAAAAGGATATTCAAATACTTGAAGGGAACAATGACTCATGGTCTTTGGTATCCTAGAAATTAGAATTTCCAGTTAACTGCTTATTCGGATGCAGATTGGGCAAACTGTGTTGATGAGAGAAAAAGCACCAGTGGAGGAGCATTTTTTCTGGGTGACTCATTAGTTGCATGGCTTAGTAAAAAGCAAGAATCCATTTCATTATCTACTACAGAGGCAAAATACATTGCTGCTGCTACTTGCTGCACACAAGTTTTATGGATGATACAAACTCTTGCGGATCTGAAGGTAACTTACACTGATCCCATTCGAATTCACTGTAATAACACCATTTCCATTAGTGTCTCCAAGAATCATGTTCTTCATTCCAAGACTAAGAATATTCCAATAAAGTACCATTTTCTCAGAGAACAAGTTACAAACAAAATTATATACCTTCTACATAACACATTGCAGATATATTTACAAAACCATTAGCAACAAGGATATCTTCATAAAAAGTTGGGGGTTATAATTTCTTGTGTCTAATCTGTTCACCTGGTTAGGGGGAGTACTTATTGAATATCTGGTGTATTTCCAAGATGCTCATAGTTGACATGGGGAGTATGTTTGGCAAAAGCTCAGGGGGAGCATGTTTCTTCTTTGACATTGATGTCAAAGGGGGAGAAAAGAGTCCAGGAGGAGAGTCCAAATGCATGTGGGTGCTTGTGTTTCCATCAATGCCAAAGGGGGATATTGTTGGCAAATATTTAACAGACATCGAATGCTTCTCATTGATGGCAAGTACAACAATGAAGATGGCATGGGTACATAAAGTATGTAATATATTGGCAGAAGATGCTGCAGAGAAGATTCAAATAAGCTCAGAAGAGATAATACAGAGGATTGTTGACAAGAATCATCATTGGAAAGATCAGAGTAAGCGGAACAAAGTAAGCTCGGGAGGAGAAGCATTTCTGATCATTGGATCCCATTAAAAATTCCCAAAAGAAGGAGGACCGTCAAATCTGTTAGTAGACAAGAAGAACTCACAGAAGAGGAGGATAGATCTCAGGCATCAGATCTGATCGTCAGATTCAATCATCGTTGGATCATGAACAAGATGCACGATCTTTAATAGTGCAAGGTGAAGCGAGTTCGTGAAATCTGGAAATCTGGAAATCCCGATGCAGACACAGTGAAGACTTACAAAATCATGAAAAGATCCCAACCATCAATACACCAAAAGACGTGGACCGTTGATCTAAGGTCCATTTCGGAGTTTCGCCTATCGCGACTTGGAGTGACAAGAACTTCCATCAAAGAAATTGCAATATGGAAAATCACGATTTAATCGCAGTCGTCAGTTCAAGGTTTGTTMTGGACCGTTGATCTGAGCTCCATCTCGGAGCTTCGCCTATCGCGACTTGGAGTGACAAGAACTTCCATCGAAGAAATCGTGATTTAATCGTAGCTGTCAGATCAAGGTGTGATCTGGACCGTCGACTCCATTTTGGAGTTTYGCGACTCGGGACTTGAAGAGACAAGAAATATGACCATTGAAATCGTGATTTAATCGCAGTCATCAGATCAAGGTGTGATTTGGACCGTCGACTCCATTTCGAAGTTTCGCGACTCGCGACTTGAAGAGACAAGAAATATGACCATTGGAATCGCGATTTAATCGCAACCGTCAGATCAAGGTGTGATCTAGACCGTCGACTCCATTTCAGAGTTTCATGACTTGCGACTTGGAGAGGAAAGAAATATGACCATTGAAATTGCGATATGTGAAATCGTGATTTAATCTGGACCATAGATTCATCGAGATCGTGGACCGTTGATCTCAGCTCCATCTCGGGGTTTCGGGGATCGTGACTTGGAGAGTCGAGATGCCTCATCTCCAAACTGACGAAATGCAAATTCACGAAAAGCACTTTATGCATAAGTGCTTGGTCATGGACTTCGTCATATTGAGGATGGAGCTAGTGCAGAAAAGCTCTGTATCGGAGTTTCGGAGATCGCGATATGAAGTTTTGAGACACTTGGCCATAGGAATGCTGAAATGCTGAAACCCAATTTAAAGGCAAGATTAATAAAGTTCATCCAATGGTGCAGATAAACTTGAATATGATTGGAGGGCTACTGTTCTCTCCCACAGTTAATTTATCAATTACGAATATGTTAGCGAAACTGATTCATGATTCCTGATCGGTTGGCGTTTCAGTTGCTCGGATGGTTTTTATTTTTCCTAAGAAGATGTGAATAGTAACTGCTGATGGTGTGGTGCATAAAATAAAATGAGGCAGATTGTGCGGGGTTGGTTGTTCTGGACGAAAAAATGAATTAAAATGTGAAAAAGGGAAAATTAGAGGATGAACAGTGTGAGACTGAAAATGTGTGCAGTGTGAGATAAAAATTAGAGAAGAGTAACAGATGAGGAATAGACCTGAAGCAGAGCAGAATGACAGAACAAGTTGAAGCAGAGAAGAATTGCAGAACAAACAAAGGAAGAGAAGAATTGCAAAACAGTTAGAAGAAAACCAGATTTACAGAACAGAGAAGAAGTGGTAAGAATCAATTTATCTGTGTAGTTGGTTGTTTAATTTTTATTTAATATTCCAGGGTGGTTGGGAGGTGCTAGGGAGGACTGGTGTCCTTAGATTTTCAAGTGGGTGCTTGAACACAGGGAGTTGGTGCTTCCTTCTAGTTGGTGCTAGAGAAACCAGGGAGTTGGTGCTTCCTTCTAGTAGGTGCTAGAGAAAAACAAAGAGTTGGTGCTCTCAGCAAGTTGCAGCTTGCAAAACAGAGGTAGAAATCTCACATTGAGTTGGTGCTCAATTATAGATGATGTACAGAACTTAAAAGACTGCCTATCATTTTGAAGAAGAAGAGGTTTTCTCCCTTTATGGGTTTCCTCGTGAAAATTTGTCTCTGTGTATACCTTATGTGTGATTGATGCTCATTACTCTTATTATCCATATGTTGTAGAATGTTGATGATCACTTGAAGAAAGATTAAGAATGTATTAATAGACTTAAAATTGTTTAAGCACAATAACAACTAATTCACCCCCCCTCTCAGTTGTCTTAGTAATTTCAACAACCATCAAAGAACATGGACCACATGTTATATTTTTTTGTTTTATTAATTGAGCTAAAACCTAAGTTAGTTAATGTGTTAAAAGATCTATCATATGTTCATGGAAGGAGTTCAGATTGTAAATATGGTTGTACTTCGAATGTTTGTGCTTCATAACAACCATGGTCAGTCTCAAAGAAATAGTTACCCAAAATGAAATGTGCAAAACCGATAGGTTCATTCTTACCTTCCAATTCTGTTACCACGTGTTTCATGTGAGCTTCATTATTTACCTAAATCTGATTTTATTTTCCTTTAAAAGGAAGCCAGAAATGGGACCAATCGGTGGAAAAATAACCTTGAATTTTGGCCGATCAATCCCTGCTCAACAACAAACCATAACTTTCTGGTATGTCAACAACAACAATATCTATAGTTCGACGCACTCTGGGATCAAATGAAAGCCTAATTAAGACATCTTTGAGTTCTCCTTTCACTTTAACATCCATTGTATCCAACTATACGATTCTCATTTTAGTCATTTGTGGGAAGACATTTATCTTTTGGAAGAATGAAAAATGCATGATGTTAGAGGATGCACCTGAATCTACTAAACGATTATGTACATTGAAATTGAAAATTTCATAAGTGAGCAGAAAATGTAGAATTTGTGACTTTGAGTGTGCTCCAATACTTGCTGCATTTATAACTTCCACAATTTCCACTCTATGTACTTCTTTTGACCCATCATTTGGAGGGATGCTATCAGTAGTAGCAACGATCTTTTTCTGAGTGTTACTAGTGTTAAAAGCATCATGTAGTAGGTTACGTTGTTGTGGTAATGAGAATATATCAAACATGGAGATGTTGGATTTTGTCTTTTTCATGTCTTCTATAACGTTATATTCCAAAGCATGCATGTTTGGGTTGTTCATCGTTTGACTTGATTTTGGTTCAAATGTTTTGTTGTTGTTTTCTGCTCTGTCAAGTTTGGTGCTATTTCCTGCTGAATTAGATTTACTTCGTTTGTTTGTATTGGGTGAAACAACCTTATCTTATTTTCCATTGATTTTCCCTTGAGTTGAGACATTTGGTTTCGAGGTAGAAGGGGGAGGAGTAATGTTATTGAGGGGAATATTCTCGTCTTTAGAAGGGGTAATGATAGGAGATGGAACTTTGTTGTCTAAATTGTAATTCCTTTGAGCAACCTTAGTTACTGGTGTATCTTCCACACATATTTCTTCTATTTTTTCATCATCTAAGTGTGGATACCAGTCCCAAAAAGGCATAGAAAATTATAGAGGAACTTCCTTAGTGGTATCAATTTGAGCCTTTGCATGTTGTTCATCATTTAAGCTCTGTTGATCTAACAACTAATTGATAACTAGGGTCATAGAATTGAACCACCGAGGGAAAGTCCGTTTTGAATGATTTTGTTTGTGATAATAACAAAATTTATCATTGCTGGAGCTGTCTAAATTTAAGGCCATCTAAGAGGGTTCGAGTGGTCTTGGCGGATTTTCTTTTCTCTTAAAAATCGGTGAAAGGTTTGAGGTTTAGATGATCCTTCTCCAAGATTCTTCTTGAGGTCGACAACTTCATTTGATAGTTTCTTAACTAATTTCACCACATTTTCAATATCTTTGGGCTCCTTTTCGAGTGGTTTTGTGAGTAGTAAAGGTTTCTTCCCAGTTGACTTAATTTCCTTAGAGTGTGGGTGATAATCATAAGAAGATAGTTCCTTTTCCATGGTTTCAGCTTCATCAAAATTGAGAGCCAAAGTGTTCCTATTAGCTTGTTTGACAAACTTGCCTATAGAAGGAACAAGAGATTCCATGTAGTATTCAATGGCCAAGGACTGAGTGGGGGATGTATCAATAGTGAACTTAGTTAAGACATTGAGAAATATTTGTTTGAAGTCTCTTAACCTTTCTTTTTTATCCATCCTAATGGCCCCCAATTCATTATACAAAGTTGTCGTTGTTTTCCTTCCCCCAAATTTTTTGATAAAAACTCTGTCAAAATCATCCCAACTGGTTATAGAACTGGGAGGTAAAATGAAATAACAAGAAGATTCTTTTCCCAAGAAGGTATAAGGAAATATCCTACATACCACATCTTCATGATGGACATTTAACATATGAGTAGCTAAGAAGAAGTTGTTTATGTGGTCTTCTAGCGAACCAGGTCTGTCTGGATCAAATTTGGGGAGAATCTTGTTGTATTTTCGAGGCATCTCATGTAAAGGTTTTTCTATATTTAAGGGAACTTGGGACATTCAATGAGGGATTATTTTTATTTCATTTTTGTTGAACCATTGTTTGTTCTATATTGATTTATGGGTTTTCACCTTCCAGGCTATCTTCGGGTTCTATGAGGGCATAGGAAACTCGACTCAAGGGAATTGGGACTTCTTGTAGCGCAATTTCAATAAGATCATCTATGTAATAAAAAAAGATGTCAGGATGGGTATCGAATCTTTGCATGCAGATTTCTTTCCTTCTCGGAAGTTCATAAGATGTTGGCAGCTTACCAAGTATCTTTGCATAAGAATGTGTAATACGATGAGTTTCAGAGAACTCTTCTTGTGGTACTTGGAACCAAGTCTCTGAATGTGTTTCAGGACTATCTCTGGTACTTTCAAAGTTTGTATTTGTATCTTTGTAAATAAATTCTTGTTCAAAATTGTTACGAGGGAACAGAGTAGGAATAGGGTTGTTTTCTAGAGACTAATTATGATTATGTAGATAGTTTATATATGCCATAAAATTAGTCCCTCCTTCTAACACCAATTTTGTTGACAGGGAAGAACTCACCCTGCAACAGTAGGGGGTACTCTCTAGTACACGGTCACAACTAGACTATGCACCATTTGGTTTAGGAGATCCATCTGAAATTTTGCCCGACAACCATTGATTTTTTTGGGTTTTACTGATTGTGGGCTGATTTATCGATGAATATGGATGATGAATGGGCATGCAATGCAAATATTTATATGAATACTATGCATTAAAACCAAAATAATCTTATAGCTAATTTTTCCTATCCTATCCTAGATAGGAGCATACTAAAGTAACCAAATGAGTTGTAAATGAAACCAAACTCTACATAAAACCCCCACACTAGTAACTAAAATGAAGGTGCAAGGTCAGAAACACCTGCATGCATAAATATAACCACCACAATCTAAATTATATTTCTGCATATGTTAACAACTCAACAATCTTAGGACGTAAATGTATATGAAAGAATAATAAAAAATGTAGAATAACATAGAGTGCATAAGATGAGTCTATTAAGAAACAATCATTCTTATAGTCCAAGTGAACAACATACATCCCACTTGAAATAGTTCACAACAAAGACAACTACGCACACAAATTCTTCTTTCTTGCAAAAACTAGTCGTGAGGGATTCTCAATATTCATTAACAAAGTATAATTCCTTGAATTAGTTCTTGAGTCTATACAATGATTGAAGATCCCCTTAAAAAATGGGCATATTCTTTCTTATATACAATCACTTGTAACTCCTAAGTGGCTCTTTGTTTTCCCTTTAAAGAAGTTGTTACAAGACTGTTCATTTTCCTTTTGCTTAGTGACAAGTGTACATAATGAGGATAAAATTAAGGTTATTTGAGAAAAGGACAAAATAGAATATAGGTAAGAGAAATTTTTGATTGCTATTTTGTCTTATTCAGAATTTTTGTCCATGAGATAAACTATCCACACATCCAGTTGATCATAAAATGAAATGATCCTTCGGTAAAGTAGTTCTTCTAATGCTGCATTGTGCATGGATATGTTGTCTTCGATGACCAACATATCCTTAGACAGGGTAGCCATAAATGCTTGGATCACAGTGTGGAATTTGGTAGGATATACAATATGCTCCTCTACCAGGTTCGTGGTCACGTTGGTGGTTGATTCAGTGACCATTCACCAATGCTTATTGTCTTCTTTGATTTTGTCCACTAAATTTTACATGACCAAGTTCTCTCCATGTTCTTCCAATTGAGGGAGTTGACATGATTTGATTAATTCTTGAGAAAACGTATGCAATTTTGAGCACATTTCGATTGACTTGGTAGTTTCTTTATCATCTCTTTGGCCAGCCTGTTGACAATGCTCTAATAAGTGGATATCTATTTTCCTCTCCATTTTAGAGGGGTGATAAAGATCGACTGGTGCATCAGGATTCTCCATGATCCATTGGTCGATGTAACCTATTCTTTCCTGGCTTGTGTTGAATTGTGTGAGCTTTTCTTGTACCTGACTATGTTGATCTATAACAGTGGTGGCTGCTTGTTGGAAGAGATGAAAATTTTCATACATTTCTATGATGGCTTCTTCTAGTTCTGTTCTTATTTTCTTCGCACTTGCTTTGAAGTTCTGGATGCTTCTTTCATATATCTTCACTTATTGTAGCTTCTCTTCTAATTCCCCGATTCTCGCATCCTTTTCCTGGTTTTGCTGGTACAACCTCTTAATATTGTCTTCATTAGCATTCATGAATGCAGTACCAGCTACAACGGTGGCTATTGGATTCTCCCCGATGTCTCCTATTATGGGAACTTGTGTAAGGATTGAGATCAACATTCCTTGGGTTGTTGATACCTTCTTTACTTGTTCTTGCATGATCTTGCCGGACCTACTGTCGTAAGTGAAGCTTCTTAAATTGGGAACTTCACTTGGTTGAAATGGGGCCCAAAGTCCTAGTCCTAAACTATTGAAAGGTGTCTCTGTGCTAGTTCATGTTGTTGATGCTTCTAGGATTTCGACCTCCATTGGTTGGGTCCATGATTGAATTGCTTGTTGATTATGTACCACATGGGACATAATTCTTTGGCTGTGTGTTGGAATTCCACGAGAAGCTCAATATATAGATTCTTTGTTCCTTTATCGTGGTGGTAACACTTTTCCAGATCTTCAGGTCAAAATGATGCTATGGGATCCCCTCTGACATTACAAATGTATATTTTTCTCAGATTGACGTGTTTTATTATCCATCCAATGAAATTGACACAGAGGAAGACAACAATGTGGGATGCTACTCTGAATATGCCAGATCTTCTGATGTTCTTGAATAATTTAAGCTCATCTGGGTCTTCAACATCGGTGGAGAAACTTGATTTCTTAAAAAATTGATACACATGTCCCTGCTTGAGTGTCTCCTTATTTTTCCAAAATCTTCTAGGTGTCATCATATGTTTCTCCAACCACTTCTGGTTCATCTTTGGTACATCTTCCACTACTTGAGACCTTGGTGACATATGCCTTGATTTCTTCCCTTTTGGGAGCCATATCTGAACCTGTAAGGAAAAGGTGGGATTAGTACGGAGATTAAAATAAAAAATAATACAAAATTTGGTTGAAGTATCTCTAGATACCCGAGGATTCACTTGAACTCATAATTGGTGGGAGATTGTCATTTGAAGAAGATAAAATGATAGCAACCATGTTGGAAAGTATAGTGAAAATTAGAGGATAAATGACTCAAAGGATTCTCTAAATTAAAAATCAGACAAGTTAACATTAACTTCTCCAATGAAAATCAGAGAAGTTGATGATAAGTGTTCTTATGACTATCAACACAATTGTTGTGAAAATATCTGATGACTATCGACACAGTTGGTGTGAAAGGCCCCAAAAATCATTAGTGGATTTAACTTGAAAGGCTCCGATATAGGTTGGTGACCAATCAATGAATTTAGGTGTAACTCCTTTGTGCATATCAGAGGAGTTAATAGGAACTCCCCCGATACAATTGAAGGAGTTGACTAGAAAAGCTCCAATGACTTAGATAAATCGGATAATTTGTGTCCAAATATTTTGTGGTCAGTTGGAGAAGTTTATGCCAACTATGCTAATATTTATTGGTGGAGTTGAAATGAAGATTTCCGAAAAATTTGTGGCAACTCCCTGAAAACGAGAAATTCGTATTGTTTGGCACTAAGTTTCGTTGTATGGTTTAATCTGGCCCAAGGATCGAAATATTTCATTGAGGGACTTTTGGATTTAATTTTATACGTTCCCTATCGATTGATCCATATCATTTTCAGAATGAAATGAAAGAAGATATATTACAATGAAATACTCATAGAAATTTCCGAAAATAGAGAGATACAACAATACATGATTTCTATTAATGAAAGAATTGTACAGAGACTGTGAAAAAATACAAAGTGCAAGACTTGCTGGAATGGTGGCATCTTTATATATGAGAAGAGATGTGATGACTATGCTCATTCACAAGAAGATTATTACAATGAGGCTCTGAAGGCCTTTTTATGATAAACATGAATGCCAAAACTCTAGGCATCCAAAAACCTAACCCTAGGAGATGAAACACAAAAAGTGATGTGGGCCCCGTTGGGGTAAGTTAGTACATTAACTTCTCAGGGTCGTAACTTTTTCATACAATCTCTGTTTTAGGTGCGTGATAGCTCATTGGAAAGGTCTTTTAGAGAAATACGCATTATGCTTCCAAACTTTGACTCCATCTATAGTTTGACTGTGGCAAGCCAAGAAAACATTGTTTAGAGCCTCAATATGGCCCTGGAAGTACAAAAAGATGTACTAACATGAAAAATTCCAAAATAAGTCAGTTGGAACATGTGGGTGGCAACCAATATCCACTTGGATTCTATGTAGGGCTTCATGATATCCCCATAAGTGAAGAACCGAAAATTAAAAAGAATTGTCCCCATTACAGAGAAACTTTTTGAACTGAAAACTGTCAAGATGAGCCAGTTGGAATTTGGAATAGGTGGGTGGCCACCAATATCCACCTGGATCAATCCTCCCCCCTTAGGAAGCAATGGTATCCATTGCATTGAGCACCCAGGGAATAGGGAAAGCATTTTCTAAATCTAAATCTTGGTGAGATATGTGCCTTGTTGGAGAAGTTGCGCTCCTTGGTATATGGAAGGCTGTCACAAGCCTGTTGCTGGAGGGGTTGAATCTATTCCACCAAACTGTTGTCTTTGGGACTGATGGGGCATTGTGTAGGCATCATTGTAGGTGAAGGAACAATATCTTCTTTTTCTTTTGCAATTTTTTTTTTCTGTTGGATAGAAGGTGTGGAGGCTACAATGATTGTAGTGGCCTTCTATGCATCCTTTGAACATACTATGAAGAGGATGAATTTTGTAGTATGAGAGATGACCTTGCGACACTGTTTTGGTGGAACAATAGTCAGAACTACCTATGGTATCCTATAGAGCTGACCACCCAGAGTAATAATGACACTATGAGGTCTAGAATCATAAACAACATGACGTTTCCACATATATGGTTGGCCGAAAACAAAATCAAATACATAAAGAAGGGAAACATCACATACTACCTCATCCTTGAAGGGATAGATTCCATAGGACATGAAAAACTACTGGATGACACGAAGATCTTGTCCCTGGTGAAGCCACCCGATGTTGTATGGCTGAGGGTGTGGTGTTGTCGACAACCCCAAATGTTTGATGACCTCAACTGAGATGAGGTTCTTCTAGCTACCGTTATCAATAATGAAATGCAATGGGGTCCCCTTCACCCACATTTGGGAATGGAAGAGGTGCTTCCCCTCTTTAGGATCTACTAGTTCTTCTGGTTGAATTTTTGTGGTCGTGACAATAGCAGTGTGGTCTGTGTCGATGATCTGTCTATTTTCAATATTTTCTGGTTCAAATTCCGAATTAGGGTTGAACTCCGTGTCTTTGACCTAGGCCACCAATAAATGTTTCAAGCGACATTCATCAGTGTTGTGCCAGGGGATTTTGTGGAAGTCGCACCACTTCCCAGTGTCATTCTTTATATTTCCTTTACCCTTCATTTCATGTGTCTTGGATTGGTTATCGAGAGGCTATTGGTTAGGGCCTTCTTTAACATGATTTGGTTGTTGTGGATTTGCAGACCCGAATTCCCATTTGTTCTAGTGCCTAAATTTCTTCTTGATTTTGACAACAAATCTGTAACATCCCCAACAACCCGGGCCGAGACATGCTACTCTATAAAAACAACAATACCATATGTTACCATATTTTAGCATCCCTAGCCGTACGCTGTTGGGATATGCCACCTAACCATTCTTCATTTCTACTGTATATATTTATACAAATTTAATGAAGATAGATACATTATGCTAATGCATATATTCATGCAGAAATAATAGTAAGCCTATACATGTAACATACATAGGAAATACTCATAAATATAAAGGCATGTGTGATTACACAACATGAAATTGACACACAATTGATACTTATATTTTTATACAAGACCACCAACTGCATGAAGACCTTCGACAAACCTCCCGGCCTTAGACCACACTGCTCAAATCTATCAGTAGTGGGTCACCCCTATGCTAGGAATAAAATCCATCTGGGTAAAGTGATTCCTAACTAGGTTGAGGAAACAGGAAGAAACATAATCAATAGTAAGTATTTCGTCCCAGGAGCCAACTGACACTAACAACCTACAACCTCTCATTCCCCACATGATTTTCCCACCCAAGGAAGTGTGCCCCTTCTCTGCTCAATAGTCTTTTGGCTTCCCCAATTCCTTTCCAGGGATTCAACAATAGGCCAGACATGAAGTCTTAGAGCACTATATCTGCAGTTGGGCTCCCTCAAGAAATCACTTCCCCAACAATTCTCTCACCTAGAGAGAGTTTCTCACAATCCTGACAACTCGCCTCTTTAATCCTTGGGCCTGACAACCTGCCTCTTCAAGCCCACATGCATGACAACCTACTTCTTCTGTACAAATCTTAAGTCAACCAGGTATGGGTGATGCCAACAAAAAAGTTTAGTTATGGAACGGGTATTGGAAACAACCACTCTCAAGCAAGCAACTGTGTTGGCAATAACAACATTCAGGAAAGGCACAATATGGGTTCATGCTAGATACAAATGTGCTATGCATAACAAAAAGGTGCAGATTATTTCTCTAGGCATGGGTGTAAGAGGGAGAGGTTGAGTGATGGAGAGAAAAATGGTTGAGTTGTGAATGTGTTCCCCCCTAGGAAGAATGGCTGAGTCCGAAGAATCACCAAAAGGACTAATTTCCCCCACATATATCAGCGTGTTCCTTTGATGACACATGGCTCTCCTAGAGCTCCTTTTCTCTCCACTTGGGATTCATTCACCTTTCCATAATACCTTAAGATAAAATAAATTTCCTCGCCATAATATTATAATATTCCTTTGGAAATAATCCCTCTAGCTTAGCCCCCTTTCTAGGCTCTTATCCCTCCCTTTCCCTTCCTAGTGGATTTTAGTCCCCCATACTCTTTTATCATGGTCAGTATACACACAATGATGTATTATATTAATGATATGAGTGTTTACATATACAAAAATAGGCCCACTGGCCTTTAGCATATAGGCTCTTCGACCCAATCATCACACAATCTTTCTGGCTTAAAATAAATTGGCTCACCAGCCTACAAAATATATTCACATTTACAACTGGGGCTCAGTCTTGGGGTGTTACATCCCCCTCCCCTTATTTTATGAACTATCCTCAGTGCATTATATATACGCATATACAACCAAAAGTTCAAAAACCTTGAAAAATATGTGGGTATTCTGCCCGCATAACATCCTCATACTCCCAAGTTGCCTCCTTAGGACCATACCAGGTCCATTGGAACTTTACTAGCTCTACAGATCGATTCTGGAACTGCTTGATCTTCTGGTCCAGAATGCACACCAGATGCACCTGAAAAGCACCTTCTTGCTTCAACTGAATCACATTTCAATCAATAACATGATTAGCATCAGGTATATACTTTTTGAGAAATGATACATGGAATACATTAGGAATATACATGGATGTAGGAAATGAAAGAATATATGCCACATGCCCAATCCTCTCTAGGATTTCAAACAACCCACAAAAACAAGTTGCCAACTTTGAACAATTTCCCAACTTCATAGAACTTTTGTTGGCCTTCACTTTCAAGAATACATGATCACCCACTTTAAACTTGATGTGAGTTCTGCCCTTGCCAACATAGATTTTATGTCTCTCTTGAGTAGTCTTTAAATTCTATTTTATTTTTAACATTTTCTCTTCCATTTCACTGAGTAATTATGGCCCAACTACTTCTCTATCTGCTGGGTTGTCCCAGCTTATAGGTGTGTTTCACTTTCTTCCATAAAGTGCCTCAAATGGGCTCATCTTTAGAGATGCTTGGTACCCATTGTTATAAACAAGCTCTACCAAGTGTAGGTAGTGTTCCCATTTTCATGGTTTGTCTATCACATACATACTCAACATATCCTCAATCACTTGATTTACCCTCTCTGTTTTTCCATCATATTCTGGATGATACACTGTACTAAAATTATAATTTGTTCCAAAACCTTTAAATAATCCTTTCCATAATTTTGAGGTAAATTTTGGATCTCTGTCAGACACAATTGTCTTGGGAATACCATGCAATCGAGCAACTTCTCTCATATAAATACCAACAACATTAGTTTTCTTGTGAGTGAGATTCACTGGAATAAAATATGCAGCCTTAGTAAGCTTGTTCACCACTACCATGATATAATCATGCTGCTTGTTTGTTCCAGGTAGCTTGGTGATGAAATCCATTGCTACTACTTCCCATTTCCACTACGGAATGGGTAATGGCCGTAGAAACCCAATTGGGTGCCTATGCTCAACCTTGACCTTTTGACACTCCAAACATTTGGCAATAAACTATGCAACTTCTTTCTTCATACCTGGCCAATAATATTGGCTCTTGACAGCTGCAAAATTTTTGTGATACCCTGGGTGTCCAACATAAGGTACATTATGCATTTCTCTTAATATCAGGTTTTTCAATTCATGGGAATTTGGCACATAAATTTTTTCTTTGTACATGAGAACTTCATCCTCTCCCAACTTGTAATCTTCGACTTTCTGCTGCAAAATTCCTCGCTGTAATTTTGTTACTATTTCCATGTATTGTGAATCTGAGTTTGCAGCCTCCAAGATTGTGTCCTTCAAATATGTTTGGTACATTCTAATGGATGTAGCATGCAACTCATGCACTCTCCTTCTAAGTGCATCAACCACCTTTTTTTTCTGTTGTCCCTTGGTTATGAAAGTAAGCAAAGAGAAAGGAAGAAAAGGCAAAATGCGAACTGCGTGGAAGACATAGTGACTGTTACTGGGTCGAAGTGAGAAAAAGAGTAGAAAATACAGAGCGAAGTAAAAGAAAGAAAGTCGATGAACGAGGAGATCGAGGATGACATATCAGAAAGGAAGAAGGATCTTGGACAACTCAGCAAGCGGAAAAATACACTGTTGGATGCTTTGGACCACCATGCGAGAAGGAAGGGAAGACAGGCTGGCGAAGCCCTGAAAACGCGGGTCAAGTTGACCTGGGGGTTTAGACACCTAGGTTTCAGCCTAAGGCTGTCGGTGAATGATTGTAATGTATAAATTGTAACACCACTTTTTCGGTTAACAAACTTCACAGAAATATAACACCCACTCTGGATTATAAAACAACATGCATTTAAGAAAATGAAACACATTTAAACTCAGAGTATGTCATATCAATTATTGTTATCTTAATTTTAAGAATGGAATTAACCATAATTCATCTGCACAACAGAATACATGATAAAATATAATCATCACAGGCATGCAAAACATAACATTTAACATAAGATGATAGTTATCTTGAAACTGAGGTAATTCCACCAACCACGTGCAGGCCTTCCATGAACCTCCCAGCCTTAGACCGCACTTCTCATCAGCTCAACAGTAGGTCACCCCCAAGCTGGGACTAAGATCCACCCCAAGGCAAGGAATCCCAGGCTAGGCTGAGGTTACAGGGAAAACAAAGAGTCACAAGGAAGGAATTCTCTTCCAAGAACCACTCACGCTCACTGCCCATATACCCTCATTCCCCACATGCCTGTTCCACCCCAAGAGTATACACCTTCTCTGTCACCTGGATAGTCCTTAAGATGTTAACCTCCCTTGCCTTGGGTTACAACAATAGACCATACCAGAAGTCTCCGGGCTCTGTGGAAGCTACAGGGTTCATTTCAAGAGTCCTCTCCTTCCTCTGCGCACTCTCTCACCTAGAGAGAGACGCTCACAGGACAAACCACCTGTTCATCCAACATCAAACACCCCTCTCACCTGAAGAGAGTGTTTCACAATTGGTCACAGGCCAGACACAGTCCCGCACTGCGCAGCTGCAATTACCCACAGAAATACAGACACTGGCTTCCTCAAAATGGGTTCAGAAATGGAAAAATGGTCTCACAGTCACGAATTCGGAATAGAGGCTTCATGCACCAGTTCCATTTCGGATAGAGGATGCACACGGATTCCCAGACACCACATAGGATTTTCAGTTCAGAACATGGGTGAATCTGGCTCTTTCGGAATCAATCACAGGCTTCTGGTTCAATACAGAGGTATACAAGGGTTTTCTCAGAGCTAGACACATGCTTTTCGTATCAGAAAGACGCACGAAGGTTCTCTACAGAACTCGGGTCCGTCGTACTGCTCAGAGACCACATATGCTCAGGCCGTCTAATCAAATGAGAGCTAGGCGCCCCTCTCACAGCTCACCCTGGCCATTTTATTCACATGTACTAGGGTTGACACTTGTCGCCCTGGGAACTGCATGCGTTGCACCAGCATGCATACCTTCCTCATGGTTAGGAACTTAGGATAAAACATGAAATGCTCATTCCTTTTTGAAATAATATGAAAATATTATTCCCAAGGATGAAGCCCACTAGGCTTAACACTTAGCCTCTTTTCCCACCTTCCATCCCCTAGTCCCTTGCCTTCTCTGTGGAAGCTCAGTCCCCCTTTACTCATTCATCATGGCCGGTCTACACCTGGCGGTGTTTACAAATTTTTCTTAATTTGTTCTGCGTGATTACATATACATTAGCAGGCTCCTGGCCTTCAACACTTAGGCTCCCTGGCCTAGCAAACACATAAGCCACCAGCTTATAAAAACTTGGCTCACCAGCCTATAAAACATAATTACAATTTTTTTCAGAACATGATTTACAACAGGGCTTGGCCTTCGGGACACTACAATCCCCCTCCCCTTATTTCTGCACTGTCCTCAGTGCAACTTACACTGTCTCTGCAAGCCTTTCAAAATTTTCAAAAAGATGCGGGTACTCTGCCCACATAGCATTTGCATGCTCCCATGTCGCGTCTTTAGGACCGTACTAGGTCCACTGGACCTTTACAAGATCTATAGCTCGATTCCGGAGCTGTTTTCTTTTCCTGTCCAATATGTGCACATGATGCACTTGCAGAACACCTTCTGGTTCCACCTGAATCACATTCCAATCGATAACATGATTAGCATTAGGTACATATTTCTTAAGCAGTGAAAGATGAAACACATTATGTATAGTCATAGATGGAGGTAATGCAATCTTGTATGCAACTAGCCCAATCCTTTCCAGGATCTCAAATGGCCCACAAAATCTTGCTGCCAATTTGGCGCAACTTCCCAAC
>ML777513.1:1666508-1693133 GCA_009831015.1 Picea engelmannii
CAAACACAGAGATATAGTAATACATGATTTCTATTAATGAAAGAAATGTACAGAGACTGTAAAAATACAAAGTGAAAGACTCGCTAGAATGGTGGAAACTTATCTCTGAGAAGAGATGTGACGGATACTGACATTCGCAAGAAGATGATTACAATGAGGATCTAGAGGCCTTTTTACAATAAATAGGAGTGCCAAAAGTCCTAGACATCAAAAAACCTAACCCTAGGAGATGAAGCGCCAAAAGTCATGTGGGCCCCATTTGGGTAAGTGAGTACATCAACTTCCTGGGGTCATAACTTTTGCATATGATCTCCGTTTTAGGCATGTGATAGCTCGTTGGAAAGATCTATCCGAGAAATACAACGCTCGAGACAAAATAACATCGTATGTGGGATTTTTGAGAGACACATACCCAAAAAAACATCGTTTAGGGCCTCAAAATGGCCCCAGAAGTTCAGGACCCGAAAAAACTGCTAAAAATAGTAAATTGCCAAAATTGCCAGAAAACTATTTTGAGCCAGTCGGTAAAGGTGGGTGGCCACTGATATCCACCTGGATCATACCTCTGTTTTACAAGCTGCAACTTGTTTGAGAGCACCAACTCTCTAGTTTCTCTAGCACCCACTAGAAGGAAGCACCAACTCCCTTAATGTTCCAGCACCAACTGGATGGAAGCACCAACTTCCAGTTACACATGCTCCAACCTGTATAACAAAGAACACTTGTTCTCCCTTGCACCACCCTGCCACCCTAGTTTCTCTGGCTGCAACCAAATGGAAGCTACAACTCCCTGTGTTCAAGCTCCCACTTGAACCTATGAGGACAACAATCCTCCTTAGCACCTCCCAACCACCCTGGAATATAAATCAATAATTAAACAACCAACTACACAGATAAATCGATTCTTACCACTTCTTCTTTGTTCTGTGAATCTGGTCTTCTTCTAACTGTTCTGAAATTCTTCTCTTCCTTTGTCTGTTCTACAAATCTTCTCTGCTTCAACTTGTTCTATCATTCTTCTCTACTTCAACTTGTTCTGTCATTCTGCTCTGCTTCAAGTCTTTTCCTCATTTGTTACTCTTCTCTGAGTTTTATGTCACACTGCGCATATTCTCAGTCTCACACTGCACATTCTGTGATTTTCCCTTTCTTACAGTTTAATTCATTTTTCGTCCAAAATGACCAACCACACACCGTCTTTATATTTTTCTTTTATGCACCGCACCCACAACAGTTACACTTTGCATCTTCTTCGGCAAAAGAAAACTGTCTAAGAAACTGAAACACCCACCGATCAGAAATCATGAATCATTTTTTCTAATTGATTTGTAACTAATGAATTAACTGTGAGAGAGAACAATAGCCCTCCGATCATATTCACGTTTATCTGCACCATTGGATGAACTTTATTAATCTTGCCTTTAAATCATGTTTCATCATTTCGACATTCCTGTGGCTAAGTGTCTCAACACTTCATGTCGCGATCTTCGAAACTCTGATACAGAGATTTTCTGCGCTAGCTCCTTCCTCTATATGACCAAGGCCATGACCAAGTGATTCTGCATAAAGTGCCTTTTGCGAATTCTCATTTCGTGAATCTAGAGATGAGGCATCTCGACTCTCCAAGTCGCGATCCCCGAAACCCCGAAATGGAGCTTATCTGAACTGACTCCTTCCCTTCTCATGACCACCGACGGTGACCATAGGCTGTACCAAAAGGCACTTCATATTTCATGAGTTTATAAACTTCATTGAGTCTGATCCACGGTTGAAATCTCCATAGATCCGACGATCCAGATCTTATCGCAATATCGCATCTCGCGAGTTTCCACACCATTCTCTGTTGAATCCAAGTCAACGACTTGTCGTATGATTCAACGGTCTAGATCTGATCTTAATTCAATGGCTCAGATCATATCATGATTTCGCATCTCGCGAGTTTCCACACCATGCTCTGTTGACTCCAAGTCAACAACTTGTCCTATGATTCAACAGTCTAGATCTGATCTTAATTCAATGGCTCAGATCATATCATGATTTGACATATCACGATTTCGACGTTCTTGTGGTTATGTTTCTTGCCTCTCCAAGTCGCGATTCGTGAAACTCCAAAATGTAGTCGAATCAACGGTCCAGATCACATCTTGATCTGAAAACTACGATTAAATCACGATTTCACATATCGCGATTTTGGTGGTTATATTTCTTGCTTCTCCAAGTCGCGAGTCACAAAACTCCGAAATGGAGTCAGATCAACGGTCCAGATCACACCTTGATTTGACGGCTGCGATTAAATCGTGATTTTGCATATCGTGATTTCAATGGTTATGTTTCTTGCCTCTCCAAGTCGCAAGTCGCGAAACTCCGAAATGGAGTCGGATCAATGGTCCAGATCACACCTTGATCTGATGGTTGTGATTAAATCACGATTTTGCATATCACGATTTCAGTGGTTATATTTCTTGCCTCTCCAAGTCGCGAGTCGCGAAACTCTGAAATGGAGTCGGATCAATGGTCCAGATCACACCTTGATTTGATGGCTGCGATTAAATCGCGATTTCTCATATTTCGATTTCGATGGTTATGTTTCTTGCCTCTCCAAATCACGAGTCGCGAAACTCTGAAATGGCGTGAGATCAATAGTCTTGATCAACACTTGATTTGAGGGTCATCAGGAATTGTAAATGGGATCCAACAATCAGAAATGCTACTTCTCCTCCCGAGAAGTCCCGATCAACACTTGATCTGACGGTCATCGAGAATTGTAAATGGGATCCAACGATCATAAATGCTACTTGTCCTCCCGATCTTACTTTGTTCCACTTACTCTAATATTTCCATCGATGATCTGCCAACAATCCTATGCACTATCTCTTTTGAGCTTATTCGAATCTTCTATGCAACGTCTTCTCATAATGCCCATCTATTTCATACTTTCTGTACTCTTGCCATCTTCACTGTTGTACTTGCCATCAATGACAAGTATACAAGCATGCACTGTATGTTAAATATTTTCCAACAATAGGAGCAAGGTACATCATTACTGCGACAATATTTGACTAGATGGGCCAAAACAAGAGCAGTTAAGGACTGTAGTGCAACTACAACTATGCGCTTCATATTTGATGACATCATAACCAAGTTTGGATTCCCAAAGATCCTTATGAGTGATTAGGGCACACATTTCATAAATAAAACAGTTGAAGCCTTGACTGAAGAATTTGTAGTCCACCATCAGAAGAGCATGCCTTACCATCCACAAGAAAATGGGACAGTGGAAGCATTCAATAAAATCTTGGAGACATCGCTGACAAATATTTGCAGTGTGAACATGGATGACTGGGATTTAAGAGTACTGATAGTACTGTGGGCCTATAGAACCACTTGCAAGAAGTTGACAATGCAGACCCCTTTTAAGTTGGTGTATAGTCTCGAATCCGTTGTCCCAATGGAATATTTGGTATCAAGCCTAAGAATTGTTTCCTTTATGGATATGGTTGACACTGGCACTGTTCGATAGAGGATTTCACAATTGGTCGAACCGGAGGAAGACAAATTCATTGACATATTTCATTAACAGGTATAGAAAGAAAGAGAGAAGGCCTACCATAACAGAAACATTAAGAAGAAGGCATTTAAGAAAGGTGATCTGGTATTGGTATACGACAATAAGTTCATCAAACATCCTGGGAAGTTTAGAATGCATTGGATCAGGCCATATGAGGTTTCCTATGTTACAGAAGGAGGAGATGTACAGTTGAATACTTTGAAGGGAGAATGGAAGGAAGGATTAGTGAACAAGAGCCGGTTGAAGTTGTATTATGACAACCAGTTGCCTCCCGACTCTCAGTAAAAGCATGAGGAAAAGGGTCTAGGTACCAGGTGCAGTTGAAATTGGGTACTAGACACAGAAAAGACAGTCTGCACAAGGAAGGAGAGGAGGCATAGAGTAGAAAGCAAAGGCTGCCCTGTGCAGTCTAAAGTCGAAGTAAAACAAAAAGGTCATATATGAAGTGCCTCAGGATGATTCACAGGTGAGTGTTGGGGGCTTGTTGGCCCTTGGTTATGAAAGTAAGTGAAGAGCAAGGAAGACAAGGAAAAATGAGAACTACACGGAAGACACTGTGACTGTTACTGGGTTGAAGTGAGAAAAAGAGCAGAAAATATGGAGCGAAGTAAAAGGAAGCAAGCCGATCAACAAGGAGATCGAGGATGATAGATCAACAAGGAAGAAGGATCATGGACAACTCAACAAGTAGAAAAAGACACCATTGGATTCTTTGGAGCACCATGCGAGAAGGAAGGGAAGACAGGCCGACGAAGCCCCGAAAATGCGGGTCAAGTTGACCTAGGGTTTTAGACACCTAGGGTTTTGGTATCTAGGGTTTTGACACCTAGTTTTTGGCCTAAGGCTGTCAGTGAATGATTGTAACGTATAAATAGAGGTCTAAAGGACCTGGGATGGGTTGTTTTCATTGTTGTTATTATTTTTGGTGTTATGATTGTTGTTGTGTGATCAAGTGAGTAATATCAAGTGAGGGAGAAGTGATTAGTATGAGAGACTTATGTATTGTAAGATCTTCAGTTGGGTGTGCAGGGAGGGGAAAGATAGTGAGGAAAAGAAAGAAGATCGGCTAGCTGAGAGCATAGACAAGAACTGTATGCTTCATCTTAATATATTATAAGCAGAGTTTTGTGGACGTATCCCTAGAGAGAGGGTGAACCATGTATATATTGTGTCGTATGTGTGATTGATGCTATGTTCTTTGCCTTTTGATATACTACTATTGCATTGTTGTATTAGATATGATAGATAGTTGTATGGAGTAGATCTAAGAGGATAAGTGATATATGAATGCTGTATTTTTCTGGTATTAGATCCACTTGATATTCCCCTTGGTTGTAGACATCTCTTTCCTGTAACCCCCCCATAGTTGCTTTGGGTGAGACTGCATCTGCTTCGTAGGTGTTGCTAAAAGGGTCGGTAGTTAGGGATTGTTGGTGCGCTCTTGGAGTTGAAACCTGGGTCTATCCTTGTGCCAACATTCTCTTTTCCTTTGATATGATTTATATCAAAGTCATATTCACTAAGAAATTCTAGCCATCTTCTTTGTATGGCATTTAGAGTTGGTTGTCCAGATAAATATTTCAGACCATGATGGTTTGTCCTCAACTCAAACCTTTTCCCCATGAGGTAGTGCCTCCACATCTCCAAGGCATGCACTATGGATGCCAACTCCAAATCATGAGTAACATAGTGTCTTTCATGCTCCTTATACTTCCTTGATTCATAACATATAAGATATCCATTCTGACTAAGGAATTCACCATGTACTTCCTTACATGCATCAATGCATACAATGTAGTCTTCATTTGGATCTAGAATCCTTAGTGTTGGAGAACTGGTTAATAATTTCTTCAAGTGATGGAAGCTCTTTTCACATTTTGTTGTCCACTGAAACTTCACTCCCTTCTTTTGCAAGGAAGTGATCAGGTGTGCAATCCTTGAGAATCCTTCAATAAATATTCTTAGTAGCTCACAAGGCCCATGAATGATCTGACCTCTGTCACATTCTTAGGTGTTGACCATCCTCTAATGACCTTAATATTTTCTGGATCCACTACTATCCCTTCTTCTGAGATGATATGTCCAAGATAATGGATTTTCTTCTGATAAAATGAACATTTTCTCAATTTGGAATACAACTGATGCTCCCTTAATACCTGTAGCACCAACCTCAAGTGTTGTTCATGCTCTTCCTTTGACTTGGAATATATAAGCATGTCATCCAAAAAGACAATGACAAACTTATACAGGTATTTTATGAAAATTCTATTCATTAAATACATAAAAATAGTTGGTGCATTTGATAACCCAAATGGCACCACTGTAAATTAATAATGGCCATAACTTGTTAAGAAATGAGTCTTGTTGATGTCTTCTTATTTAATTCTTACTTGCTGATAACCGAACCTAAGATCAACCTTGGAGAATATTTTTTCATTCTTCATCTGATCAAAGAGGTCATTAATCCTTGGCAAAGGATACTTATTCTTCACATTCACCTTGTTCAACTATCTGAAGTCCATGCAGAGTCTCAAAGTTCCATCCTTCTTCTTCACAAATAAAACTAGGGCACCCCAAGGTGACACACTTGGACATATATACCCCTTCTTCAGAAGCTCTTCAAGCTGCATTTCCAACTCCTTCAGTTCATGTGTACTCATCCTGTAGGGGTCTTGGATACTGAAGCTACTCCAAGCATCATATTTATGGAGAAATCAATGAGTCTTTTAGGGGGTAATCCTGGTATTTCTTTAAACACATCTTAAAACTCTTTTAGGACTGCATAATCTTCAATATTTGACACCTTATCTCTAGATGTCTCTTCCATATGATCTGCAAATAATTGACATCCTTTCCTGTAACTTTTCTTTAGTTGCATTGTTGAGATTTCTCTAATAGTTATTGCCATGGGAATTCCCTGTACTGTCCTTAGGTTCCCTTCCACATCCCAACAAGTAAATTCCTTTCTATGACAGTCTAGGATAACATGGTGTTGGTCCAACCAATCCATCCCAATTAGATAGTCATAGGAACCTAAAGGAAATATGTTCAAATATGCCCTGGTGTTCAGTCCCTTCATTTCCATAGGACATGTCTTAACCATCTCATTAATTTTTCTTTTGGCTCCGATAGCCAGCTGCACCAACCAATATTTTCCATGCTTTCTTCTTGGAAAACGAAATCTTTCCACCATATTAGGATCTATATAACTATGAATATCTCCAGAATCAATTAAAATAGAAATGGTTTGGTTGTTGATCATACCTTCTACTTCAATGATATGTGATTGAAACTCTACTTTCTTGTTGTCCAGGGCTTCATAGATCCTTGGTACATTTCTACCCATCTACTCCACTATTTCAACTTGTTGTACATTGTGAACAGTCCTCACCTTTTCACCCCTGTGAGGACAATATATAAACATATGATCTCCTTTACATTCCCAACATTGAATATGTAGCTTCCTTGGCCTTCTCCCCCCTATCTCCAGTGTTTTGGGTTCTCTAGAAGTTGGTTGTACCTAAGAACTATATCATAAGAATGGTGGCTTAGTCCACTTCTTTTTCTGGTCCATCTTGAATTTCTTCTTGTCTTCCCAATATTTTTGGAAAGTTTTAGTTGCTTTTTTCTAATCATATAGACATTTAGCTCTCCTTATGGTCTCTTCCAATGTTTTGGGATCATCATATTGTATCTTGTCACTGATGAATGAGGGAATCCCACTCAAGTATCTCTGAATATTAACTGTCTCATCATTGATGAAGGAGACATACTTTAGCAGTTCTAAAATCCTTCTTTCATATTCATCAATGGTCATGCTCCCAAGCTTGAGTTCAAAGAACTATTTCATTTTCTTGGAATAGTACCTCTTACTCAAGTATTTCTTTTCAAAATACTTCTGGAATTCCTTCCAAGTAACATTTTTCTCCTTAATGTGATGCACCTGCACAAGCTGATCCCACCACATGGATGCCTTTCCTTTGAGATGATAGATGGAAATTATTCCTTATTCTTCCTTATTCTTCCTTTCCCAACAACCATGTCTTGACATATTCATCTTTCTTGTGCTCACCATCAAATGTAGGAGGTTTGATTTTATTCATTTCTCTTCATAGTTCATCCACCCCAACCCTCTTCTTATGTTTCCTGACAGGGGATGGACTTGAGATATTGGGTGTTCTCCTATTGGAATGTCTTGGGGAGTGATGGTGATGTCTGCTAACACTCCTTGATCTTCCTTTCTCATCAGGAGATCCGTGACTTTCTAATTTGCTTGAGCCATTCTCCTTATCCAATTTATTTTCTATTCAATTCAATCTCTACATTAACTTCCTATTGAAGTCCTCCTACTTCTCCTTGGCCTTTATAAGCCTTTCATTATCATCCTTGTGGCCTTGGAAATCCTTTTGCAAATTTTTAATTGTCTCTGCCAAGTTCAAGCTTTCTTCCTTTCCTTCTCCATGTCCCATTGAGTTTGCACCCTCATTACCCAAATGGACATCCATCCCTCTAATATCACCTTCCTGGATGTAATCCCCCTGTGTATCTTCCATCTCTCTGCAAAATGTGCAGCCAACAAAATCTGTTAGGCTAATGGATTTAACAATTTCATGAAATTATGAACCATTCTGTTTCAATAATACATCATAATTATTTCTTCTTGTTTTCTGAGAAATTGAATGTTCGACTCAATTTTGTGGCTGAAAAGTTATATTCTACTTTTACATATCTTTCCAATGCCTACTTCCATGCTCAATTTTGAGTTTTGAGCACAAAGCTATGAATATTTAAAAAATTTCCTTCCTGGGAGGTAATCTCTATACAATTGTTCTTCTTTTTCAGAGCCGAATTAGCTCTTGGACCCTTGCTAGATCATCTCATAAAGTACAAAGGCTTTCTCTAAATCTTTAGGCATAGGTTTGTATAGCTTGGAACCCCAAATATTCCTTCTTCTATCCCCCTTCTGTCTTTGAAAACATCAATTCAGGCACTAGCCCCCTTTTATTTCGAGTGAAGTCACATAGGACCAAGGGATATGAATAAGCACTTAGATGATGTGCACTTATCCAGAGCTTCGGGAATTCAGGGCTCTAGAACTTTATGCTTCATGGGTTTTACCTTCATTACACTTCATTTTTCCCAAATGTCAAACTGGTGAAATTTCGACCAAACCCTTCTTTGGAGCTTTTGGGTTCTGAAACTTTGGAACTTCGAGCTTCGTAGGTTCCACCTATACCACACACAATTCACTCCAAACACCAGATTGGTGATATACTGAAGAGTCTCTTTGGAGAATCACTACTCCAGTGCTCCAAAGCTTCAGACTTTGGAGGTTATTACTACATCACCCCTTTATTTCCCCGAACATTGAAATGGTGAAGTTCTCTGGAGCTTTGTGCTTCAGGGTTCTTGCAAAAACATACTCCATTATCTCTAGGAACTAAATCTACAAAATTATGAACTCGCATCAACAGTTAAGAACCAGGGGTAATACGTGGCATAAATATGGAAAGGACACGAGGACCAATCTATGGGTGACATGTGTCAAGCTCCCATTGGTACCACCGGTCGGTGAAAAACATGTAACATGATGAAACATTGCAAGAATCAAGTGGGTCCACATCAACCTAGGTGACATCAGTAGGCCACGTCACTCCGACACTCYGTGACTTCAGAACTAYGGGCCTTGGAATATTTCACACTAGAACAYGTTAAATCATCCGAACACCGAATTGGTAGACTTCCGATCTATCGCTCTCTGGAGCCTTGGGACTTCAAGTTTCAAGAGACTTCACAACATAACATTGCAAATATCTCAAATGTTGAACGCTGAAATTYCGAACAATTTCCAATCTTTGGRCATGTGTCCCCAATCATGAACGGTTCTAATTGTCTCCAGACTCCAAGACTTCAAGGAACTATTGTTGTCGCACAACCTCAAAAAAATTTCCTCGGAGTGACGAACTGCAAAACCACTAAKGGATCCAACAATCTTCCTTATCCCAAATGATCTATGGTGTAGATATGCTTCGAGACTATGGGGCTTTGGGGATTTTCCCTAATCTGCACAACAATCACCCCATTTCTCCAGAGTACTGAACTTATGAACACATGCCAATATGCTGACATGTGTCCTTAGATATGAACGTTCAAGATATTCTCTGAAGTTTGGGACTTCGAAACTTCAGGTATGTTTCCTCCCTTCCAAAAAATAATGAAAAACTGTCCGAGAAGTGAAGTTCGAAGGACTTCGGTGCTTAACTACTGTGCACGTTCTTCAGATCTGACGATTGTGAGGGAACTATCTTCTCCTGAAAAGACCTCGACCATTCTTCTCCTCCCGAAGAGAGACTTCTCTTCTCTGAGATTGGAATTTATAGAAGTCTCCTACGCACTCCTTGCAGTTCAAATTCGACCACTTCCAAGTCTGAATTTTCCTATACAGGTATTAAAATTACAAAAAAATCTCACCACTCAGCCAATTCTTCAATTTTTCCAAGAATTTACCAGCATAAATTGGGGCTCTTTCCCAATTCCATGCAAGTGACTCAAATTAACTTGCTCGGCCCATCCAAACTCAATGTTGGAAACTGGAGCTATGATACCAATTTGTAACATCCCCAGCCACCTGGGCTGGGCCATGCTACTCCATAAAAACAACAATACCATATGTTACAATATTGTAGCATCCCCAGCCTTAGGCCGCTGGGATATGCCACCTAAAAATTCTTCATTTCTAATGTATATATTTATAAAAATTTAATGCAGACAGATACATTATGCTAATGCATAGATTCATGAAGAAATAATAGTAAGCCTATACATACAACATACATAGAAAATACTCATAAATATAAAGACATGTACGATTACACAACATGCAATTGACACATAATTGATACTTATATTTTTATAGAATACCACCAATTGTGTGTATACCTTCCACGACCCTCCTAGCCTTAGACCATGCTGCCCAGAGCTCTTAGTAGTGGGTCACCCCTGAGTTGGGACTAAACTCCACCTGGGTAAAGGGATTCCTAACTAGGCTGAGGAAATAGGAAGAAACACAATCAACATGAAGGATTTTGTGTCAGGATCCAACTCAAACTAACATCCTACAACCTCTCATTCCCCACATGCTTGTCCCACCCAAGGAAGTGTTCCCCTTATCTTCTCAATAGTTCTTCAGCTGCCCCACTTCCCTTCCAGGGCTTCAACAATAGGACGGAAAATAAGTTTTAGAGCATTGTAGATGTAGTTGGGATCCATTAGGAAATAACTTACCCAACAATTCTCTCACCTAGAGAGATTTTCTCACAGGCATGAAAACCTGCATCTTCAATCCTCAAGCCTGACAACCCGCCTCTTCAAACCCATAGGACTGACAACCTTCTTCTTTTTTCCATCTCATAAGTCAACCATGTATGGGTGATGGCATCGACACAGTTTGGTTATGGAGCAGGTAATGGTAGAAAACACACTCAGGCAAGGAACTATGTTGGAAGTAACAACATTTAGGCAAGGAACAATATGGGTTTAGTATCGGTACAGGTGTGTTGTGCATAAAGGAAGATACAAATTATTTCTCCAAGCTTACGTGCAAGAGGGAGAGGTCGAGTGATAGTGAGAAAAATGGCTGAGTCGTGAATGCGTTCCCCCTGGGAAGAATGGTTGATTCCGAAGAATCGCCAAAAGGACTAATTCCCCCCACATATATCTTCATGCGCCTTTGATGACACATGGATCTCTTGGAGTGTGTTTTCTCTCCACTTGGGATTCATTCACCTTCCCATAATAACTTAGGATAAAATAAAATTCCTCACCATAATATTTAGGAATAATATTATAATATTCCCTTGGCAATAAGCCCTCTATCTTAACCCCCTTTCTAGGCTCTTATTCATCCCTTTCCTTTCATAGTGGAGTTTAGTCCCCCATACGCTTTTATTGTGGTCAGTCTACACACATCGATGTATTATATTAATGATATGAGTGTTTACATATACAAAGATAGGTCCATTGGCCTTTATCATCTAGGATCTCCGACCTAATCATCACATAAGCCTTCTGTCTTAAAATAAATTGGCTCACCAACCTACAAAACATATTCACATTTACAACTAGGGCTCAGTCTTGGGGTGTTACAATATCGATAGGAAGCTCCCAATGATGAGATGTTTGGGAAATCTATTTCAGTTTGGATGTGCCTATGTAGAGCCCCACGATATTTAAGAAACATATGTTGCTCGAAGTCTTTGATACCCAACTTGGTGTGTCAGGTATCGAAAGTATTTGTGAACTTCAACATTGTTTGGCTCTTCTCTTGCCATAGTTTGGTCCATCTCATGTACTGGTCTTCATAGTTATCAATAGGGTAGTATTGTTCCTTGACCGCATCCACAAAAATATCCCAAGTGGGCTCGAGCCCATATGTTTCCCACTAATGTTTGACATGGGGGAGAGCCTTGAGGAGTGAAAAGATGATCTTTTCCTTGTCGAATTTTTTTTGAATAGATAAATAACCCTCAAATAGATTTTACCATTTTTCTAGGGCATCCGCATCTATCTGACCTTCAAATATGGGAATATAAAAATTAACTTGTACCTTGAAGGGAGAGGTTCCTCCAAAATGGCCTCTTCATGAAGATGCGTCTATTGCTATCGACATGCGTTAAAGGATGTGTGAAAAATTCTCCATCATTTCGTCCTTCTATTGCACGAGAGCTTGATCAAGAAACATGTTAATAGAATATTCTGCTCCGCCATTTTTATTTTCTTCTTCCATAGAGGGTTTCTTTAGCATGCGAGAGTGATTTTCCTCAAGAGAGACAAGCTTGAGACCTAATTGGCTATACATGGACCTCGTCGGGGACATGCATTGAAAAACGATCAAGAGAAACATGCTCTGATACCATTGATCTGGATTATTTTTGGAATGAAATGAAATCAAAGATATTACAATGAAATACTCATAGAAATTTCCAGAAACATAGAGATACAACAATACATGATTTCTATTAATGAAAGAATTGTACATAGACTATGAAAAAATACAAAGTGAAAGACTCACTAGAATGGTGGTAGCTTTATCTCTAAGAAGAGATGTAACAAATATGCTCATTCAGAAAAAGATCACTACAATGAGTATTTGAAGGCCTTTTTATGATAAACATGAATTCCAAAACCCTAGACATCCAAAAACCTAACCCTAGGAGATGAAACGCCAAAATTCATGTTGGCCCCATTGGGGTAAGTTAGTACATTAACTTCCCAAGGTTTTAACTTTTGCATACGATCTTTGTTTTAGGTGCATGATAGCTTGTTGGAAAGGTATTTTTGGGAGCTACGCATTATGCCGTCAAAATCTGACTCTATCTATAGTTTGACTATGGAAAGCAAAGAAAACACTATTTAGAGCCTCAAAATGGCCCTGGAAGTACAAAAAGATGTACTGACATGAAAAATTACAAAATAAGCTAGTTGGAATAGGTGGGAGACCACCAATATCCACCTAGATGTTGTGTAGGGCTTCAAGACAACCCTGTAAGTGAAGAGCCCATGATTACAAATAGTTGTTCCCATTACAGAGAAACGTGTTGAAATGAAAACCGTCAAGATGAGCCAGTTGGAATTTGGAACAAGTGGGTGGCCACCAATATCCACCTGGATCATCAATTGACTAAGCTCTATGTTGTCTTTGAGGAAAATCATCAAATTTTGAAAAAGAATGGCTTAGGGCTATGCCAATGGTGGTATCACTGGTGCCCCAACATTACCAGATTATGGGAGGGCATAAGAAATAGATGATTTAATAATGCATTGGTATAGATTTATTGTGGAGGTAGAGGGGAAGAAAATTTCCGCAATGGTCTTGAAGAGACTTGAGGTTTTCCCATGTAGCAATAAATAAATATACAACAACGAAAATAACCCTAACCCTAGATTACAAAATGTAGATCAAGGGATTACCTGTTGGTTTAGCAATGCGTGTCTAGTAGGGTAGTTGAGGTGAGGAACTACGAGCTCGGTACTTGACGACTCAGATCCTATTATTCTTCTTTTGAAAATAAAAGAGACATTACCTATCGAGGGAGGTTGAGTGCCTATATATAGGAAACTTGCAAGTTCAAGCATTAAATTAAGTTGGTACAATGATCGATGAAGTTAAAGTGAAGTCCTCCAAAACATATTGGAGGACTTCATGAGAAGTCCTCCGATGTGCATCAGAGGACTTAACACAAAGGTTGCTAGAGTAAATCAGAGAATATGAAGACAACTCCTCCAATCCAATCAAATAAGTTGATGCTAACTCTTCCTATTTCATCGAAGGAGTTACAAGTAACTTAAGCGATGGAAACGCCAATCAGACGAAAAAAAAAGAAATCACTAAACCTTATTGGTGGAGTTGGGATGAACTCCTCCGATGTATATTGAAGGAATTGAAGGAAACTCTTCCACTGTAAATTAGAGGAGTTTCAATTAACTTTGCCAAAAATTTAAAACAGGCACAATTTAAAAAAATTTCAAGTGCTTTCGATTTGAGGGATGTGGACTTAGGAAAGATGAGGCTTAAGGAATGAGTTTTTATAGCAAGATGAAGAAACCGACCAGGGGGATTATCAAAGTTGAACAAATACAAGGGGATCCATTTTTTTGAAAAGATTTTGCAGATAGATTATAAGAAAATGGATGGTTTTTGTGCCTGAGACACCAATATGATAAACTTCAAACCTTTTAATTGTAACATGCCACTTTTTCCCATATAGGATTGATACCACTCATATATATATATATATATATATATATATATATATATATATATATATATATATATGAGTGGTATCGATCCTATATACATATATGTTTGTAATGTGCAATGTGATGACATTTGAAGTTTGCACCAATATTTTTTATATGGTAAACCATAGAACCCTATGATATATGCATAAAGTGAATTTGCAAGCCTTTTGAACCATATCATGTAGTTAATCACCTAACCACTGTGACCTATACTTGTTGAAATGTCATATGCATTTGATAAGAGATATCACCAAAAACATGAATTTAAAAAAACACACACCATATAATAGCACCTTATGAGTATAAATATATGCAACATAGAGGATTTTGAAGCTTTATAGGCACAAATTTTCTCTTTCTTTGCAACCGAATCAGAAGTGAAACTCATAATCAAACTGAGGGAAGGAAACATTATCACTGTGTAACATGGATGAGACCATTTGATTAGATTAGCAATGTTATTATCTTGGGGACATTTGAAAATAACATCCTTTTTTTTTCCCCTAGGGGTTCCCACCTATAGTTATATAATTTATATCATATACAATAAAAATTTTAATTGTGCCTTGCAACTATTTGCAAGCTATGATATTTTTAACGATTTTATGAGTCAACAAATACTTTAGATTTTAGTGACCGAAGTGCATAAAAAAATTGATAGCTTGCGGTTCACATAAGTCTAATTGATAAGAGATCCAATTATCTCGAATAAGATTCTTTAAATCCTCTATTAGAGCCCATGATGAATTATATTTGAAAGGGGCTCCTGGTTTACTAGAGAAATGGTATATCTCTAGAATAACTAGGAAGTGGTCATAGCATCTCACTTTTCCCACCCAATATTGAAATAATCCAATTTCCTGAAGAATATTATGATGCACAAGGAAACGATCAAGTTTCTTCACTACCGCTTCATTGTCGCGATGATTATTTCTCTAGGACAGAGCCAATTTGATCGGTTCAACATCTTTTAACGCCACCACTTCAAATTTATTTATAAAAAATCTTGGAAAAATATCTTCATGGGGAGATAGCCCTTAAATATCCTCTTTTCTCATGGTAAAATTTAGATCTCCACTAATTATGAGACTTTTATAACGAATACAAGAAATACTAAAACACCAGTTCTAGAAGGCCTTTTTACCATCATATGGGCCATAGAGATTAAGCAGGGAAAATGCATGATCCAATTATTTATAGTAAATATTTATGAACAAACCCGAAGGATTGGAAAAACAATTAGTGAGATACAAAAAACAAGGATTAAACTATGATCAAACCTCTCGATAATCCATTAGAGTCCACAACAAAGAAATTCTATCGATGAAGCATTTTTCTCAAGTAATAAATAATGGGGTCATATCTTCCCATCGTTTCCTGGATAAATAAAACACTAGGCTTGTCCAAAGCTATCAAACGTTTGAGAGATATTTTTTTAGCCTTCCCTTCAAGGCCTCACATATTAGTTGACATAATTTTCATGGAAAAGAGGCGAAAGGGGCTTGTCCCGCTCTAAGGACCCTTGAGATAAGACATTTTTTCCCTATGAAATCCCCTGAGATTATATCTCATAAGTGTGTTTCAAGGAATATTTACAACCCTCCTTTGACCTCCCAAGTTATTTTTTCACATCCATACCCCAGCCCCCATGAAATGAACACCAATGGGATGAGATTGCATACGTAAGAGGTAAGGGTCTCGACCAAAGGGAGTAGTCTGTGAGATAGAAGATAAGGATTTTTGACTCTCTGGTTTGTGAGAAGGAAGGGAGTTAGAATCCTTAGAGAGTTCAATGGTAGGGATTACATTCTTCTAACCACTATGAACACCAAAATACAAAATTATACTTGGGGAAGAAATATGCCCCGAACTATAACCAAAGTGTCGCAAAAAAAGATCCAATAAACTAGGCAGATTTGAAGAGATTGAATTTAACAAAGAATATAGCTTATCCATAATCATTTTTGTGGCCACAATCTCAAAATAAAGGCCTTCAAGTTTGTCCGATTATGAATATGGCAAATCCAATTCCTTACCAAGAAGCACCCTTTGAGGACTAGTGACAGGATGTTTGGGAACCTCGATTGTCAGAGGAGGAAATTTATCCTCCTCAACTAAAATATGATTACCCTACTTCCTATTGAACTTTACATCCCACCCAGAAGAAACCTCTTCTGTATATTTTGAATAGGAAAGAGGTGATCTCTTACCCAAATCCACCTTTTGGGACTCTGCACATGACAATATCTCCCCCATTCTTTCCTGGTTTTTCCCTTGGCCTTTCTGATGAAACTTTAGCTCACAATCCTTTGTAACATGGAATACCTTGTGGCATTAAGATCTTAAAAACATGATATTACATAATCAATAGTTTGAACATAAGAGCTATTCCAAACAACAAAATCCATTGATTCATACAGACCTTCATGTGGATCCAGAGCTACCAAAATCTAGGCCACCAAATGAATGTTGCTAAATTTGTATCTTTCATTAGTAGAGATGAAGGTACCTAACATATATCTAATATAACACAATATAATATCCGACCAAAACTCAATGGGAAAATTCTATAGCTTCATCCAAGTGGGTAGGATGAATATAACCTCCACTCGAGTGCCAAAAATATGGTTCCATGGTTTAGTATATAAAAGGTGACAGTCCAAATACTGATGTTACGATAAAATTTTCCCTACATCTTCCTTTGATCGAAAAATGAAGCTAATCCACCCATGAGAAAGAAGGTGAAATATAGGTGGATAACCCAGTACTGGAACCCAAGTGCCTTCTATACACGAGATGAGTGAAGCAATAGACATTCTACAATCGTAGAATTTCCCAACTATCACAAAAACCTCTAGGTATGCAACTTGACTAACCCTTAAATCTTCACCAACTGCTAGTGCTACTCTTACTCCGTAGGATTTTATGACTTTTCGTTGCTTGTAACTAGTATACCCTCACTCTGGAATAGACCTCCCTCCTTGCAACTCAACCTATGTGACTTTTCTACTAACATAACCTGAAGATGAAACCCCTTCACAACTCTGCTATACCAAAGACACCTCTAGAGTAGAAGGATGTTCATGTGTAGACGGAAGAGGAACTAAATGAGAAACCTTGCACTCCCCCACGTTAACCTCCAAGGAAAAAACCCGAGATACATTAAGATATTGTCCTACATATGAACAAAGGTTCCTCGAGATGGATTCATATTTGATAGGAAAGGGCGAAGAGGATTGATTCATATCATGGAAGCCTCTAGAATATCTCTCATATTACTGGAGTTGAGGATGTAGATCTCTCTCTGTCTTTTTGTTTGTTGTCTCCTCTTTTTTATGTTGATCTTGTTCTTCTTATGTAGGTACCTGGAGTGATTTGGATGTTGTTGTATTACTGACACTGTATACTTGTAACATATGATGAAAATATCATCATGATCGTCATCATGATCATGATCATCATAATCATCATTTTCTCTTTTTTTTTACTTCTTCAAGTTAATGGTGCCATTTTTGGTTCTCACCATTGTCTTTCCTCATTAATATTATTAAGGTTTTCATGAATAGGTATTTTTATTTATACCTATGTCTACCTCCATGGAGGTTTTTAACTATATTTCTATCTTAGGTTCATGATGGAGGTTTTCACCTAGGTATTTATTTCCCCTTTTTTTTAGCTGGTCGTTCTCTTGATGTATCTATGAAATTTCAACCTTCCCGAGTCTGAAATATCATCATGTATAACTATAATATGTCTTATTTTAAATTCCATAGGTATGAATAGATTTTGATGTTCCAAGTGAAAGTTATTGTAAATTTCTCAAAACTTGCTAATTCTTGACCCTTTCCATATAACAAACTTGTATGTAATGCCAAATGTCTAAATTTTTTTATATACTTCTGAAATTTTTACTTGAAATACTATAGTCTATATTTCTTTCAAAGGAACTGGTGGAACTCAATTTGGACTTTCTTAGCTTCAGATATGACAATTCTATCAAGAATACCCGTATGAGACTAGTTTTAGAACTAGTCAACAACCCTAATTTACATCGGTTGTATTTCCTAAATTATAGTGTTTTAGAACTCAAAATATCTACCACTAGTACTTAGATATGTTTCCTTAGAATCCTAAAAATTTTAGTCTCAAACTTCATTGAAAAAAAGTTATAGCAAAAATTCCAAGATGACTCATTTGAGACTAATTAGACCTGGTGAAAAGGCCTAATTAGACCTTCCTTCATTTGATATGGAAATTCCTCCAGATTATGGCCAGTAGTGCCCCATTTTCTTTGACTAGTTTGACAGACTGGATATTATTATTTGAGTGCATTTTGTTCACAAAATGACCCGATTTATTGATATGTGTTATGGTGATGAAAGTTAAAGTATTTAACTATTTTGATTGGCTTTAATTGATGTAATGATATCTTTGATTAGTTTTATTTTAAATTGCATATGATAATCATGGATGGATAAATTGTACATTGGTATGACTTAATTGATAGTGTCAATTTACATGGTTATGATACATTGAAATGAATTTATACGTATATTTTAGGCTCATTGATTTTTAGATGCTAATAATGGTTTTCCTAGTGTGAAAGGGAAGCTATGGGTGTACATTGACATGATATTGTGTCAACATCATATGGACTTTGGATTGAGTTAGGATATTATAATATGTAATGTGAATAACTATATGCTTTAATTTATGATTATAGAACTATTCATTGCATTGATTTTAATATGTGCAGGCATAGGGAGTATGCTTTCCAATAAATCCACACATGGGTAATGGGGTTGTATGGAAGTTGTACATGGTATCACCAAGAGAGGAGGAACAAAATTCTTGTTTCCACCTACTAACACTCATTTTGCATTTTTTGGGTTGAAAATATCATTCACATAGAGGTTTCACATTGCTATGAGGATAGGCCAAAGATTCGATCACTCATGAGGTTTAGTTGAGGGGTGTGAAATAAGGTGGGATCCTTATTCCTCATTGACCATTAGTCTCTCAATAAGGTAGTAACAATTTGAGTTAACATGGCTTTAACTATTGGACCATTTCCCCCACCAAACAAAGTGATATGCTTGAAGGGCATGCATGAACATGACACCCTTGGTATATATTCAAAGTTAACTCTTGAAGGGCACAAAGAAGTGTAACACCCCCAATTTTGACCCCTATGAACTAGAATGTATGCAATTGTGACTTAGGCTGGTGAGCTGGTAAAGTTGAAAGGGGGCTAAAGTGCCTAGGAAATGTAATACTTCTATATATATATATATATATATTGATAAAATACATCGTTGGTTGCAGGACAAACAAGGACAAGAGAGATAGGGGGATATGATTCCACGAGAGAGGGGGATAAATGGGATAAGTATTTTTGTTATATTTTATTTACCCATGTTGGTTTTAATTGAGAAAAGTGGTTACATGAGATTCTTGGTGAAAGGCCATGTGGTTCTTGATTTCCAAGTAAATATATAAACCCATCTTTTGGGTTGTTTGGGGGTTGCTCATTCATTTTTCACTCTTACACTATGGGATTTGGTTCCTCATTCATTGTAAATAATTCATTCAATATTTCTCATTTGTGGGCTCTTTGTCTGGGCATGGAACCAAATGGTTGGAGGTAGAGAGCCATTGCTAGATAGTCATGAGGAATTATTGATCATTCCAGGGGGGAATGGATTCCTGTGTTCTTGAGATTGATAGTAATTCTAAACGAGTTCTCCTCAATCAAGAATCCTCATAGTTTCTAACATTGATATTTCCTGACTAGTAGTATTGTATCCCTGGAGAGAAATAGAACAACATGAGGGATTGCATGACAGAGAAAGGGGTTCATTTCTTTATGTTGTGCAGGCTGAAGGGGAAGAGAGTTGGAAACTAGGATTGTTGCGTGGTTGGGAAAACATGAGAGCTTGTTAACCAATTAGTGTGTTTTTAGATTTGGCCTAGTACCTGTCCTTGTGGATTCATATCTGATGCAGGAGCATCGCCAACACATCAAGCCAGCCAGTGCGGAAGCGGAAGCCAACTGGATAAGCCAACACAAATTTTGAAATTACCTTGGATTTGATGCACGAACATAAATGTGGAAATTTAATGAAGAACACTTGTATATTGTAAACAAACCTTGAGCGGATTTCTCTCTTCCTTAGTAGATAGAAGGCATTTATGAAAGTTAATGCAGGTAGATAGAATTTTAATTCTAGATTAGAAAGTTTTAGAGCGCAAGAGGGAAACGGGATATAAACACCATCATTGTGTATTATATTATTATTGATGAATCATTTGAGCAAGAGAAAGTAGAGAGCTGTGTAAGAACACCCATGTATAGATATTTGGATAAATAGAAGAAAGCTTTGATTCAAATTCATGGTGTCGTGTTTGTTCTCTGTGCATGTATGTTGAATGACATGCTCATGAATGTTTTCTTCCTGTTATACATTTGCTTTATGTGCTGCGTATATGATTTCATGTTTGAGATTGAAGTCTGAGAGGAAGAAGGAATGAGTTTCAATTGTTTCTCTATCTGAGTAAGAATTCCTGCAAGGAGTGCAGTTGAAGTGTCTGCAAGGAATGCGTCGACAAGGATTCAGGGTTGCGTCTCTGAAGCTCAGATAGTTTTACTTTTTCTCTCATTTCCTCAAAGTGTAGTTGGGCACAGGAGCCGTGCAAGGAGTGCACAGGCCGAGTGAAGTTCAGGGTTGCGAACCTGAGCAAGAGTTGAAGGACTGCTGCTGCAGGTGTGCGCAGAGTCGAAAAGATTCAACACTTGGAAGTTTTTGAATGTCTGCCACAAGGAGTGCGTGCAAGGTTCTCTGAAAGATTTAGAGTTGAGAAAAGCTCAGGAGGTATAGAACCTTTGAGAAATCGCCAAGAGAATTACAGGGAGTTTGTTTCGTGAAGTGTTCAAACAGGCGTCACAAGTAGTGTGCAGGTGGACAAGTCTTCGTGGAGGAGTACTTGGTTCATTTCGCAAAAATTCATCAGGAAAGATAAGACGGTCAGTATTCTCCGAGGAGAATTCATGACATCCCATGGGTCATTAGATCTCACAGAGGAGCAGGGAAGTTACAGTGAAGGTATCGAGAGGTTACAATCTCAGGAGGGGCAGAGCTGTTGATTCGAGTCACAAGGCCGGTCGGATTTGCACGTAGAATCGTGTATCGGGGTTTTGTGGGTTGAAGTCCGGTGAATATAGCAGCAGGGATCACGATATCACGAAACGCGATATCCCGATAGCCAAATATTTGTGTGGGGCCGCAAGGATCATAGGAGGTGGATAGGTGGCACGCCATATCGAGGTTTCATGGTGAGAAGTCCCGAACAATTGCATCAAGATTCATGATATTGCGAACTCCGAAATGCCGATGGAGTGAAGGTGGTGAAAGGTCAAACTCATGCATTTGTCAGAGTTTCGGCGTATCGGGGTTCGGGAGTTGGTAAAGCAATTTGCTTGATATCACGAGTGGAGAAATCATGATAGAAGAATTCCCGATAGGAGAAGGGAAAGGTCAGCGTTGGCTATTGTAGGGTTTCAGGGGTTCAAGAGACCGACGCTCCACCTTAGGATTCGCCAAGTTGCTAAGTCTGATCTCGCGATAAGTAAAGAGGGGGATCCCACGAGGATTACTATGGGTGCAGATTTCCTGATAGGGAAATAGAAGAGCCTTAGAGTTATTCGGGCCGTGAGAAAGAGAAGATCCTGTGAGCGGACTTGCTTGCGAGCGCGCTCCGCATCAAGTGGTATCAGAGCCTGATTCTTGTCTATACGTTTCAGGCGAGGGAGGCGTAAGAGGTAAAGAGTACTCTGATACGCATCAAGTGGTATCAGAGCCTGATTCTTGTCTGTACGTTTCAGGTGAGGGAGGCATAAGAGGTAAAGAGTACTCTGATACGCATCAAGTGGTATCAGAGAACATAAATATTTTTTTCTTTCTGTAACATAGAAGAGAATTCACCATGCTGCCAAGGAGAGATAAACAGTCACTCGATCCAGAGGATAGAGAAATAGTGAGAAGAAGAGGCAGGCAGATAGCAGATCCAGCTATAGAGAGACATATGCGTGATATCCGAGCTAGACTCGAAGACATGGAGACAACGCAAAGATGCATAGTCGGTGCGGGGGATTTTAGTGATTCCGAAAGCAAGATTGAGGATGAACATGAAGAATAAGTTGCAGCTGAAGACACATCAAATGAGCGTTTGATCAAATCTATTTCCAGGATGGGTGCAAGAGCAAAGATGGAAATTCCAGTTTACGAGGGAAACTTGGATGCAGAGGAGCTTCTAGACTGGATTAGAGCTCTAGACACATACTTCGACTATGAAGATATCAAAGAGGACAAGAAAGTCAAGTATGCTATCATGAGACTGAGAGGAGACACAACATTGTGGTGGGATGAACTACAAGCTGACAGACCCTGCAAGGGCAAGCAAAAGATCAAAATCTTGGACAGAATGATTGCGAAGATGAAGGAGAAATTCATACCCAGGGACTACCAAATTACTCTGTTCAGGAGAATGCATAACCTGAGACATAAGTTGATGATAGTGAAAGAATACATTGAGTAATTATACAAACTAAACATCAGGGCAGGTCATCGGGAGAGCGATGATGAAAAAGTTGCCAGATATATGAATGGCTTGAGATATGATATCCAAGATGAGATGAGCATGGTAACCATCCAGACAGTGGAAGACGCTTATCATATGGCTCTGAAAGATGAGGATAAGCTGAGCCGAAAGCAGAGTCAGAGGGGCCAAGGCAGAAGTCAACCCAGAGGCAAATCAGTTGCTCAGGACAAATATCATAAGCCCAAGGAAGACTGGAAGAAACCTTAGGCTCGAACAAAGAGAGGTGGAAGTTCACAGAGAGGGCAACAATATGTTGAATAGAGAGGGAAACATACTGAGCAGAGAGGAGATTATGCTGACAACAACACTTTTCCTCGTACTAGAGGCAGAGGAAGAGGAAGAGGTGGAGTAATCACATGCTTCACATGTGGAAAGAATGGGCACAAGTCTTATGAGTTTCCAGATAAAAAGAAGGAAATTGGAGAAGCTCACATCGTCGAAGCGCAGAGGTGGGATGTTGAGGCAGAAGACGCAGAAGGCGGAAGATCGTTGATGATGTGAAAAGTCCTTTTGACACCCGAGAAGGAGGTGGAGAGTTCATTCCAAAGGACCAGACTTTTCAGGATTGCTTGCAAGACCACGGACAGAGTATGCAAGGTCATTGTAGATAGTGGTAGCATGAATAATCTCATATCTACATAGATGGTAAAGAAGCTGGAGCTGGAGACGACTGATCATCCAAGCCCATACAGAGTCTCATGGCTACAGAATGGACACCAAGTAACTGTCACTAAACAATGTTTGGTTGAATTCAATATAGGAGGATGTAATGATAATATCTTATGTGATGTCATTCCTATGGATGTTTGTCATATATTTCTAGGTAGACCATGGAAATATGATAGGAATGTGATTCATGATGGGCGAATGAACACATACACCCTGGAGAAGAATGGGAGGACACACATGTTGCTTCCGATAAAGGATAAAGAGGTGAAGCTGGAAGTAAGCAACACTGTACTTCTCATGAGTGGGAAGGAACTTCTGACAGAGGTTAAGAAGAAGGAGGATCCACAGTTCTTTGTGGTCAGAAAGCCGAAGATTGTTCTGACTAGCACAAGAGTGAATGATTTACCAGAAGAAATTCAGGAACTGCTGGGAGAGTTCACTGATATAATAGTGGACGAATTACCTCGTTCGTTGCCACCGATCAGGAGTGTGAGTCATCATATTGATCTCATACCAGGAGCCAGTTTTCCAAAGAAAGCCGCATACAGATTGACGCCACAAGATAATGAAGAGGTTAAGAGACAAGTCCAGGATTTATTGGACAAAAGGTTGGTCAAGGAAAGCTTGAGTCCGTGCGCTGTTCCAACAGTACTCAGTCCAAAGAAATATGGAAGCTGGAGGATGTGTACTGACTCAAGGGAGATTAACAAGATAACCATCAGGTACAGATTTCCATTGCCGAGGATGGATGATCTGATGGATTGCTTAAGTGGAGAAAAGTACAAGATTGATTCGAAAAGCGTTTATCACCAGATTCGCATGAGAGAGGGTGATGAATGGAAGACATCATTCAAAACAAATGAAGGGTTATATGAATGGATTGTTATGCCATTTGGCTTAACAAATGCATCAAGTACCTTCATGAGGTTGATGAATGAAGTCCTGAGGGAGTTCATCGGGAAATTTTTCATTGTGTATTTGGATGACATACTGGTCTACAATAAGATAGTGGAAGAGCATCTAAAGCATTTGGCTACAGTGATGCATAAGTTACAACAGGAGAAGCTGCTGATTAATATGAAGAAGTCCTCATTCATGAAGACAGAGCTCATTTACTTGGGATTTATTATTTCGGCAAATGAATTGAGGATGGATCTATATAAGGTGGAAGTGATTAAGAATTGGCCATCACCGAAGAATATCTTTGAGGTGAGAAGTTTTCACGGATTGGCTAGTTTTGACCGAAATTTCATTGGGAATTTTAGTGGAATTAGCGTAGCGATGATGGATACAGTGAAGAAGCGGCATAAGTCTTTTCAGTGGATGGAAGAGGCTGAGAAAAGTTTTAATTTGTTGAAGAGGAAGATTACGGAACAACCGGTGTTGGTGTTGTCGGATTTACAAAAGACATTTCAGGTGAAATGCGATGCAAGAGGATTTGCAATTGGGGCAGTATTGAGTCAAGATGACAGGCCGATAGCATACTTCAATGAGAAGCTGAATGGAGCGAAATTAAAATAATCCACTTATGATAAGGAGTTCTATTCCATCATACAGGCATTAAAGAAATGGAGGCATTACTTGATTTTGAAAGAGTTTGTCTTGTACAGTGACAATCATGCACCGTGGTTTGTGACTCAACAGGAGAAGTTGAATCAGAAACATGTCAAATGGGTTGAGTATATGTAGAAATTCACATTTGTGATTAAACATATTTCTGGTACTGCTAACAAAGTGGTTGATGCTTTGAGCAAGAAATGTTTCCTATTGCAAGAGTTCTGAGTCAAAACGCTGGGTTTTGATGATCTCAGGAACATGTACACAGATGATCAGGATTTCAAGGAAGCGTATGAAGCAGCTAAGAATCCATTTCTCAGAGATAGCAGCCAGTGGGCCGAGTACATGATCTAGGAAGGATTGCTATTCAAGGGAAATCAATTGTGTATTCCAAAATGCTCCATGAGGGAGAACTTGTTAAAGGAGAAATGTAATGTCCCCCACCTCTTAGAGAGGTGATGAGGAAAGTCAGTGGCCTGGGCACCCCCACTAGGTCATAGTCTCACACTGAAGGGGGGAAAGTCAAGAAGTTAAAAGTTATATTTTTAAGTTGACTTAAGAAAGGAAAAGGATAAAGGAGTAAAAGATAACTCAACAGAAGAATAGAAGATTAACCCTGGGAGTTAACCTAACTCAACAGAGAATTAGAAGGAAAAGTATAAGTAAGAGGGTGGGGTGCACCTATTATTCATTCTGGTTTTGGATTAGCATTTTCTATTTCTCTTGAGCATTCAGTTTGGGGGTTTGATGTACAAACCCTTGTGAGCAACTCAATGGTGAAATATCCACTCACCTTGTTCTGCGGCTTGGTCTCAGGGATGAAAGACTCCTCCACACCATTCTAGTCTCAACCCATATCCATCTAGCGCTTCAGAAGGTAGTAAGTCATACTGTTGTTGTGTTTCCATCAAGGGCACACCATCATCTGGAGGGAGGTTTGATCCAGCTTATCCTGAGAGCCTGGGGCCATTCCGATAGTTGGGGTATGTTTGCAAGGGAAAGACCATCAGTTTGAGGTATTTTCTGGAGTGTTATCATCATTCTACATTTGTCTACAGATTGGGACGTCTTGGAGCCATAGGGGACGTCCTGTAATTCAGTAAAACTCAGATCTAGGGAGATCTGCTTTATATCTAAGTCCGAAACTTCTCCCACGGGATTCTCATAGACCGATATATATTCTTGGAGAGTTTCAGAGCATTTGGAGGCCTCCTTCATTAGGACCGAACCAGCTAGGGTTTTAGTCATCCAGTGGGGCACCCCATTTAGTGGGAAATTCAGATCTACGGAGTTTGAGAGTGGATTTGGGAATTTGGACATCTGGGTTTTCCTTACAGTTGCCTGATCTATCATTTGGCATATTTCTCGGGATG
>ML777513.1:1699185-1729137 GCA_009831015.1 Picea engelmannii
GACCATCTATTGTATTGATCTTACATTGATCATAATAAAAAGGTCAAATCTTTGCTTGTGCTTCTACATCTTGAATATATTGTGATCTCCATGTGTTGATGAATCTTGTATGCACTTAATAATTCAATAGATTAATCGTAGTTAGTGATTCCAAGAAAGAATTTGTCTTGGGATCATTACAAGAAACACAGTGGAGGATTGGCCGAACACTTTGGTCATGACAAGACGTTCGTGAAGTTGAATGAGTCATAATTTTGGCCAGGAATGCAATCATAGGTCAAGAGATTTGTAGACAGGTGCATAATTTGCCAGCATTCAAAGGGAAGGAGACAAAATGCAGGGTTCTATCAACCATTGCTCATACTAGAGAGGCCGTGGGATGCAATTAGCATGGATTTTGTATTGGGGTTGCCAAGGACACAAAGAGGTTGTGTTTCAATCTTTGTGGTAGTGGATATATTTTCCAAAATGGCACACTTCATTCCATGTCAGAAGACCAGTGACGTGACTCACATTGCAAACCTGTTTTTTAAAGAGGTCATTCAACTTCATGGGTTGCTGAAGAGTATAGTTTCGGATCGAGATACAAAATTCATAGGGAATTTTTGGAGGACCTTGTGGAAGAAGATGGGAACTAACTTGGAATTTAGTTCGACTTATCATCCTCAGACGGATGTACAAACAGAAGTGGTGAACAGAAGTTTGGGAGACTTGCTGAGAAGCTTGGTGACAAAGAACCATAGCTAGTGGGACAATATATTGTCGCAGGCAGAGTTTTCTTATAACGACTGAGTTAACAGGAGCACAGGACAAAGTCCATTTCAGGTTTTCTATGGTATGTATCCGAGGGGAATTTCTGAACTGAGGAATTTAGAACAGATTGTGACTAGGAGCGCTAGTGTAGAAGATTTCACAGAGGCGATGAAGGAACTTCAGAGCCAGGTGAAGGAGCAATTGCTGAATTCGAGTCAAGAATATAAGCGCAGAGAAGATCAGCATAGAAGACAACTTCAATTTTAGGTTGGTGATCTAGTTCTGGCACATTTGAGGAAAGAAAGGTTCTCGAGGGGAACATACAATAAATTGAAGATGAAGAAAATCGAGCCATGTAAGGTCTTGAAGAAGTTTGGGACGAATGCTTATGAGATTGAGTTACTCGATGGGATCGGAATTTCTCCGATATTCAATGTCTCAGATTTGTACCCATATAGAGTTGGGGGAACATAGACTGGAGATGAGTAGCCAGTGATCCAGTGGATGAAACAGATTCCAGTTGTAGAGAAACCACAGATGGAGTGCATACTGGACAAGAGAATTGGTAAGAGGACAAGGCGAAAGTAGTACTTTGAGTATCTGGTCAAATGGAAGAAACATCCAGTTGAAGATGTCAGCTAGGATACTGAAGAAGAAATACAGAGGCATGGACAGACCGTGCAGGAACTCATGGACAAGAGCCCATGAAAGTTTTCAAGTGAGGGAGTATGATGTAGGAGCATCGCCAACACATCAAGCGAGCCAGTGTGGAAGCGGAAGACAGCTAGACAAGCCAGCACAAATTTTGAAATTACCTTGGATTTGATGCGCGAACATAAATGTGGCAATTTAATGAAGCACACTTGTATATTGTAAATGGACCTTGAGCGGATTGCTCTCATCCTTAGTAGATAGAAGGCATTTATGAGAGTTAATGCAGGTAGATAGAATTTTAATTCTAGATTAGACAGTTTTAGAGCGCAAGAGGGAAACAGGATATAGACACCCTCATTGTGTATTATATTATTATTTATGAATCATTTGAGCAAGAGCAAGCAGAGAGCTGTGTAAGAACACCCATGTACAGATATTTGGATTAATAGAAGAAAGCTTTGATTCAAATTCATGGTGTCGTGTTTGTTCTCTGTGCATGTATGTTGAATGACATGCTCATGAATGTTTGCTTCCTGTTATACATTTTCTTTATGTGCTACATATATGATTTCATGTTTGATATTGAAGTCTGAGAGGAAGAAGGAATGAGTTTCAATTGTTTCTCTATTTGAGTAAGAATTCCTGCAAGGAGTGCAGTTGAAGTGTCCGCAAGGAGTGCGTCAACAAGGATTCAAGGTTGTGTCTTTGAAGCTTAGATAGTTTTACTTTTTCTCTCATTTACTCAAAGTGCAGTTGGGCATAGGAGCTATGAAAGGAGTGCGCAGGCTGAGTGAAGTTCAGGGTTGCGAACCTGAGAAAGAGTTGAAGGACTGTTGCTACAGGTGTGCGCAGATTTGAAAAGATTCAACACTTGGAAGTTGTTGAATGTCTGCCGCAAGGAGTGCGTGGAAATTTCTCTGAAAGATTCAGAGTTGAGAAAAGCTCAGGAGGTATAGAACCTTCAATAAATCTCCAAGAGAAGCACAGGGAGTTTGTTTTGTGAAGTGTTCAAACAAGCGTCGCAAGTAGTGTGTAGGTGGACAAGTCTTCGTGGTGGAGTACTTGGTTCATTTCGCAGAAATTGATCGGGAAAGATAAGACGGTTGGTATTCTCTGAGGAGAATCCACGACATCCTGTGGGTCGTCAGATCTCACAGAGGAGCAGGGAAGTTACAACGAAGTTATCGAGAGGTTAAAAGCTCAGGAGGGGCAGAGCCGTTGATTCGAGTCACAAGGACCGTCGGATTTTCACATAGAATCGTGTATCGAGGTTTCGTGGGTTGAAGTCCCGTGAATATAGCAGCAGGGATCACGATATCATGAAACGTGATATCCCGATAGCCAAATATTTTTGTGGGGCCACAAGGAACAGAGGAGGTGGACAGGTGGCACGCCATATCAGGGTTTCGTCGTGAGAAGTCCCGAACAATCGCATCAGGATTCTCGATATTGCGAAATCCAAAATGCCAATGGAGTGAAGGCGTTGAAAGGTCAAACTCGTGTGTGTGTCAGTGTTTTGGCGTATCGGGGTTTAGGAGTCGGTAAAGCAAGTTTCTTGATATCGCGAGTGGGAAAATCGCGATAGAAGAATTCCCGATAGGAGAAGGGAAAGGTCAGCATTGGCTATTGTCGGGTTTCGGGGGTTCAAGAGACTGACACTCCACCTTAGGATTCACCGAGTTGCAAAGTCCGATCTCCTGATAATTAAAGAGGGGCATCCCACGAGGATTATTGTGGGTGCAAATTTTCTGATAGGGAAATATAAGAGCCTTAGAGTTCTTCAGGCCGTGAGAAAGAGAAGATCATGTGAGTGGATGTGCTTGCGAGCGTGCTCCGCATCAAGTGGTATCAGAGTCTGATTCTTGTCTGTATGTTTCAGGTGAGGGAGGCATAAGAGGTAAAGAGTAATCTGATACGCATCAAGTGGTATCAGAGCCTGATTCTTGTCTGTACGTTTCAGGCAAGGGAGGCATAAGAGGTAAAGAGTACTCTGATACGCATCAAGTGGTATCAAAGCACATAAAGATTCTTTTCTTTCTGTAGAAGAGAAGATAATTCACCATGCCGCCAAGGAGAGATAGACAATCACCCGATCCAGAGGATAGAGAAATAGCGAGAAGAAGAGGCAGGCAGATAGCAAATCCAACTATAGAGAGACAGATGCATGATCTCCGAGCTAGAATCGAAGACCTGGAGACAATGCAAAGATGCACAGTCGGTGCGGGGGATCTAAGTGATTCCGAAAGCGAGATTGAGGCTGAACATGAAGAAGAAGTTGCAACTGAAGATGCATCAAATGAGCGTTTGATCAAAGCTATTGCCAGGATGGGTGCAAGAGAAAAGACGGACATTCCATTTTACGAGGGAAACTTGGATGCAGAGGAGCTTCTAGACTGGATTAGAGCTCTAGACACATACTTCGACTATGAATATGTCGAAGAGGACAAGAAAGTCAAGCATGCTGTCACGAGACTGAGAGGACATGCAACATTGTGGTGGGATGAACTACAAGATGACAGACGCTGCAAGGGCAGGCAAAAGATCAAAAGATGGGACAAAATGGTCGCGAAGATGTAGGCGAAATTCATCCCCAGGGACTACCAAATTACTCTATTCAGGAGAATGCAGAACCTGAGACAGAAGCTGATGACATTGAAAGAATACACTGAGGAATTATACAAACTAAACATCAGGGCAGGTCATAGGGAGAGAGATGATGAAAAAGTTGCCAAATATATGAATGGCCTGAGATATGATATCCAGGACGAGATGAGAATGGTAACCATCTGGACGGTGGAAGATGCTTATCATATGGCTTTGAAAGCTGAGGAGAAGCTGAGCCGAAATCAGAGTCAGAGGGATCGAGGCAGAAGTCATCCCAGAGGAAAATCAGTTGCCCAGGACAAATATCAAAAGCCCAAGGAAGACTGGAAGAAACCTCAGGCTCAAACAGAGAGAGGTGGAAGTTCACAGAGAGGGCAACAATATGTTGAACAGAGAGGGAAACATACTGAGCAGAGAGGATATTATGCTGACAACAACACTTTTCCTCATACTAGAGGTAGAGGTGGAGTAATCACATGCTTCACATGTGGAAAGAATGGGCACAAGTCTTATGAGTGTCCAGATAAAAAGGACATTGGAGAAGCTCACATCATCAAAGCGCAAAGGCGGGATGTTGAGGCAGAAGACGCAGAAGGCGGAAGATCACTGATGATGCGAAAAGTCCTTTTGACACCCGAGAAGGAGGTGGAGAGTTCAGTCCAAAGGACCAGACTTTTCAGGACTGCTTGCAAGACCAAGGACAGGGTATGCAAGGTCATTGTAGACAGTGGTAGCATGTATAATCTCGTATCTACAAAGATGGTAAAGAAGCTGGAGCTGGAGATGACTGATCATCCAAGCCCATACAGAGTTTCGTGGCTACAGAAAGGACACCACGTAACTGTCACTAAACAGTGTTTGGTTGATATCAAGATAGGAGGATATAATGATAATATCTTATGTGATGTCATTCCTATGGATGTTTGTCATCTATTGTTGGGTAGACCATGGCAATATGACAGGAATGTGATTCATGATGGGAGAATGAACACATACACCCTGGATAAGAATGGGAGGACACACATGTTGCTTCCGATAAAGGATAAAGAGGTGAAGCCGGAAGTAAGAAACACTGTACTTCTCATGAGTGGGAAGGAACTTCTGACAGAGGTTAAGAAGAAGGAGGATCCACAGTTCATTGTGGTCAGAAATCCGAAGATTTTTCTGACTAGCACAAGAGTGGATGATTTACCAGAAGAAATTCAGAAACTGCTGGGAGAGTTCGCTGATATAATAGTGGACGAATTACCTTGTTCGTTTCCACCGATCAGGAGTGTGAGTCATCATATTGATCTCATACTAGGAGCCAGTTTTCCAAACAAAGTCGCGTACAGATTGACGCCGCAAGAGTATGAAGAGGTTAAGAGACAAGTCCAGGAGTTATTGGACAAAGGGTTGGTCAGGGAAAGCTTGAGTCTGTGTGCTGTTCCAATAGTACTCAGTCCGAAGAAAGACAAAGGCTGGAAGATGTGTACTGACTCAAGGGAGATTAACAAGATAACCATCGGGTACATATTTCCATTGCCGAGGATGGATGATCTGATGGATTTCTTAAGTGGAGAAAAGTACTTTTCAAAGATTGATTTGAAAAGCAGTTATCACCAGATTCGCATGAGAGAGGGTGATGAATGGAAAACAACATTCAAAACAAATGAAGGGTTATATGAATGGCTTGTTATGCCATTTGGCTTAACAAATGCACCAAGTACCTTCATGACGTTGATGAATGAAGTCCCGAGGGAGTTCATCGGGAAATTTGTCATTGTGTATTTGGATGACATACTGGTCTACAGTAAGACAGTGGCAGAGCATCTGAAGCATTTGGCTACAGTGATGCAGAAGTTACAACAAGAGAAGTTGTTGATTAATATGAAGAAGTCCTCATTCATGAAGACATAGATCATTTACTTGGGATTTGTTATTTCGGAAAATGAGTTGAGGATGGATCCAGATAAGGTGGAAGATATTAAGAATTGGCCATCAGTGAAGAATATCTTTGAGGTGAGAATTTTTCACGGATTGGCTAGTTTCTATCGAAAGTTCATTGGGAATTTCAGTGGAATTAGCGCAGTGATGATGGATACAGTGAAGAAGAGTCATAAGTCTTTTCACTGGACGGAAGAGGCTGAGAAAAGTTTTAATTTGTTGAAGAGGAAGATTACGGAACAACCGGTGTTGGTGTTGCCGGATTTCCAAAAGACATTTCAGGTGAAATGCGATACAAGCAGATTTGCAATTGGGGCAGTCTTGAGTCAAGATGACACGCCGATTGCATACTTCAGTGAGAAGCTGAATGAAGCGAAATTAAAATACTCCACTTATGATAAGGAGTTCTATGCCATCATAAAAGCATTAAAGAAATGGAGGCATTACTTGATCCCGAAAGAGTTTGTCTTGTACAGTGACAATCATGCAATGCAGTTTGTGACTCAACAGGAGAAGTTGAATCAGAAACATGTCAAATGGGTTGAGTATATGCAGAACATCACATTTGTGATTAAACATATTTCTGGTACTTCTAACAAAGTGGTTGATGCTTTGAGCAGGAAATGTTTGTTGTTGTAGGAGTTCCGACTCAAAATGATGGGTTTTGATGATCTCAGGAACATGTACACAGATGATCATGATTTCAAGGAAGCGTATGAAGCAGCTGAGAATCCAATTCTCAGAGATAGAAGCCAGTGGGTCGAGTACATGATCCAGGAAGGATTTCTATTCAAGGGCAATCAGCTGTGTATTCCGAAATGCTCCATGAGGGAGAACTTGTTAAAGGAGAAACACAGTGGAGGATTGGTTGGACACTTTGGTCATGAAAATACATTCGCAAAGATGAATGAGTCATACTTTTGGTCAGGAATGCGATCAGAGGTCAAGATATTTGTAGACAGGTGCAGAATTTGCCAGCATTCGAAGGGAAGGAGACAAAATGCAGGGTTTTATCAACCATTGCCCATACCAGAGAGGCTGTGGGACGCGATTAACATGGATTTTGTATTGGGGTTTCCAAGGACACAAAGAGGTTGTGATTCAATATTTTTGGTAGTGGATAGATTTTCCAAAATGGCACACTTCATTCCATGTCAGAAGACCAGTGACGCGACTCACATTGCAAACCTGTTTTTCAAAGAGGTCATTCGACTTCATGGGTTGCCGAAGAGTATAGTTTTGGATTGAGATACGAAATTCATAGGGAATTTTTGGAGGACCTTATGGAAGAAGTTGGGAACTAAGTTGGCATTTAGTTCGGCTTATCATGCTCAGACGGATGGACAAACAGAAGTGGTGAACAGAAGTCTGGGAGACTTGCTGAGAAGCTTGGTGACAGAGCACCTTAGCCAGTGGGACAATATATTGCCGTAGGCGGAGTTTGCTTATAACGACTCAGTTAACAGGAGCACAGGACAAAGTCCATTTCAGGTTTTCTATGGTATGTAGTTGAGGGGAAGTTTTGAACTGAGGAATTCAGAACAGACTGCGACTAGGAGCGTTAGTGCAGAAGATTTCATAGAGGCGATGAAGGAACTTCATAGCCAGGTGAAGGAGCGATTGATGAATTCGAGTCAAGAATATAAGCGCAGAGAAGATCAACATAGAAGACAACTTCAATTTGAGGTTGGTGATCTGGTTCTGGCACATTTGAGGAAAGAAAGGTTCCCGAGGGGAACATACAATAAATTGAATATGAAGAAAATCGAGCCATGTAAGGTCTTGAAGAAGTTTGGGACGAATGCTTATGAGATTGAGTTACTCAATGGGATCGGAATTTCTCTGATATTCAATGTCTCATATTTGTACCCATATAGAGCTGGGGGAACAGAGACTGGAGATGAGCAGTCAGTGATCCAGTGGACGAAACAGATGCCAGTTGCAGAGAAACCATAGATGGAGTGCATACTAGACAAGAGAATTGGTAAGAGGACCAGGCGAAAGCAGTACTTTGAGTATATGGTCAAATGGAAGAACCATCCAGTTGAAGATGCCAGCTGGGAGACTGAAGAAAAAATATAGAGGCATGGACATACCGTGCAGGAACTCATGGACAAGAGCCCATGAAAGTTTTCAAGCGAGGGAGTATGATGAAGGAGCATCGCCAACACATTAAGCGAGCCAGTGCGGAAGCGGAAGGCAGTTGGACAAGCCAATACAAATTTTGAAATTACCTTGGATTTGATGTGCGAACATAAATGTAGAAATTTAATGAAGCACACTTGTATATTGTAAACGGACCTTGAGCGGATTGCTCTCGTCCTTAGTAGATAGAAGGCATTTATGGAAGTTAATGCAGGTAGATAGAATTTTAATTCTAGATTAGACAGTTTTAGAGCGCAAGAGGGAAACAGGATATAGACACCCTCATTGTGTATTATATTATTATTGATGAAGCATTTGAGCAAGAGAAAGTAGAGAGCTGTGTAAGAACACCCATGTACATATATTTGGATTAATAGAAGAAAGATTTGATTCAAATTCATGGTGTCGTGTTTGTTCTCTGTGCATGTATGTTGAATGACATGCTCATGAATGTTTGCTTCCTGTTATACATTTTCTTTATCTGCTGCGTATATGATTTCATGTTTGAGATTGAAGTCTGAGAGGAAGAAGGAATGAGTTTCAATTGTTTCTCTATCTGAGTAAGAATTCCTGCAAGGAGTACAGTTGAAGTGTTCGCAAGGAGTGTGTCGACAAGGATTCAGGGTTGCGTCTCTAAAGCTCAGATAGTTTTACTTTTTCTCTCATTTCCTCAAAGTGCAGTTGGTCACAGGAGTTGTGCAAGTAGTGCACATGTCAAGTGAAGTTCAGGGTTGCGAACCTGAGCAAGAGTTGAAGGACTGCTGTTGCAGGTGTGCGCAAAGTCGAAAAGATTCAACACTTGGAAGTTGTTGAATGTCTGCCGCAAGGAGTGCGTGCAAGGTTCTCTGAAAGATTCAGAGTTGAGAAAATCTCAGGAGGTATAGAACCTTCGAGAAATTTCCAAGAGAAGCACATGGAGTTTGTGCCGTGAAGTGTTCAAACAAGAGTCGCAAGTAGTGTGTAGGTGGACAAGTCTTCGTGGAGGAGTACTTGGTTCATTTCGCATAAATTCATCGGGAAAGATAAGACAGTCGGTATTCTCCGAGGATAATTCGCGACATCCTGTGGGTCGTCAGATCTCACAGAGGAGCAGGGAAGTTACAGCGAAGATATCGAGAGGTTAAAATCTCAGGAGGGGCAGAGCCGTTGATTCGAGTCACAAGGCTCGTCGGATTTGCACGTAGAATCGTGTATCGGGGTTTCGTGGGTTGAAGTCCCATTAATATAGCAGCAGGGATCGCGATATCATGAAACGCGATATCCTGACAACCAAAGATTTGTGTGGGGCCACAAGGATTAGAGGAGGTGGATAGGTGGCATGCCATATCGGGGTTTCGTGGTGAGAATTCCCAAACAATCGCATCATGATTCGTGATATTGCAAACTCCTAAATGCTGATGGAGTGAAGGCATTGAAAGGTCAAACTCGTGCGTGTGTCGAAGTTTCGACGTATCGGGGTTCGGGAGTCGGTAAAGCAAGTTGCTTGATATTGTGAGTGGCGAAATCGCGATAGAAGAATTCCCGATAGGAGAAGGGAAAGGTCAACGTTGGCTATTGTCGGGTTTCGGGGGTTCAAGAAACTGACGCTCCACCTCAGGATTCACCGAGTTGCGAAGTCCAGTCTCCCAATAAGTAAAGAGGGGGATCCCACGAGGATTACTGTGGGTGCATATTTCCCCATAGGGAAATAGAAGAGCCTTAGAGTTCTTCGGGCCGTGAGAAAGAGAAGATTCTGTGAGCGGAAATGCTTGCAAGTGTGCTCCACATCAATAGCCCTGGCTTGGGGGTGACCTACTGTTGAGATTTGGAACGACAACATCTATGGTTGGGAGGAATTCCCTTGGTCTGCAACCAATTGGTGAATGATTTTATTAATGATAAATACTCTTTGGGTTTTCTTGCATATGTATATTTCCGCCATGTATTTATTTATCTATGAGATGTATTTATATGTGCATGCTTGCTGATTATTTTCTCTACATGGCATGATTAAGTATTCTTTTAAGTCTAGTATGAATCTTGATTATTGCATGCCTAGTTATTGCATTCTTTCATGCTTCTTTTTGAATTAATTATTATCAAAATTTGAAATCAATCCTTGAAGTGTGATTTGAAGTAGCATGGCCAGTCTGTTGGTGGTTGGGTACAATACAAGAAGCATGAAACCCTTGGTATCAATCATAGTTGTTATGCATACATGGAAATATGTTTGACTAAGCATGTTCATTTTATTTAGTTTTGGAAAAGTTAAAATGCATGGTTGCTTGATTGAACATACATATTATTACATATTTCATAATTAGGATAAACTAAATAGTTTGTTTAAAAATGATTTGATTATAAATGCATTTTAGAATGTGCATGAAATATAAAAGAAAATAATTTTAATTAACCAAAAAATAATTACTAGTGCACTCATAAATTGAGGAGAAGACAAAGGGAATATGAATTCAAATTCAAATAGAAGTGCGGGAAAGATAAGTGAGCTTGTGAATTATTAATGAGATGAATTTATTAAAAAAATTAATGACTACATGTGCACCCACTCAAATAGAAAAAGCATAGGAGATCAAGGGAACATCTAGGAGTAAAATTGGAAGTGGAGTATTTGGGTTAGGGATAATCATTATTTTGTATTTTAAATGAGAATTTATTTGTGCACTTGAGCATGTGAGTGACACATGGGTGGGTTAATAATAGGTAATTAGTAATTAAAGAAATTACATTTTTGCATGAGATGGACAAGTGGCTTCAACCACAAAACCTATAAAAAGAGGGCTTGAGATAGAGAGCTCACACTTTTTTGACCCTAATGGTGGATGGTTGGTGTAGTACTAAACTTTCTATTGGTGATTATTGATGAGTTTGGTCTATTCGAGAGTGTCCTTGAGGTGGGGATTTCCTCACAAGTTTGATAGTTGCACTCTCTTTTCATTTTCTAGTTAGTACCTTTCATACAACCCCGTTAAGTCTTGGAGGTCCTTGGGGAGGAAGAGTATCCATTGACATTGGTAGGGTGGTCAACCAGTGGACTACTTAGTGATTAACAAGTGGACATAGGGAGAAATTTGACCTCTCCAATTAAAGTTTTATTAATAAAAACTTTAGTAAAACAAGGTATGAAAGAACATTTATTTTATCATTTTATATTATTATAATTCCTTTGTCCATTTTCATTACTCAATAGTGTTCTTAATACTCTTCATTAATAAAAGCTATAGTAAAACAAGGTATGAAAAGACATTTATTTTATCGTTTTATATTATTATAATTCCTTTATCCATTTTCATTACCAATAGTGTTCTCAATACTCCTTATGCATATTTCTTTTGGCGTATTAAAACAAAATACAATTTAATAAACTAGAAATTGAAATCATTGTCAAGAAATTAAGATGACATGTTAATAAACTAGAAATTGAAATCATTGTCAAGAAATTAAGAGGACATGTCATATGAAAATAACATGGTTATATTAGACTTAATTGGTGTCATATAAATTACTTTCAAATATTTAGATATTTTCTTGCATGCTCGGATATATGTAATTAGGAAAATTTGGTGGTTTTACATCCACTGTGAATCTCATAATTGTCACATTTACTTTTGTATATAAATATTGGTACTTCTATATTAATCTCAAAGTTCTCACATTTTACTTTTAGATATATAAAAGGAATGTATCTCTATATTAATCAATCTCATAGTTCTCACATTTTATCGCTGTGTATAAATCAATACCTTTGTATCACTATGAAATTTGCATTTTTCTACTTTTATATTTATACATCAAGACTTATGTATTAAGTTTTTAAATGTTCATTCTTGAGCCAATAATGCTAGAAAAAAATGAATATTGCATTTAACATTGTAGTCCTTACAATGTTCATTCTACCCTTGCAAACTTCCTTAAAAGCAAATAATATAGTATTCTAGTGCCTCTGCCCATTTTCATCTATAACCACCACCATGATAATAAGCAGGGTAAGATTAAGTTTACTCCCATTTCACATTATTAAATGAATAATTATGAAAAAAGTGGTCGATGTATAGGAGCATTTGATCAAATATTCTATTTGATAATGTGTAGAAGAGGATTAGATTTTAGCATTTTATCAAATATTCTATTTGATAATGCGTAGAAGAGGATTACATTTTAGAATTGTTGTTATTATTTTATTTTACTCAATTAAATCATTCACCCATCCAAAACCTTTGCATGTATTAACTATTTAGAACATTGGCAAGGAACATATAATTCATATCAATAAGCCATTATACCATAACGGGATCTCCTCTACTTAAAAAGAAAATAACTCCACTCACTGGGAAATATATATATTTACCGTGTAGTGCTATCTCAGAGAAGATCTGAATTAATACACGGTTTGCATAATCTCATAGTATTCTTAATAAAGTTCCCAAATAAATATATGTGAAAAAAAAATCACCCATGGGTGAAAGTGGCCTTGATTATTACTGGATGATATTTTATTGCATTACTCAATTATATAAACATTTTTGGTGAAAGTGGCCTTGATTATTATTGGATGATATTTTATTGCATTATTCAATTATATAAACATTTTTATCCTTTTTGTTTATTTCAACCTTTTGGTTCATCTTAAATTTTTACTAGTTCAACTTTTTTTCCAAAAAAAAATTTGGAAAAAAAGTTGAACTAGTAAAAGTTGAACTTGATATGAGATCATTTATCAATGATATGAGATCAATGATGTTGAGACAATTCTTGTATATATGTATGTTTTCAAACTCTACTCTTTGTTTACCTACACCAAACTCTTTTGAAGTATATTCAAAGTTTAAACACAAGTGCTCTCTTGTATAATAAACCACTAGTATCAAGATTTTACTTGTTAAGGAGTTGTAAAATGTTATTATTGACTATATAGATATATGGTTGTATGGTTGTAGCTTATAATTTATAGGCATACATTTAATATTGATTTTGATAAAATATTTCTAACTTGAGATAAAGTTTGAAAAACATTCACATGGTTTAAAATGTAGCTTCTTTGAGTTGTATGGAAAACATACCAAATATATGAATATTTATAGTAGTCGTGTAAAGAGAATTATGTGAGGGAAGGATTATTCGTGTAAAGAGAATTATATATATATATATATATATATATAGTTTTACAATTTGATGAAATTGTGTAACTTTACACATTTTGTGAAAGTTGATTAAATGTATTTTTAAATGTGAATTAAATTTAATTGTACATTTTGTGTATTTATTTAAATTGAGTAGTAAATGTCATGAAGAATGTTACATATGGTATTAGAGTGAGGTTTCATAAAGTATAGCCTTGGACTCATCTTATGCCACACCTTATTTTTTCTACTTTATTTTAAATAATTAAAAAATAAATTAATTGAATTTTAATTATTCCTTGTGTAAGGTAGAAATGGACGGTAGAAATGGACATAAGAGGAAGGAGAGGCAGGACATCCAAAGGTGAGATCAAATGTCCTCCACCATAACCTACACCTCAACATTCTCTACTAAGAGAAGAGGAACATGTTTAGGAACAAGGACATGTGCCTATTAGACAAGTGCTAACCATGATGCATTGTTTCCAAAGAATGTCAAATGAATTGATGAATAGGTTGGAAAAGGAAGAGGGAGGTGCTTCGATGCATGCAGAGGGATAAAAAAATTCTTCAAGTAATGTTTATAGAGAGATGAAAAAAGTAAATTTTTTATAATTTTTGGGCTCTGTTTATGGATAGGTAGCTAAATCTCAATTAGAAAACATGGTGATGTGTTTCATACTAAGAGATTATATCTCTAATCTTAAATTATTTATGGGTATCTTCCATTTAAAAGGAAGCAACTTGCTTTAATGGAAGACTTTATTGCAACAATTGGGGATGGATGTATTAGAGATCTCTTAGGAATTATTTGAAGAGAATTTTAGAGAATTATACCTCTCAAAGGAGTTCATTGAGAGATAGATAACTGAGTTTAACTTATTGAGATAAAGAAATAGGTCAGTACCATAATATGAGGCCATATTTATGGAATTGTTGAGGTATACACCACACCTCAACATAGAGAAGTTGTAGGTTAAAAAAATTGTATATGGATTGAACTATACCATCATATCTAAAGTTATAATATGTATGCCCCACAATTTTCATGAGGTAGTACAAAGGGATATTATGGCCGAGGAGGAACTAGTGGGTGGCGTTTAGTTGAGTTCATTGAGACCTTTAGGTTTAGGTGGATAGAGGCATGTATCACAACCAATTAGTGCACAAAGACCTATAGTAAGATATAATGATGCATAAAAATGGATAGGTGATGATTAATCATAGACACCCAATAGGAAACTAAAGACCACCATATAGGCCACCGACACAAAAGACTCAAAAGATATAACATATTAGTAGAACTAATTTTCTTAGTATAGGAGTTAGAGTCAACCTCTTAAGAGGGGGTGTTAGACATGTGGAGGACCACACTTTTAGAGGGATTATCTACATGCAAATAGAGGAGCTATCTGGAAACAAAATTAGACTAATGTAGGTGATCTAAGTAAATTTCACAGGATCCATGCAGTGATGAACAACCACCAATTTGAGCATCAATCTATAGTATTCAAGACATTAGGTAAAATAAATAATATACGTATTTAATTATTAATAGGTCTAGGAGAAACATAAAGTTTCATTTCTCATAATGCATTATTAAGATAAATTTTTTATGTCATTTAATCAAGAGGATTTCAATGAAGTAGAAATGACTTTCAAAGATAAGCAAGAAATAAGACATTTATTTAAAGTTTGCAGGATTGACCTTGGTGTACGTGTAACTCAAGTATCACTATATTTAACTAACCTGGTATTCTATGATATAGTTATAGATATGGATTGGTTAGAGAGTCATGAAGTAGTGTTAAATTGTAAAGATACGAATATTTACTTTATAGAAGTTTCATGACATAAAAGAATCCTACTAGGGATGAATATAGGAGTATCATTAAGATTTATTTCAGCATTGTAGTTGAATAAAAAATTGAGAAAATGATGTAAGTTGTATGCCATAACTGCTATGAACCAGAAAGAGGACACACTAAATATATAATAGTATCCTATTTTATTTGAATTCTTGGATTTGTTTATAGAAGAATTACATGGATTACCACCTAAGAGAGAGTTGGAGTTCATGATTGAACTCAAACTAGGAATGGAACCTATCACAAAGGATCCTTACTACATGTTGAATCTATAGTTGTGAGAGTTGCAAATGAAACTCAGAGAAATCTTGGATTTGATATTTATTATCCAAGTCTATCACCCGAGGGAAAGCTAATGAGTTTTGCAAATAAGAAGGATGGGTCATGGATACTATGTATTGATTATCAATAATTAAAAAAGCCACAATAAGGAATTAGTATATGTTTCCTGGAAACGATGATCTATTCAATCAAATGAAAGGGATACAATGTTTTCTAAAATATATTTGATATATAGATATCATCAATTAAGAATAAGAGAAGAGGATATTCCTAAGACAACATTCAAAACATGTTTTGGTCATTACAAATTTGCAGTGGTACCATTCAGAATGGCGAATGCACCTTATCTATTTATGAGTTTAATGAATGACGTGTTTCAACAATATCTTGACAAGTTTGTGCAATTATTTTTGGGTGATATTCTAATATGTAATATTTGGTTGAAAGCCACCCAAGAATGCAAATGAATGAAGGAAAATAAAGCTAGAAATAAAAAAGGAGAAAGAATAAACTGTATTCTACTCAAGAGAATGCAAAGGATACAATAAAAAGGAGATGCTTGTATTAGAGTGATGGAGAGTATATATAGGATTACCACCAAATAGACGAAAAAGAAAACTAATATGAGATAAAGTGAAAAAGGTCCCTAAGTTTGAGGAACCAAATATCAAAATAGCATAAAAACATCAAAATAAGTACTCAATGCCTTGACAAAGAGAGAAATTAAGATAATAAGCCTCTTCGATGGGGAAACCTCCTTATCCATCATATGAATTCACAAATAAAAGATGATTCCAAATGAAAATGTCTCCTTGGTATATATAAGAGACTAGGAGGTACAATTACAACTAATGGACCCAAGCTGACATAAATAAAATAACAATACTAATGTAATATGCCCCAATTAAGGGGTAATGTGCCATGATTTAGGGCTTAACATGCCCATCCCATTTAAACAAGTGTTTTCCTCAACACTTGAGTAGTTCTGGATGCTTCTGTATAAAAGAATCATCTTCCCACATGGAATCTTTAGTAGGTAGTTTCTTCCACTTAATGAGATACTCCGAAATTGATCTATTCCTTAGCTGGTGAATTCTTGTGTTAGTGATAGCTTCAGGATAAACAATGTTTTTTACTTCCTTGTCAAGTTTTGGAAATACATTTTGAACTAGGTTCTTGTCACCTATAACCTTCTTTAAGTATGAAACATGGAAAACTGGGTGTACTCACAAATATGCAGACAACTCCAATTTGTATGCCATAGTACCAATCTTTTGCAACACCTTATAAGGGACATAATACTTCAGTGATAATTTATTATCCTTATTAGCTCTCTTGAGGGACATCTTTTTGTATGGTTGTAGTATTAAAAATACCCAATCCCCTACTTCAAACTTCTTTCACTACGATGTTGATCTGCTTGTTGTTTCAAGCGGTTTTGTGCCATGGTCAGGTTGTCCTTTAAGAGTTGGTGAACTTTTTGTTGATGCTCGATGTGATCTTCCACTGCTTGAACCTTATATTTTTATTTTAGAATAAAATTATGTGTCTATAATATGGAAACATATGCCATGAGCCCTCTTTCTTGAGTACCATTACCACCAGTGCATAGTAATAACTTTGGATAGGTATAATAATGTCAGTCTCTAACATTTATTCAACCATACACTCAATTTCACTCTTTTGGGCATAAGGTTATATGTAAGGCCCGATGTTAGGAGGAAAACTCCCAAGAACTAATTGAATAGCATGATCATGATCGCGAGTGGGTGGAATAACTCTGGCAATGTCTTCAAATACTTTGGAATGCTTATCAATGATCCCTTGGAGATCTAGAGGAATAACTGGCTTAGATGTTTGAACATATAGTGAGCACAATTGTACAATTAGAACCTGGTGCCTCTTTTTCAATAATTTTTTCATTCCATTAGAGCTTACCACCTTACTGGGTTTCCCTATGATACCCCTTAACTCAAATTTCTTTCCTTCTAATGAAAATTTCATGAAAATTTCTTGAAAATTAAAAGCCATTGTTCCCAATGATTGTAACCATTGGATCCCTAGTACTACATTAGAACCACCCATGGGTGTTACAATCATTGGACTATTCATTACATATTCCCCCATAGTAAGATTGATCTTATGGAATTTTCCTGAGCAATTGATAGTTCCTCCATTTTCAATCATTACTTGAAACTCTGGCGTTGGATATATAAATCAATTGAGAGCTTTGGCTAATTTACAATGAATGCAATTATGAGTACTACCAGAATCAATTAGCACTATTACCTTTTTATTTTTGATATATCCTTATATATTGAGGGTTTGAGGAGTGATAATTCTAGCCAATGCATGACATGATATGGTGGGATTCATCTCTTCTACATATTCATCTCGATATGATTCTTGTTCTTGTTCTTCTTCCTCTTCACAATATATATGTAGAATAATTTATTCTCAACACACTTATGTCCATTACTGTACTTGTTGTCACAATTAAAGCATAAACCTTTTTCTTTTCTTTCCTCCAATTGTTGAGGTGTCAACCTTGTAGGTTGAGGTGGTTTATAATAAGGAACATTATTCTATTGATAGATGTTAGGCGTGGTCCTTCTAGTAGCCATATCCATATTTTTACTTTCAACATTTCTCACCACCCTGAATGCATTCTCCAATGATTTGGGTTCCCAAAGGAGAACCTCATGTTGAATGTTACCCTTTAAAGTTCCTATGAAGACATCAATTAGGTGCTCATCTGTAATATCCATTACCTTTATATTCAATATTTGGAAGTTCTCAATGTGCTCCACAAGTGAACCCTTTTGCTTGAGATCTATCAATTGGATGAAGAAGGTATTTCTCCTTGTATCCTCATAGTGTGCTATCATTTCTTCCACAAAAATTGTCCAAGTGACAAGTGATTTGTGAGAGCAAAGCCATTGATACCACACAAACTTATTAGGTTCTAAATATAAGGATACAATTCATAACTTTTGTGTGTTTGGAACATCATGTATATCAAAGAACTGCTCCATCTGGAGTATCCATGTGATTGGATCATTGCCATCAAAATTCCACATATCGATCTTATGAAAGTGGTTTGTATTCAACCTAAAGCTAGAGTTTCTCCAGTATTGATTCATCTTCCTTTTGTCCTCATCATGGATTTCATGGGATACATTGTCACTTGCAGGTGGCCTCTCTATTAGAAACTTTTTCAACCTTTCCATGATCTCTCCTTTTAAGCCATCCATATTAGAATCCATCATCAGTTCTAGGTTAAATTCAGTTGAATCCATCATCCTTTGTAGTTCATATTTTGTTACTTCCTTCTTTATGTCCTTGCACATTTCTTCACTTTCATGAAGAGTCCAAGTAGGACTATCCGAGGGATTATTTGGTGTAGAAGTTCCCTTTTTTGGTGGCATGTTGTCAAAGTATCATTGCAAGGTAGGAATTCCTAATTGGTTTAGGTGGAGGTCCTCACAGACAAGGGAGTGTCAAGTGCTATAAATATATGATATACGTGATGGATTCAATAATAGTACTCGGCCCAATATCTCAGGGCACCAACTAAGGAGGCTTTACCATTCCCTTAGCTATACTATCAAGCCCTTCTCCACGAGTGTTGTTCTCGTTGTACTATAAAAATAAGATGACCAAATGGTTTAATCGGTTGGTCTCAAGTGTTGGATTATTGAGAGGGGGGGTGAATCAATAATAGAGCAATTTAATCTTTTTTAACCATATAATCCAAGTGTTATATCAATGTAGCATTATCATCCAATAACTGCAGAGTAAATAAGCAATGAACAAATGAAAAATCATATACATACACAGTACACCAGTGTTTATGTGGAAACCCAAAGTGGGAGAAAACCACATAATGTTTTTTCTTATATGTCTTGAAGAATTACATTCATTGGAAGCACAAACTTCCTATGTTTTTCATTTGCAACTGGAAGGAGGCTCCAAATCCCTAGTTTCTCAGGCTACAAACTAAGGGAATATCCAACTCCCCAATTCGCTAGCTACAAACAGAAGGAGGCTACAACCCCCTATGTTCTCCGGCTACAATTCGAAGGTGGCTACAACCACATGTCCTTGCCCTATCCAACCACATTGACGTATAAGTAGAATGATGGAACCATTGTCACACCATGACTATGAGATATACTATTGTAAACTTGTACCAATCAACCTATAATCAACATGTACCATAAACAAGTGCATCAACCATGCACCAACGTATACAAAAACTGTACCATGAACAAGTGCATTAACCATGCACCAAACCTGTACAAATAACCTGTCACAACAACTTGTCCAAAAAACCTATCACAACAACCTATATCAACAATATTATCAACCAAATCAGATCTACTCACCAAGATCAATCACCAAGACAACTCTCAAATATGTGTATCAACTAACCATAATGAAAAAACTCTTAATCATCACCAAGACCAATATGTGCTTCTAATAATATACCAATACAAGTATGCTACATCATCCATAAACCATGTGTCAACAATACTACTAACAAGTTCCTCCAACCATGTACCAAGTATGTAACAATCATGTATCAACTACTCATCAACTATGAATCATCAAGATGTAACAATATCATCAACTATACACCTCATGTATGTGCTAACTCATCAACTACTTGTCTTAAGCATGTATCCAACATGTACCTAAAACAAAATCCCTCATCAATTTCATCATCCAAATATGATTTGTAACTCTATAATAGACCTGGTGTATATGATCACATACCTGCAAACCTTCCTTAACTTTAACAACAAGAGAGTATCATTTTCATCAAACTTTTCTTTAGTCTCACATGACTAGTTTTGGATTAGTCAACAACCCTAACTTGAAATAATCATAACTATGTACCTGCAATGAATAAAGATTTGAAAATGGTATTCAATGTTCTTTAGTGTGTTTTATGCAATTCTTCTAGGTGTCACTACTTGTAACCTCTCATAAAAGGAGTTATAGCAAAAATGGCATACCTTGCTGAATTCTGGCTTATTCTAGAGAGCGACCTTGTAGAGCATGCCCCACACAGAATATGTTTTGAATGGATATGAAAATGTTACACAGAATACGACATATTGTACTCTAACCAATAGATTTGGTCTTACTGAATTTGGATTTTTTATGAAGAATTTATGACGTTTTTACCCGAAACACCTATTTTAGACTAGTTTTAGGACTAGTCACAAACCATATTTTCCATGGAGTGTAACTCCAAAAATACAACGACCCACAAACTGATTTTTTTACCACAGATACTTGGATATGTTCCCTCAATGTCCTATCAATTTCACAGTCTGAATCATTCTAGAAACAAATTTATTACGAAAATGGTGAGATGACTTGTAAATAACATACCTTAGAAAACAACATCAAAAGAATTTATCCTCCCTTGAATTCTAGCCTTCTTTTCTTCACCTTCCATCTGAAATTCGGATTAGATATCCTTTGTTTACCTCAGTCACCTATATATATTCAATATTCTCAAGTGTGATGTAAAATGAGAGAGCCTTGCCTCTTATTTATACTCTCCAAATATATTCCTTAGAAGCATCTTCTAGGTCACTTAACCCATTTATAGGTCAGTTAACCTATTTTCCTCATTTTTAGGGTTAACCACTTTCCATAATTCGAAATTTCTCCATTACTTTATCATTTAAATATTCCTCCTTGACTTTGTCACCTCACTTTATCATTTAAATAATCTTCTTTGATTTTGTCACTTCACTTTATTATTTAAATAATACTTCTTGACTTTGTCACTTTACTTTATCATTTAAATAATAATTTCTTCTTTGCAAGCTCTTTGACTTCTTTGACCTTTTGGGGCTTCAAGTCAACATATGAGGGTCCTCCAACTTCGTAAGGCCATAACTCTCAAACCGTGAGGAGTTATGTGACGTTCCACATACCATCAAAAATGGCATGACATGTACTATCCATATAGAATAGTCTTGCTTTAAAATATATCAAAACTCATACCATTATCCATGAAACGAACTTGGGTCCATTACCTAAACCTAGGTTCTCCAACTTCTCATGGTCATAACTCTCTAACCGTGAGGAGTTATGTGATGTTCCACATACCACCAGAAATGGAATGAGATGTACTATCCATATATAATAGTCTTACCTTCAAATATATTAAAACACATACCATTATACATGAAACAATCTTGGGTCCATTACCCAAACCTTTGTGCTACCGGAATTCACTATCAGACTTTCTCCAAGGGTTGAAATTAATCAATAAGGGTTGAAATCAATCTACAATATCACTCTCCAATAGTTGACATCAATGAAAACCAACAATCCATACCAACTATCCATCAACCTAAGCCAATTGTCTAACAATCTCCCCCTTTATCAATGTCATGATAACATTCATGCTTATACTCTTTATCAATGTTTCTATCTCTCCCCCTTCGACATCAATGGAAAAGGGTATCTCCCTTTGTGGCTTCTCCCCCTGATTGAACTCTCCTTGGGGCTGCTCCCCCTATCTATGTGCCTTTGATTTTTCTTTGTGTTTCTAATACTATGATTACTCTCTTTCCCTTCATATCAATAATATTCCCCCCTTTGACAAAGGGTGTCACTCTGAAGTCATATCGCTCATTCTTCCCTTGTGACAATATCTCCCCTTGGAAACATGTCTCTATGATCTCTCTCCAAACATTTACCTTTGCATCTGATAAATCTCCCCCCCTTTGTCCTATTTATCGTGCTTCCTCATGTACATCTAAGACATATAAGATAAGCATTGAAACATCTGATAGTCATGATAAAATTCATGCTTATACTCTTTATCAATGTTTCTATCTCTCCCCCTTTTCCATCAATGGAAAAGGGTATCTCCCTTTGGGGCTTCTCCCCTTGACTGAAATATCCTTGGGGCTGCTCCCTCTGTCTATGTGCCTTTGATTTTTCTTTGTGTTTCTAATCCTATGATTACTCTCTTTCCCTTCATATGAATAATATCCCCCCCTTTGAAAAAGGGTGTCACTCTGAAGTCATATCGCTCATTCTTCCCTTCTGACAATCGCTCCCCTTGGAAACATGCCTCTATGCTTTCTCTCCAAACATTTACCTTTGCATTTGATAAATCTCTCCCCCTTTGTCCTATTTATTGTGCTTCCTTGTGTACATATAATACATATAAGATAATCATTGATAAGCATTGAAAAGAATTCATTTTGGAGTAGAAATTGTTGGCAAATGTTTACCAAGTAGCGTATGCTTGTCATTGATGGAAAGTACAGCAGTGGAGATGGTAGGATACGAAGGAGGAACAACGTTGAAGAAAACGTGCGCAGCAAAGGCAAAGCTCAAGACACAGGAATTTGCAGAAGAGAAGGAAGACAGAGAACCATAGCTGTTGGATCTCATTCAGAAAACCCGTCAGCCGTCAGATCAGACAGAAGCTGCGAAGGAGATATACCATCGAGAAATCGGAGTTCTCGAGGTCGTGTGCATTGAGACAGCAGCAGTCGCGAAATCCCGACGGGATCTAGACCATCCATTCATGTGGATGCGTGGCAGCGATCGGGCGCCGTCAGAGTTTTTTGCTCATCGGAGAATCGAGGATCGCAATTTCAATATGCAAAGAACACTTGACAACAAAAACCCCGAAATCACGATATGTGATTTCACGAGTTAATCACAGCCGTCAGATCAACATGAGATCTAGACCGTTGATCCAACTCATGTCGGTAGACCACGTCACCCAGGGACACGTGGCACAATAAGAGGATGACAGGTGTCAGGCAGATCTAACACTTTAGGCTCATGCAATTCACAAATCAGAGTGACACGTGGCATGATCTAACACGTGTCAAACCATGTGTGATGTCAGCAGAGGCATTGGTGATTGAGACTTTGATATGTCAAGAACACACTACAACAGAAACTCCGAAATCACGATATGCGATTTTGTGATGAAATCTGAGCCGTCGAGCTAGAAGTGATCTGGACCGTTGATTATCTAAAAGGAGTATCGGGGATCGGGACTTTGGAATGACAAAGTCAAGTGACATCGAAAGCCTCGAAATCCCGAAGGGATCGGGACCGTCCAACTGAGGGACAAGTKTCGAAGATCAAGGCGCCATCGACATTTTGTTCATCGGGAAATCGGGGATCCTGTTGACAAGAGTTTTGTGCAATTCAGAATCGCGATCCGCGAAACCCCGATAAGTGGAGGCCAACTGTCAGRGATAAGGAGGYRGTCACGGGTAACGGTCACATGGACCAGGGCTCAGCCAGGAGGGMTAAAGCACATCTCRAATCGGGAAATCGCGAATTCCATGGACATAAACATAATGTCATCGTAAGTGCCGAAACTCCGATGGAGTGATATGACCAAGGTCACACGGAGACAGGTCATATGGATATTGTTCTAGCCAGGAGGGCTAGCGCACATTTTCGAGAGGTATGGTGGTGGTCACGTGATCGCAGGTCACATGGACCATTGTGTAGGAGGAAGGGGCTAAGACTCGGGAAAGGAGCACATCGGGGATCGGAGAATCGGGGGTTCCGAGTACATGTGCATCTCGACACTGAAAACACCGAAACCCGGATAGAGAGACATAAGGCTGTGGTCACAACCCTTGGTCACGGGATTTGTAAGTGACAAAAACTCTAAATGTCAAGAGTGTCGAAATCGAGATGGGTGAAATCCCGATTTGATCTAAACCGTTGGATCAAGAAATGATCAGAGGGCTACTGAGGCACGACACTGTGAGACTGCCAAAAACCATTGATGACATCTGCTAGAGAAGTTGAAGAAGACCGATGTGTAATCACCAGAGAAGCTGAAGAGTGATGATGATGATCTGATAGAGGACTCAAAGAGGTGGAGGATAAGGACACAGAGTGTGCATGCAGAGGCATGAAAAACATTGCATGCAAAAGGTGCATAGACTCTATAAATACACGGTACAAAGAGGGGATGAGGTGGTTGTTATGGTGGGAATTTGTAGTGGCTATTGGAGTTTTGCTCTGGTGATTCATGGGTGAATAAGAATCAGAGTTGCGCAGCGAAAGCGTGGTGGGCCCATAACCCGAACATTGCAAATGATCTGAGCAGAAAGGCAATAAGGCAGACAGAGCAACGAAGTGGAGCAGAACAGTGATAAGTCAGGTAGGCCATTAACGAACATCATTTCACTGTAATAAATTCAGTAGCAAAGATTTATATTTCAGGGTGGTTGGGAGGTGCCAGGGAGGACTGTTGTCCTCAGAGGTTCAAGTGGGTGCTTGAACACAGGGAGTTGGTGCTTCCTTCTAGTGGGTGCTAGAGAAAACATAGAGTTGGTGCTCTCAGCAAGTAGTAGCTTGCAAAACAGAGATTGCAGCCTCATTATGAGTTGGTGCTCATATGTATGATATTGTAAAGAATGTAACTATTACTTATCATATAAAGAAAAAGAGGTTTTTACCCTGTATGGGTTTCCTAAAGAAATATCTGTCTCTGTGTTTCTTATTTGTGTGACTGATGTTGAATTTTCCATGGTTTATTTCCCTGCATTATTGTGAGTATCATTTAGTGTCTCAGCAAAGAGTTTAAAAGAAGCATAAATTGTTTAAGCACGGTAACAACTGATTCACCCCCCCCCTCTCAGTTGTCCAACATAAATTACTCCTAGTCTCTGGCGAAGATACTCAAGGGATTCTCGTGGAAGCGGTTTTGGAAAGATGTATGCTACTTGTTCTTTTGTTCCCACATATTCAACTTTGGTGTTCTTCTCTGCAACCTGTTCCCGTAGAATGTGATACTTGATTGGAATGTGCTTCGTCTTGGAGTGCATCAATGGGTTTTTTGCAATACTGATGGCACTTGTATTATCACAATAGATTGGAATGGGCTCATCATACTSAACCTGTATATCTATCAAATTTTGTTTCATCCATMGAACTCGTGTACAACATGTTGCTGTTGCAATATACTATGCCTTGACTATAGATAAGGATATTGATGATTGTTTCTTTCTTATCCAAGATAATAAACACTAACCCAAGTAGAAAATTGCTACACTGGTGCTTCGTCGGTCATCAATGCAACCTGCCCAATCTACATATGTGTAGGCAATAAGTGATAAATCCTTTCCTTTTGGATACCATAATCCAAACTCTTATGTTCATTTGAGATATTTGAAAATCCTCTTCACTGCTAATACATGTGATTCCTTTGGTGCTTCTTGAAATCGTGCCACATGTCCAACTGCCTGCATTACATCTAGTCTGGATGTTGTCACATATAGTAAGCTAAAAATCATTGACCTGTATTGCCTCTGGTATGTATACTTTGAATCATCATCTTTTCTCAACTTGCAACTGGTTTGCATAAGAGTGGTAACTGGGTTGCAATCTTCTATTCCAAACCTCTTTAGCATTTCTCTAATATATTTAGTTTGAGAAATACAAATTCCTTGGTTTCTTTGACATATATTGAGTTACATTGATGTAGAGGTTGTTGTCTGCACTTCCTTTCCATAGTTCATAGGGATTTTTGTCATTGTTTTTTCTAAGCATTACTTTGTTTTGAATGTGAACTGATGTATGCACTACATGTGTCCAAAAAATATCTGTCAATTTGGAATCCATTAGCATTTTTCGAGCCATTTCTTGTGTAATTATCATCCTTTATGATAATGTTCCTTCGTCTCTGAATCACTCTCTGAACCAATCTATGAATCCATGCTCTCGTCCACTATCATATATTTGTCCAAACCTACGAAGTGTTCTTACGAATCCATCTTTGTCCATACTGTCCAAGACTCTACTTGGAAACTGTCCATAATTCTAACCCATTTATCACTATACTATCATGAAGTCTTGATTAATATATCAAGCTATACTTTTTCTAACTTATTACTCTGAATCTGTCTTATCAAAATCTGCAAGCTGCTCGAAGGATGGTTCTTTGGTCTATCACAGCTATCACATAGACTCCCCCTGTCTAATATTCATATTACTTGGGAGTCTCTAAGTCGTATGGCTGAGAACAATTCATGCTCTGATGTGTATTCACCATCATCTTCATTGGTAGATTCATCATCATCTTCATCTTCATTGGTAGATTCATTATCTCTTTGAGCTTTGAATTATTTCTTTCTGTCTGTGGATTCATCTTTCACTACAATGCCTGAAAGTACAACCTCTTGAACCTGTTCCTTATTTATCCGTCCTTCCTTTCTTTCAGTTATTTTCCAAACCTTTATGTATATGATATCTTTCTTTTTATTTGTAGAATTTTCTTCATCTCGTTTATTGTCAATCTTGCGATCTCTGGTACCTGGTCTTTATTCACCTGTTCTTCCTGTTTTCTTATCCATACTTTCTTATATTTGATATCATTATTCTCTTTCATGGAAGTATCGATCATGCTTCTACAATCACTGGCTATGTGTCCATAGTTATGAAATTTGTAACACTCAATGTTATGTCCAACCACATAGGCACTTATTTCTTGAACATTTCTTTTATAATCCCTACAATATGCAACCTTATGTCCAAAGTTAGTACAATAAAAACAATTACCATAAAATAAATTTGCATACGTGGGAGTGAATGATCTTCTTTGTGGTGTAGTCCTTCTGAATTTTTTCCTTGAATGATCATGATCATGATTGAAGCTTCTTTGTGGCTTGAACATGTATGGTCTTCTTGAAGATGTATCTTCAATAGTTTTCTTATATTCTGGTTGACCATGATTCCTTCCTTTGAGTACTTCTGCATAACTCTTTCTATTTTCTTCATTCTTCTTTTATAGCAACCTAGAGTGCTTCTCTTCATTCTCTATAACTGATGTGGATTTTTATGTCTCTTCAATGTTCTTGTTGATCTTGACGATTTTACTTCTCAATGTGACAACTTCTTCTTCAAGCTTCTCAACCTCTTCTTTTTTCTTCATTATCTGAGACTTCATGACTTCTTCTATTCTTTTCTCTTCTTCAAGATGAAGTTTTAATGTGATTATTTCTTCTTCAAGTCCTTTCTCTTCTTGACCAAACTCCGCTGAACTAAAAATGAAGAAGACTTGTATTCTTGAAATTATTTGCAAGATTTTAATTTATGTGTTAAAATGAAAATGGATCAACTTTGCAACACAACTTTTATATAAATTACTCATTCAATATGCATATAAACAACAACAATAAATAGTGAACAGAAAACACATAACACAACAAATGATAAACGAGTTCACCCCTCTCTTGGGCTACATCTCCTGGTCCATCTTCCAATGGATCTTTTGTATTATTTGATCAAAGTGCTCAAAAATGTGCTTTACAATGCTCAAAATTCCAAATAGATGTCTCCAATGGCTCCAGAACGTCCAAAAACCCCTACCTGGGCTTTTTCGGCACCTCTTTTGGCCAAAAATTGAAGAAGATAGGCTTCCTGGAAGTCCCCCTTCAAACTTGCTGTCTCTGGATTGCCAAAATGCACCCTTGTTGGCTCAACCTAACCCCCACACACATTTATGTGGAAAAACTCAACACCGGGCGCAACCGCACAACCGGTACAAACAGTCGAACGGTTACGTGCTGGCCCTTAATCACCAAGGCCCGTGGGCACATGGCCATCACATGATCGCGCACAATACAACAGGGTCAAGGTTTAAACCATATATATAACCACAAGGGTTAAAACGTGTGCACCCACAATGGACACATGTCAAACATATAACCACACACATACACAATGGTCACATATATATATAACCACGCACATTACAATGGTCATATGCAATACAAATATAACCGTGGGCCGGGGCTTAGCCCCGACCCGGTTCGCGCCCCAATTCACATATTTTCAAACTAAAATATAATCAAACGCATACATATGTTAAGAAACACATGTGGGTGCACTGGTTGGGCGGCCCTTCCCAAGGATTTACCCTGCCCAGTGGTCATGGGGTCGAATCCGGCCAACAACATAACTTTTAAACCAATACATAGGTGACACATGGCAGCCATTGATTGGGCCATGTGTCGCTATCTGATTCGCTGCAAACAAGCCACGTCATATGCCAACTATCCACACAAGTGTCTGCCACATGTCATATGGTCCCTGCAATGTGTCATACGACTTGCCACATCAACATCCATACGGACTGTACAATCATCATCCCTTTTTTTTTGCATGTTTGTCATTTTGAACAGAACGCGATATCTCTCGCTCCTGACGTCCATTTGAACAAAAACAAGTTGCGTTGGGTTTGTAACGACGATGCATACGCTCTTGTTCGATTTGAAGTGATTCTGAGCACTTTGAATTTTTGAGTAAAATTTGATCCCCTGGATCACACCTCCCCATTGGAAAGATTTTGGACCTCCAAAAGACTATTTTCAGTCTATCTGAAGATGATGGTATAGTTCCCTCACCTTTCCAACCTCAATCCACTTGGCTTTTCTTGGATTTGTACCTTAAAGACCAACTCGAAGATACTCCACATTTCCTCGTTTTGAAGTTTGCATTCTCCTGTCAAGGATTGCGTATTCATGCAGTTCTATAAGATATTCTGGGGAAACATCATCTATAGAAGGAATCTAAACATGCTCTCCTTGATCATCAATCAAAGGAGGCTCATACAATTTCAATTTCTCAACATTAACAACTGCATACAATTGCATATAAGGAGGCAAATATAAACGGAAGGCATTGTTACCAATCTTGTCGATAATCTTGAAAGGACCATATCGAATTGGTTTCAATTTTTTACCTTCTCCTTTAAGCCTCTCCTTACTAATGTAAAGCCAAAATTCATCTCCAACTTGGAAACTGTGATCAACACGATGCTTGTCATGTCTCATCTTGTACTTGGCTTGACTCTTTTCCAACTGCTCTTGCACCATTTGATGTATCGACTGAATTTGTTCAATGAAATTTTCGGCCCTATCAATGTCATATTGACCATCAATAGAAATATCCTTCCCAAAGATAAAATCTAAAGGAGATTTGGGAAAATAGCCAAAACATGCTTCAAATGGCAACGTTTGAGTTGAAGAGTGCTTAGATCGATTGTAGGCATGATGAATGTAGTGTAAATGCTCATCCCAAAGTTTAGGATGCTTGCTACAATAACCACGAAGAAGATGCACCACTGTTCTATTTACCACTTATGTATGACCATCGGTTTGTAGATGAAAAACTGTGCTATTTTTTAGTTTGGTGTCCATGAATGCCCATAAATGCGACCAAAAACTTCCAATAAATCGAGAATCCTGATCAGAAATAATGGATTTAGGCAATCCAAAATGCACCCAAACATTTCGAAAGAAAATTTGTGCCGTTGGCTCAACTATAACCTGCTTCTTACAAGGCATCAAAATACACATTTTGCTAAATCGATCAACCACAACATAAAGATAATCACGATTTCGTTTAGACATAGGTAGACCTCCTACATAGTCCATAGAAATACTTTCCCAAGGACAAGAAGGAACCGGAAGTGGAGTATACAAACCCAACTTTCGATTGCTAGGTTTGCTTGTGGCACATAACGAACATCCTCGTACATATCTCGAAACACTTTCATTCATTTTAGGCCAATAACA